>BLSH010306807.1:700389-714694 GCA_018402905.1 Glandirana rugosa
CCCCATTACCCCCTGCCTGTATCTAACCACCCCACCACACCTGCCCATGTCTGAACCCCCCACCACCACCACTGTTGCACGTAAATCTGACAAATGTTATTTTAGTTTTAATTGTCATGATATAAAACAATGGATGTGGGGACCTTTTTGTGGATGTTTTTTTTTATGGGGGGGGGGCAGCATTTTATTCTTGGACCCAGGCAGCACAATGTCTTGGGCCGGCCCTGCCTACCAATATAATTATACCAGTGATTGTGTGACAGGCTGCTGTGAGCCTTCCTGAACTTACTCTCTGGAGTGCAATTCTGCCTGAGCCTGTTGCCTCACTTGCCCCTTTCACACTCTCCTTTCTGAAGGGTTGGGGTGCTGGACTGGGTAATGTGGTGTGCCCCACTATCATTTGCCTCATGGACCCCAAGAATAAACCCACCAAACTAAACACGCCAAGCCACCCACCCCCAGCCCCGGTGACACAACCGGAGGCCTCACTGGTCGGGAGGTTTCAGGCCCTACTGGCTGAAATCACCATGGAGCCAGGGACATCCTCAGATGTGGCCACCCCTGTCCCCTCTCTCCAGGACAATACCGCAGTAATCTTAGCCACCATTGAGCAAAGCAAAACCTCCATGCTAGCCAGAATTGACCGTCTGGTGGAGGAATGCACTCTCATAAGAAATGACCTGGACAAAATCAGAGGTCGGCTTTCCAAATCAGAATCTTGAATCTCTGCCAATGAGAATGTTTGAGTCCGGCCAGCAAAATTCGCTGAATAATTTTTCAAAACCTTGCTGGGCCTCACAGTCCTCTCCTTGTTGAACGTGCTCACCGCGTGCCCACGGGTTGTGCTATTCCTGGAGATAATCCTAGTGTAATGTTTGTCACGCACCTTGATGGAGAGCCTGACTTTCGTAGGAGGAGACCTCTCATACAACTCTGGCTCAGGGACCACTGCAATGGAGACAGTAGCCCTATGAGCACAGCGGGGTAGGAGTGCCTATGGAAGCCACAGTGGCTGGCAGGATTCCAGGTACAGGTCTCACCGGATAAGCTGGATATGATGACAGCTTGATGAAGGTGAAGTAGATGCAGATAGCAGTCCCAGGCAGGTTCAGCAGTAGGCTGGAGCCAGGTGAGACAAGCCGGGTCAAGACAAGGTATTGGGTACATCAGACGGCAGGCAGAGAATGGTCAAAGAACAGGCAAAAGGTCGGTAACAGGTTAGCAGATAATAATAGTCTCTTAAGCAAGGTCAGGCAAGCTGGGATCAGGATTGGAGAAGGCAGGATGGTCAGGATAAGCCAGATCTTTCAGGTATAGCAGATGCAGGTACACAGGAACTCAGTTAAAGCTACAGATCAGACATTGCCGCACAAGTACAGCTGCTATCCTTTCATCTGTTTTTCTGGATAAGCAAGGAAAAAGACCCGGACTAACCTTCTTGCATGGACATTACTCTCTGGCTCCCAGAAATTATCCTCTGGACTCCTTCCATTTAATTAGGAATTGAACCTGGTTCCGTCTCCTCCTGCAATCTACAATGGCCTCTAACTCAAACTTCTCTTTACCATCAACTAAGACAGGTTCTGGTTGTCTAGACCTTCTGTCAGGAAAGAGATCTGGTATTGCGGGTTTCAGCAAAGAGACATGAAATACAGGGTGAATATGGAAGGAGTCAGGTTAAGAAAGTTCAAATAATACCTCATTGATCTTCTTAACCGGAAACGGACCGATAAACTTGGGTGCCAGCTTCTTGGATGGACAGGATAACCGGAGGTTGGTAATAGAGTGCCATACCTTGTCATCAGGCTGTAGATTCAGCTCCCCTCTCCTCTTCCTGTCAAACGCCTTCTTGTTATCCACTTGTGCCTTTGCTATTGCTTCCTGTAAAATCCTGTGATTCTGGTGAAGGAAATCTAGTGTTCTGGACTGCTGGAACCGCAGACTCAGAGATGAAGTCAGGAAAAAAGATGCATGGAATCCATAATTGGCAAAGAATGGGGATTGCCCCATAGCTGAATGACTGACATTGTTATACGCAAATTCTGCCAGCAGCAGTATAGATACCCAATCGTCTTGGACAAAAGATGTGAAACAACAAATATACTGTTCGAGAATTTGATTGGTTCTTTCTGTTTGCCCATTGGTTTGGGGGCGATATGCTGATGAAAGTGCCAACTCGATCTCCAGGACTCCACATAAAGCTGTTCAGAAGTGTGAGATACATTGTACACCCTGATCTGACACGATGCTGACAGGAACTCCATGCAATCTCACCATTTCTCTTATGAATACACGGGTGGTCTCCATGGCCGTTGGGGCACTCTTCAGGGCCATCTTAGATAATGGTGGAAGTTCTACAATAAAATCCATGGATATCATCTTCCATGGTCTATCAGAGATAGGCAAAGGTTTTAACAGACCCCAGGCCCTGCTTCTTGGCGTCTTGCTCCGGACACAGATAGGACAAGAATTTACATATTCTTTGCAGAATTATTCCAGATTAGGCCACCAGAATGTGCGTCTCACTAGTTCCAGTGTCTTAAGGATGCCAAAATGGCCAGCCAAGGGATCATCATGGAGCAACTTCAGGACCTCTAGTCGTAACTCTGCAGGGACAAAGATTTGGCCTCCTCTCCACAATAACCCATCTCTAGAAGTCAGAGGCAGGTTAGTGAACTCTTGCTTGATCTGTGACAGAACATTTGATTGTAAGAGCAGAAAGTTACCTGCTGGTAAGATGGTATCTGGAACTGTAAAGTCTTTGAGGTCACCGTACATGCGGGAGAGTGCGTCTGGCTTGACGTTCTTTGATCCAGGCATGAACAAATCTCCCCCCTTCCTTGCTTTTTGCCGGGCCCATGGAGGGAGAGAACCCCAACCCTAAACAGGGGCAGAAGTTGGGGACTCACTCTCCCTTGACTAAAAGAGGAGATGTGCTATGAAATACTGGGTGCAGTGCATTTTCCTTTCTTTTCCTTTTTAGCGACCTGTTGATTAAACCTCTTGGTCATCCCTGGGCTGTCGTGGTGACAGGAGAGGCGGCTAATACCCATCCCTATTCCCAAGTATTATTATTTATTTTTTTATTTATTCTTTTCCCCGTCCATTCCCCCTTATATCCCCCCTTATCCACCCCGTCACTTCCCCCATCCCCATCTTCTTGCCTTCCCATATCCCACCCTGACCAGTTTAATGAATTTCACCTATCTACCTATGCGCCGGGCTGCCGAACACGGGACCAGTATAATGCTTCTTACTCACGTAATGGGGAGAATGGTTATAGAGACCACATGCAATTCCAAACCTTACACTAACATACTTCAATTGGGCTTCAAATAGTGGAAGGAACCTTAACAACTCTACGGCACTTGAATCACAGTTCAATCTACACCCTTACCTGATGTTCAACGGATGTGAGCCCAGGTGACCGCGAACCATCTAGATTTGGAGGTACTTGTTTAGTTGTTGATGTACTTTTTATCTACTTTCGGTTATACCTCTATTTGTTACTATGTCTATGATACAGATCATATGTGGCTTTATATACCGTGGCTCTCTCTGAGATACTATGCGGAGCTAGCCTACCTTTTATTGTCTCTATCTGCCCGAAACATGTACACTTTTATTGGTGCAAACTCGTTATTCTGTATCACCTCTGTTACTTGCAATTTCTAATAAAAAATTTTTATTGGAAAAAAAAAAAAAAACCCCACCTGCAAATCTTGCAACAGCATAGAATTGTCTATCGCTGGAGCTTCCCCTTTGCGGTTAAATTTACATACAAAGGCTCCTCTTTAACCTGCAAATTGGAGGAAGCCATAGTTTCTGCTCTGCAGGACCTCCACGTCCTTCCACTGGATAATTCCCCAGACAACTCTAAGAGGCACGCATCCTCCAACTCACCAAGGAAGCAACAGGACGGCTACGGACTAAACTCCCCGGTAACCTCACACAAGAGGAGTCGCCTCATGCCCTCTGCATCTACAGTTCCGATGGAATGAAGATGGTGCCCACTTCCTCTATTTATAACCAATTTTTGCTCCCCCTATTGTAGGCTACTCAACGAGTCCTGGTGCCACTGATGGACACCATTTCTTCGGTCAGGTACAACCCTCCGGCCATAGGTCCCCAGAGGGATGCTTTGACCGGTCACGAGAACCTTCTTACCTACCTTTGACCCTATAGCCTATATGGAGCTGTTTTTACCTCCCTCTTGCCATCTGCAAGGTAACAGAGGTACGGTACACCCCGTTACCCAAAGACCCTTCTGATACTCTCATTTTGGGTCCCAACTTCCCCTTATCTGTGACTTTATGTTATGCAAGATAGTTCTTCACATTTTATGGATCGAATGTTTTACTGTTATACTGTGTTATACAAGCACACCGTGGTGATTATCCCGGATCTTTCTCCATGCTGTCTTGTTTAGGCAGTTTCCCTGCCTATAAGTACCCCATATGACACTCCAACTGGCTACAATAATGGAGACCGAGCATCATCATCGAGGTCCTATGTACACTATTATCATCGGTAGAATTTGCTATGTTCTTGTTTGATTGATTACTGTTTTGTTCGCGGTTGTCCGGTTTCTGACGACAGCCCACTGCTCCTTATTAATTCCCTCGCAACCCGATACTTTCCTTCGTGGGATCGTGGGATAGAAAATCCTTAGGTAGACCACTTTTATCTTCCCTGGGATTTTCTTGCTCCTGGTGTGAGCCCTAAAGTTTGTTTACTCATACTTTTGTTACCTTATTAAACGTACCATACAACCAGTATACCTTTTAACCTCCACCCCTCCTAACCTCTTTCACTATTCCCTGTGCTGCCCCTATTTTCTCTTCCTAACCCTACATATCTCCAGAGGGAGGCACTTTTGCCTTCTGTTAAAGCTAACTGTTACCGATCATACCTGAAATCACCCATGGCTCCCCTGAACATTGTAACACATAATGTCCAGGGACTCAACTCCCCAGCTAAACGCACCAAAGCTTTCCATACTTAGGCCTCGGTCTCAGCCCATGTGGTATGTCTCCAGGAGACACACTTCTCTACTCACTCCACCCCAAAATTCTTTCCCCTGCAATGCCCACAGGCATATACGGCTTCAGCATCTAAAAAACATAGAGGAGTACTGATTGCTTTCCACTCTACTACACCATTTACCCTATGCTCAGAGATCAAAGATCTGGAGGGCAGGTACTTACTCTTGACAAGTCAGCTCCTGGATCGAGATATTACTGTTATTTCCTATTACGCCCCTAATTCCCACCCGCTCCCATTCCTCACCCACTTATTCCAACTTGTAGACACACATAAAAAGGGAACAGTTGTGGTCTGTGGGGACTCTAATCATGTAATCTACCCCCTACTTGATAAATCACCCTCACCTGCTTCGACTACCCGCCTTGACTTTTGACAGCTCCTAGACCGATATTCACTAGTAGACACTTAGAGAGAGCACAATCCCGCTAGACACCAGTATACTCACTATTCCCATCCCCACAAAACCTTTTCCCACATCGATCACATTTTGATAAACACAGTGACCTCTGCCCTAATGCTGGATTCCTATATTTGACCCAGTGCTTGCTCTGACCGTAATGCAGTGTGTACAACCCTTTCGTCCCTAGTCCCTGCACGGTTGCACAGGACCTGGACCATTAACAATAGTCTTCTGGCAAACCCCACTCACAGGTTGGAACTGATCGAGGCTCTGAAGGAATACATAGCTACTAATGTTACTCCACATTCTGACCCTCTCACTATCTGGGAGGCACAGAAACCCTACATTAGGGGAGTATGCATTAGTCAAGCCTCCCATGCACATAAGGAATACCATAAGACACTAAATGCACTGGATAATGCCTTCCGCAGAGCAACCAATCAGTTCCAAAGCTCCCCCTCTCCTGTTACAAGAGAACTTTTTGAAAAAGCCCGCCTAGAACTTGCCATGTGCTTAACAGAATTCGCTGAGAAAGCCCTTCGTAAGTCAAAACACACCCTCTATATGAAGGCAAATAAACCAGACACGTTCCTGGTGTTAGCACTTCGTAGGGCTGATTACATCCCCAAACCAATAAGACTGAAAACATCCCCCAACTCATATACAAGCAATCCTTTGAAGATCCTCAATATATTCTGCAGGAAACTTTCCGATCTTTATACAGAGCCTTCTGACTCTAATCAACCCCGAATCGACTCCCTACTCTCCGGCATCAATCTCCCGTCCCTTTCCCAGGGTCACAGACTAGCTTTAGACCAACCAATCATGATAGAGGAAATAGTTGCGACTATTAAAACTCTAAAACCACATAAACGCCCAGGCCCTGATGTCCTCTCGGCCATATACTATAAAAAAAATGTCCGATCTTCTGGCCCCACTTCTTGTCACAGCTTTCAACTCACTTCTTAAAGATTGGCACTTCCGACCCGAGTCCCTAACAGCTTCTATTTCCATGATACCTAAACCTAACACAGACGAGTCCTCTTGATCCAATTATCAACCTATTTCGATTCTTAACCTTGATATTAAAGTTCTGGCCAAGATCCTCTCAACTCTAGTTACAGCCTATCATAGGCACATTAGGATCAAACGGGATTTATCCCCTCCAGGCAAGTGGGCGATAATATCTGCAGAGCCGCCCTTTTGGCCCACACGGCACGCACACGCCACATCCCTACCTGCTTTCTATCACTAGATATACGCAAAGCATTTGACTCATTAGCCTGGCCATATTTACAATTAATACTTCAAAGGTGGGGTTTTGGTGCGAATTTCCTCAAATGGATCTTGTCTCTCTATCACGAACCCAAAGCCTATGTAACCTACTCGGGATTTCGCTCGGACCCCTTCCACATTCAAAGAGGGACCCGACAAGGTGGTCCCCTCTCTCCCCTCCTTTTTGCCTTGGCAATTGAACCTCTGGCAATTCTGATTCAGAGTAACCCTGATATACATGGTCTTGAACTAGGAAATTACCAACATAAATTATGCTTGTTTGCCGATGATGTCCTACTGTTCCTAACAACCCCATTGACCGCCGCACCCAACCTCATGAAACTCATTTCAGACTTTGCCCAAATATCTGGATTCCAGGTCAACCCCCAAAAATCTAAAGCCTTGAACATATCTATGCCACCAGCCCTGTACACCCAGTTGACAGACTCCCACCCCTTCTCCTGGGTCTCGACCCACCTCACCTACCAGGACATCAAATTCACGCCCAACACAGCCTACCTATACTCGGCTAATTATCCCCATATGCTTTCTGACCTTACTAACCTTATGTCCAAGTGGGCAACTCTCCCCCTCTCATGGATGGGCAGAATAGTGGTTGTTAAAATGTCTATCCTCCGGAAGTGCGCATGCATGTGAGCTCCATAATGGCCGAATAGCCGAGAGCTCCGCACCGCCCCGGCACACCGCCACCCACACCGCCCGCTACAGAGCACCCTGACCGGCCAATTTGCATGCAGCAACCCCCAGAGGACATCAGGAACCCCGCTGGATGTCAGGACCCCCTGCCAGAAGGAGCCTTGGTCCGCAATTTGAGGACCGGGCCGAAGCTGGGTGTACCAAGATGGCCACCGCATCAGGTGCACACGCGGCCAGCGTGGACGGGGACAGAGAACACAGCCAAGTCCTCTCCCCAGCAACCCTTCCCTACCCTCCCACCAACCCTGGGACTGTCCACATCTCAGTGGCCCCATCACCAGCCTCGACAGAATCCCTGATCGCTCGCACACTGGAGGAATGCTCATTCTCCCCAGAGGGGCCTAATCCGGCCTACTACCCCACGGACTGTAGTCTCAATACTCCTGGCCAGGATCCTCTCCCTAAATTAGGAGACTCCCCGAGGGCAAACATGTTTAACCACTTTGCAGAGTTACTTGAGAAGGGTCTCTCAGCCACTGCAGCTAAAATCACCAGTGACATCCGCTCTGACTTTCAGGCCTTGGGCTCCAGAATCGAGGCCATAGAACAAAAAGTGGATGACACAGTTGCCAGAGCAAACCAGAACACTGACACCATCCAGGTACTCCAAAACCAACTTGACGCAGCCCTTTCCAGAATAGATCACCTGGAAAATAGCTCAAGACTGTACAATTTCAGAATAAGAGGCCTCCCAGAGTCCATCATAGATGCACCAGCAGCAGTCCGAGACCTACTCCAAAATCTTATCCCGGGGATTCCACAACATCGCCTAGAATTAGACAGAGCACATAGATCCCTGGGCCCCCCTGGAAAGGACAAGCTACCAAGGGACATCATCGTCAAACCACACTACTATACCATTAAGGAGGAAGTTCTTAAGCTCTCCCGCAACAACCCCCAGCTGACCTGCCAAGGTCACCAAATCCAAATATACGCGGACATATCACCGTCCACGATCCAAAGGCGGAGAACCCTCAAGCCCCTTCTCCTGGCCCTGTCACAAAAAACATTAAATACTGGTGGGCCTTCCTCTTCGCAGCTAAATTCTCTTGGAAGGGCAAGACCCTCTCATTCTCAACCTTCCCCGAGGGCGAAAAAATACTCCTTGACCTCAAAATAATCACCCATAATCAATCCCTCTGAACTTTGTTGACCTCATGTCTCCTTGTGGTTCACGATTAATGACCCCCCCTTTTTGAGTCCGGGGGTCACCCCCTTAAGGTTCTCATCCCTATGGGACCATCGTTGTTGCCCATCAGAATTCCCACCGTGGAGATATGCACCACTACCTTCGGAAGACCATTCTACATCACCAACAGACGGCCCCGGAGCCAGATATACCCCCTTTATGTGGTCCTGGCACACGCCTCCAGATCATAAAAAATCCTACCGGATTTCGTATGAACCTCATATTTCCTGGACCGCACCCCCTCAGCAACCCCCCTCATAGACTCGTTAAAATTGACCCCCCCATTGTTCACAAGGGACATTGTGGATGGCTGTTGCTACCCTGAAGCTTACTGCTAGTGCTCTGGACTGACCTCCTGCCTGACTGGGGCAGGACGCTAGCCCAGACCCCACCTAAGGAAAATAATGTTCTCTGTTCTTCATGTTTTATGTTTTTTTTGACAAACCATGTTTACTGTTGATATAGCGGTTGTGAGACGGCGTGAGCTGGGGCGGGTCCCACCGCACACTCGTCTACCTCCCGGGCTCGGTTTCCCCGAGCTCATGGGATAGAGAATCGGCCCTCCCATTAGTGGCCAGATTTGTTACCTGTTAGGAGCCTGACTGGGTCTTTCCCAGTCACGCCCCTAAGGTCTCTATTGAGACCATGTTTGGTTTTGACTGTCTTCTCTCTCCTTCTTTCCATCTAACCTCTCTCTCTTTCCTAGCCACCCACCAGCGGAACTCCCCACACCCACTACGAGACCGGAACCACCTACTCCCCCGATGCCAGCGGTCACTCAACACAGTCGGATCCTGCAGGGTGAGTGATGATTTTGGTTCGCATGGCCTCTCTCTGTTTTTCCATGGCGAATAAAGCCCACACCACTCCTCGCCTTAGAATCGCCACTCACAACATCCAAGGTCTCAACTCAGCAGTCAAGAGAAGGAAAATGTTTGACCAATACAGATCCCTCAAGCTGGATACTGTCATGTTGCAGGAGACCCACTTCCCCATGTGGTACAGTCCCAGGTTCCTCCACTCTCCTTTCCCACTTTTTTTCCTAGCCAACGCCCCTGATAAAACTAGAGGGACGGGTATCCTTTTCTCTAAACACTGTAACTTCTCCTGGATATCGGACCACAAAGACCCAGATGGAAGATACTTATTAGTTAAAGGGACAATAGAGGGGCACTTGTATTCCCTAGTAGCCTACTACGCCCCGAACAAAGGGCAGGCGACTTTCTTCCAAATGTTACTGGAAGCAGTGAGTCCCCTGTTAGAAGGTACGGTTATATTTGGGGGGGACTCCAACATGTCGCGCTAATGGAGGAGCCTTTCACGACAGACGAAGTTCTGGAGGTCATTAAAGGCCTCAAGACCGGTTCAGCCCCAGGACCTGACGGTTTCTCCGTTCCATACTACAAGGCATTCTCGGAAATCTTAGCTCCATACATAATCAAATTTTTCAATTCCAAAACCCTGAGAACTCCCCTAGATCCACAGCTGAACGCGGCCTATATTTCGGTTTTTCCCAAACCAGGGAAAAATCCGGAGGAGGTAGGTAACTACAGACCCATCTCCCTAATTAACAACGACCTCAAAATTCTCACTAAGATACTAGCTAACCATTTAGCCTCCTTTATAAATCAATACATTCACAAGGATCAGGTAGGCTTTATTCCGGGGCGTCAGGGCACAGACCAAATCAGGAGGGCCTTAGATATTATCTCCATTCTTTAATCCAACTGGGATGGAGGGCCACCTCAAAAGGGAATGCTCCTCTCGCTAGACCTCAAGAAGGCCTTCGATTCAGTGTCCTGGCCATACATAACACACCTACTGGAAGCATGGAGATTTGGGGGGAGGTTTAGGAACATTATCCAGGCGCTATACTCCAACCCATTGGCTACGATTAGGCTTCACGGCCATCAATCCTGCCGGATTAAAATCGCAAGGGGCACTAGACAGGGATGTCCTTTATCTCCCCTCATCTTCGCAATAGCTATCGAGACCCTTGCGAATGCCATTAGAGAGGACCCCAACATCCAGGGAGTCTCCTGTGGCCCCTATACTCACAAATGTGGCCTCTTCTCAGACAATGTTCTACTATTCATTTCCTCCCCCCTCACTTCCCTCCCAAATCTCTCCAAACTTCTAGCCAAATTTGCAGAAATATCAGGCCTACGGGTGAACTTCTCGAAATCCATGGCCCTCAATGTCTCTCTACCAGAGGCACTGGCGGACCGTCTGAAATCGTCATTCGAGTTTACGTGGTCAAAATCATCCATCCAATACTTGGGAATCTCCTTGACAGCTAAATAGAACAATTATACAATGCTAACTTCCCCCCCATGTTCAACAAATTAGAAAAGGACTTACAGGGCTGGTCTAAAGGGGAACTTTCATGGACAGGCAGAATCAACACTATTAAAATGACCCTCCTTCCCCGAATCCTCTACCTTTTCCGTTCTCTACCGATTCGCATCAACAAAGCACACCTTAGGACGTTCCAGGGAAAGATTACCAAGTTCGTATGGGATAAGAAATGCTTCAGACTATCCCATAAAACCCTGTGCCAATTAAAAACAGAGGGTGGTCTGGGTCTCCCAAATCTCCACTGGTACTATCAGGCTGCCAGACTGGCGCAGCTTTCGGTGGAATACGCCACTTCAGAGAGGCCAGACTGGATCCAAATAGAAAGACAGGCTACCCCAGCACACACCCTAGATTTCCTGCTTTGGGTACCCCACAGCCAACGCCCTGCCCCATCCTCTCCCCAGTACTCTCCCAAGAGCTAGCTAACTGGGACATCACCCGAAAAACCCAATCCCTCATATCCGAAACCCGCCCGCTTGAACATTTATTCCACATCCCAGACTTCCCTCCGGGGCTCAACATTAAGGTGTTGAAATGGTGGACGGACAAGGGACTGTACCGCTTCGGACATTTCTTCACCTCTAAAATTAATACAAAAATAGCAGTGCTTCAATATATAAATAACAATTAATTTCCCAGGTGATGTTGATCAGTCTTCAGAGATGATTTAGACATATATCAATAGCATAGCCAGCCCTATATAGTCCAATGACAGTTCATAGAAGTATTCTGAAAGCATAGATAGTGGAAACTTCACTTCCAATAGCATAGGCACCCAGTGATAAAGATGTATATACACCAAAAGGCACTCAGTGTCCACCACCAATTATACGGGGCCGCTTACCAGAAAACGAGTGGCTTCCAAACTAATGGAAAAGCCAAAGGAGGCTTGCAGGGACGTAACACTCCTAGCGTAGGACACTCTTCTATGCATCAATGGAAGTGACACCAGCGCTCATCCAAAAAAATACAAAAAGACCATAGCGTGATACTGTTTAGACATTTAATGAAGGTGATAAAACATATTGCACTCACATGATGTTAGAATAAAAGCAGGCATCCAGGTAAAACTCCGGTAATATCCACTGTACACTTCAATAGGTGGGCCGTAAGAACACAAAGACGCACTTTCAGATGTCGCGCCGACCGGTTTCGTCATATAATTGACGTCGTCTGGGCGCCCAGACGACGTCAATTAAACTTTCATGTTTTGAGAATTCAATAAAAATGTATTGAAATAAAAAAAAATAAAAAAAATGTCTATCCTCCGGAAAATCCTGTACTTATTCAGAATTCTCCCTACCAAAGTCTCCAACGTAAGGCCTCCCACTTCATTCGGGGTTCAAACAGACCTCGTCTACCCCCACATACTCTCTACACCCCCTGCGTACGAGGCGGCCTTGGTGCCCCTAACTTCGCTAAATACTACCAAGCAGCCCAGTTGTCTGTACTCGACAAGTACCACGTGACCAAAGAAACTCCCCTCTGGGTGGCCCTGGAATCTGTGGATTGTGATCCACTATCCACTGCTAATCTCCTTTGGCTACAACCGTCTCACCGCCATACCCTTCTTAATCCAATCACCAAGCACAGCTTATCCCTATGGAACAGGCTTAAAAAACACTTTGGTCTCTAATCACCCCACAATCCCCTACTCTACTTCTTACATAACCCAGCCTTGTACCCAGCGTGGACCTCCTTTGTTAATTGGTCTAGGGCTGGCCTCCTCCGTGCACATAACCTATTCAGATCCCACTTCATCACTCCCTTCTCTACCCTATGTGAGACCCAACCTTCCACTGAAGTTTTCAGGTACGTCCAGATCAAACACTTCTATGCACAGTACACCCCCCCAGACAATTCAGTCCCCTCCCTCTCACTGTTCGAACAGGTTTGTCATACTGACACCCACAAGTGGGGCCTTCTATCTGACCTATATGCATTGCTCTTATCTGCTAGTACTTCTACACCCCCCACTTAAGTTGGGAAATGGGAACAAGACTTACCTCCCACAATGACGACCTTGACTGGAATAAAATCTGGCAATCCACCAAATCCGCCTCACCTAATATTGTTGCCTTGGAAACTAACTATAAAGTACTCACTAGGTGGTACCTGGTCCCCTCCAGGATTTCCAAATTCCACCCAAACTACCCTTCTACTTGTTTCCGTGGTTGCCCGGACCAAGGCAACCATATGCATATTTGGTGGGATTGTCCAATTGCTAAAGACCTATGGACCGAAGTCTTTTAATTACTATCTCTGATGTTCGACACACCCTTACTACCTGATCCTGCAGTGGCTCTCTTAAACAGTAAACCCCCTACTTTAACTAAAAGATAGTTTAAGCTCCTACTCATGGTCACAACGGCGACCAAACAATCCATGGTCCCAGATAAACACAGGATCAACCAGGCATTTATACATGCGAAAACCGAGGCAACCAATCACTGTTCATGGACATCAGATGAAGTAACCCCACCTTGGCTGCATACATTCAGGCTTCCCCTAGCCGGCACCCCCACTCTGGAGATCCCCCCCTTGCTATCATCCCCTCCTTCCCCTTTTTTCTTTCTTCTTCTTTCCTCCTTCCTCTTCCTATCATAAAAGCTATGATTCACAGGAGGCCTTTGCTCCCCCACTTTGGCTGGGCCACTTAGTCAGATCCCAGTCAGGGTAGTAAACCCTCCGTTTTCTGCAATTCCTACTTGAATTGATCTCGATATTGAACTGATTTCACTCGTGTTGTTCTAAGTATTTCAACACTATTGATCATTATTCTCTCCTACGGTATACCGGATTCTTCATAATGTGTCATTGTTTGTTCTAGGTGAACTGCACGCACTAATACTCAATTGTACACACCCTGATTGTGACTCATCACCTTTGTAATGCTGTTATATTTGAATACAGTTCTGTATCTGCTACTTTTCTCTCTCAATAAAATATTTGAAGTATGTCGAAAGCCTTCGGTGCTTCAGGGTTCCAATGGAAACGGTTGTTTTGTCAGTTGTGTGATGGGGGTGATAATAGCAGAAAATGTTTGAAAATGTCTTTTAAATAGTTTCTAAAAGACGATAATAGTGGGGGTAGTGTGTTGACTGTTTTGTTGGCAAAGGTAACCTTGGGACTTCGTGGCTTCCGAAAGCTGTATGAAGTTTATAAAATAACTCTCTCTTTTCATCGTCTATGTCTTGACATAAGTTTATATTGTCGTAATGTTTCCACTACTCAGTGTTAGTCCCACACATGTTAACTCATAATCACGCACGTCAAGTGGATCTTGTTTGTTACTGTGTAATACTTCTTAGGCCATATGG
>BLSH010306808.1:24380-36957 GCA_018402905.1 Glandirana rugosa
CAACTCAAAGCAGCGGTATGTGAAATCTCTAATTTCTGCTATCTGTCCTCAGAGCAACAGCACAGACAGCAGTAGTAAAGTAATCTATCTCAGGATGCAGGATCAGGTCTTAAAATGGCTGAAATCTGTCCCTCACGCCGTCAGCTACCTTTCCCTACACTAACCCAAGGAGCATGTGACTGCAGCACTGTGACTCCAGCTTATAAAGAGGCTGGGTCACATGATGCACTGGCCAATCACAGCCATGCCATTAGTAGGCATGGCTGTGATGGCTTCTAAGGGCAAACCAGTGAAACGCTTGTTGATTGGCTGCCCTGCAGCTTCTCAACACGTGGAGTAAAATAGCAGAACCCCGGACCGAACCCGAACGATTTTTGAAATGTCCGGGTCCGGGTCCGTGCCACGGACACCCGAAAGTTCGGTACGGACCCGAACGTTACAGTCCGGGTTCGCTCAACACTATTTAAGAGGCATTACGGGAAGGCTCAACCCCATATACTAGGCAAATAACTCTTACTTTACCAAACAAGGCCATACTTCTTTCTCTGTAAGTTATTTCAGAGGGATGTACACTTCATATATACATCATTTTTCATACATAAATGTCACCCATGTACATCCGTAAGATGCACATTTAAACCCCCCAGTCAGTAATGGCTAGCTGATCTCAGCACAGCTGGGTTAGATGCCACCTTTAGCATTGTGGTGTCTTTAAATCCCAACTGAACTCTCAGTTTAAATCAGCTAATTATATCCCAGATGCATCAAAATATAACCTAATAACCTTAGTATAAAATGTGTCCCCTGCCAGCAGCAGCAGAGTGGGAAGCAGTGTTTCTCTGCAGAGGTCCGACAAGCCCTACTGAGTCAGACCTATGGCTCTGCAAAGCTCATGAACCATGAACCCTGCTGATGGTGGAGATTTGACTTTGACCCAGCAGCGGGTGTGTTGAACCTTTGCAGAGAGATTGCTGCTTCCTCACAGAAAGCCTGGGTCTCACTTAGAATCTGCTTGCAGAATACAGGTTTTCCTACCCAGAATATAACAGCTTTAGAAAGAAAACAAACTGTACAATATTGATTGTCTTTGTTTTTTGTTTTTTTTTCAAAGATTTTATTGAGTTTCAAAGTTACAATAAAGAGATTTGCATACAAGAGACAGCAGATACATTTTCAAGAAAGTAAGATAAAGTAAGAGAACAAACTTTCTATTATAATAAGACATGTCATTCAGTACATAGGTGATTTACGATTTTTTTTTTTTTTTATATTGCATTAAGCGTTGCATGTTATGCCTATTGGGCATGGTGTTAAACATAGCTATATTGCAAAATGGTGACATGGAGTAAGAGAGGATGGAGATAGGGAGGGAGAACCAAAGGAAGGTAGGAGGGGGGGGGGGGATGTGTGGCTGCGTTGGATTCCTATTTATCTTGTTTTGTATTGTAAGCCAAGTCATAAAGTTATCCTTGGGAGTGTGTGTTCCCCAGTCAAAAGTGGGGGAGGGCTTTGATGGAATATTTGCCATCCTATCTAGGATAGACCAACTAATAGCTTTCAAGATCGTTTCAAAGCGAGGAATGGTTAGGGAGACCCCGGATGGACCTGCCTTTCGTATTCGTTTACGCTGTTCCCTTAACTAATGAGCATATATCTAGGAATTTGTTACTGTATTAGCTTTTCCTGAGAGGGTAATTCACCCCTATGATTAGGAGGTCTAGTCCATAGTGTCATGTATTTGTCGGGGGCCATTGCAGTGACGAAAGACTGATGTCGTGAGGCAATGAACCTCTTCAGGTGACGAAGTGGCAGTCATGAAAGGGCCCCACTTGTTGAGGAATCTCTGGAGGGCTTTTGGGTGAGAAAGATCTTCTGTTAGTCTCTCTCTATAGAGCAAATGTGTTAGTTCTTTTTGTATTTGAGTAATTGAAGGCTTGGTTGGGCCCACCCAGTTTTTGAGGGTGATTCGTCTGGTTATTAGTAGAGTAGTTTGTATCCATAGGGCATTTTTCCGTATTGGGTCTGTATGCGGTAGTGTGTGGCTCAGATCTGTCCAGTAGCCAAACAGGAGAGGCAGAGGGTCTTTGGATAGTCGTGCTGATGTAATTTTTTTCTACATAATGTATGACTTGGTCCCAAAGGATTGAGATGTGGGGGCAATCCCAAAATTTGTGAGCCAGTGAGGGGTATTCGGCGAGACAAAGGTGACAGCAGGCCGCATCAGGTTTGTCTTTGTTTTTGAGGTGTGGTATAAAGGCACGTTGGAGAATTTTTA
The DNA here is from genome assembly GCA_018402905.1 of Glandirana rugosa. Taxonomy (NCBI): domain Eukaryota; kingdom Metazoa; phylum Chordata; class Amphibia; order Anura; family Ranidae; genus Glandirana; species Glandirana rugosa. The sequence continues at coordinate 26,656 of BLSH010306808.1, forward strand.
GTTGAGTTTCTCTCCATATTTCGCATGGGGTGATCTTTAGTACCTTGTTGTATCCCTGAAGATTTTTTTCAGGTAAGACGTTAGAGTCAAAACATTTTGCCCATGCAGAGGCGGGGTGTGTGCCTTGTGCCTGGGGGGAGGAGTTACGTAGAATCCTATAAATACCGGAGATTGTGTTGAGGTGACCACGTGTCGTCGGTTCCAGGGGATCAGGTGGAAGGGTTTGTTTTGCACCATGTCCAGAGGTCCTTAGAAAACTGAGGCATTGGGAGTAGTAGAAAGCATGAGAGGCTGGTAACTGATAGGATTTAGCTAGACGTTGAAAAGATATGGGATGTCCTGATGTTGTGTCGCATATGGATGCGAAAGTGTTGAGACCCTTCTGGGCCCAGGTCTTGAAGGCAGTCCAGGTAGGAAGTCCGAGTGTCCTCTTATTGGGAGGTATTTGGAGAAGAAGAGTGGAAGCTTAAGGAGTTTGCATCCTTCTCTCCAGGCAATCATCGTGTCCCTCAGAAGGATGCTGTTTTTAAGGTCTGGGATCAAAGAGTTCCAGTTACAATGCAGAAGGGCAGAGAGGGAAAAGGGGAGAACCAGTTGTGACTCCAGGTTGTAGTTGGAGTATCTTGAGTGTTGGGTGATCCAGTCAATACCAACCCTAAGCAAGCAGGCTAAGTTGTATAATCTAGGGTCAGGAACATTAGCACCCCCTGCACTCCTGGGGAGTTGCATCTTTTTAAGAGATATACAGGGTTTTTTACCACGCCAAAGGAAATTTGTGCTAATTTTTTTTAGATAGTTAATGTCCTTATGCTTCAGTAGACAAGGTATTGTTTGAAGTGGGTATAACAATTTTGAGAAGCTGGACATTTTATATAAGTAGCATCTCCCCATGAGCGACAGCGGCAGGTCCATCCAACGGGTCAACTCCCCGGCTATTTTGTCCAACAGTGGTGGGAAATTCAGTTGGTAAATTGAGGCTGGAGTTTTCCCTATCCGTATCCCTAGGTATGTAATATCTGAGGTGGCCTGGATAAAGGGTAGGGATTTGGTGTAATGGGGCCTTTGAGTCTGGTTGCCCAGGAGTAGGAACTCGCTTTTGCTGTAGTTTATCCTTAGGCCGGAGCATCGTCTGTATAGATCAAAAGTATCTTTGATGATGAACGCGTCTTTTTGGGGATTAGATGTGAATATAAGAACATCGTCCGCGAATAATGCGGTCCGAAGTTCTTGGTCTCCTATAGGGATGCCATGTAATGGGGCCTTGAAAGATAGGTATCTCGATAGGGGTTCTAAGGCAATATTAAAGAGAAGGGGAGATAGGGGGCACCCCTGTCTCGTCCCTTTGTATAAACGGAATTCATCGTTCAGGTTCTCGCCCACTATTAGACGAGCCGAGGGGGAAACATACATTTGGTGAATGAGGTGTAAAATTTGGCCCGAGAATCCAAATTTTTGAAGGACTAGTGTCAACCATTCAAAATTTACATTATCGAAGGCCTTTTTGGCGTCCAATGTGATGATGGCTATGTCCTCCGCCGGTTTATGTTTAGCGTAGTCCATTGCCATCATCACCTTGCGTATGTTGAGGGTGGCTGTTGCCCTTTAATGAATCCAGACTGGGCCGGGTGTTTCAAAGAAGGAAGAAGTGTAGCTAATCTATTGGCCACTATTTTAGAAAATATTTTTGAGTCTAAGTTTAGGAGGGAAATAGGTCTATACGATCCAGGATTGAGTGGATCTTTCCCCTTTTTTTCTAGCAGTTTTATAATGGCTTGGTGCCCAGATTTTAGGTAGGCTCCCCCTGACCATATGTCGTTGTATACTCACAAAAGTGATGGGCCAACGGAGTCCGCCATCACTTTATAGAATTCCCCGGTGAATCCATCGGGTCCCGGTGCCTTGGAGCTAGGTAGATGCCCCAAGACCTGGGATATTTCCTCGTGGGTAATGGGGTCATTTAGTGCGGATAATTGGTCTGGGGATATTTCAGGCAATGCGACCGATTCCAGGAATCGTGTAGCACACTCTGTGTCAATAGGCTCTAGTGCATAGAGAGAGGAATAGAAGTCTAACATGACCCTAGTCACTTCCTTGGCTCGGGTGAGAATGTTACCTTGGGAGTCTCTAAGGGCATTTATTCTAGTTGGTTTATATGGGCCAGAGCAGAGTTTAGCGATTCATTTTGCTGATTTATTCCCAAATGTATACAGTTTTGCATCTATATGTGCCTGATGTATGGGTTCCAATGATTCAGCCCATAAGTCAAAAGCCCTTTTAGCTTACAGCCAAGCCTTCCTAGTGTCTTCCGTGTCCAATGTGGCCAACATTTCCTGTGCGGATTTCAATTTGTTACTTGCCTCTATGTAGTTTTTCATAGTTTGCTTTTTATATGCAGCAGCATATGAGATGATCTGTCCCCTAAGGACAGCTTTCCCTGTTTCCCAAAAAAGTGTAGGATTATCCTGATGTGCTATGTTGGTGAGTGAGTAATCTTCCCATATTTTCTTAAGTGTCTCTAGGAAATCTTTATTATTTCTAAGGAAACGTGGGAAGCGCCAAAGACGGGGAGCCTCGTGTTTAGTGGGGTCAGCTAACTCCACTGTCACCGGAGCATGGTCTGATATGGCTATTTCTTTAATTTATGCTTCCCTGATTTGTGGAAGAAGGTGGGAAGAAGTAAAGAGATAGTCCAGTCTAGTGAAAACTTTGTGTGGTGGGGAGTAAAAAGTATATTCTTTATCTACAGGATGTCTCAACCTCCATATATCGGTAAAGTCTAATCCCTCCATGGTTTCAGATAGTTGGGTGGGTTGCTCAGAGTTGCGGGGTGGTTGGCGTGTTGTTTTAGGTTTAGATCTATCTTGAGATTCATTCATAAGCGAGTTAAAGTCACTGCCTATGATATGTGGTAAGTTGGGGTGTTTTAAGTTACGGAGCGTCAGGTCAGTAAAAAATTGCCCCAATTGTTTGGGGCATATGTATTTGTTATTCTCAGTTCTCTTTCCCCCCATTTTAGGTGTGCAGTGAGCATACGGCCCTGAGAGTCAGATTCTACGTACAGTACTTGTCCTTGAAAAATTTTGTGAATCAGCACTAGGACCCCCGCCTTACTGGTAGTGCCCTGGGAACCATAGACCCACCCACAGTTTTTTCATCCTGAAGAAGTTTTGTGAGGTTAAGTGGGTTTCCTGTAAAAGGGCTACATCTGCCTTAAGGCGATGAAGATGGCGCAATACCTTCATACGTTTGTTTGGGGTACCCAGGCCCTTAACATTCCAGCTTATTATTCTCATGTGATTCCCGTGTTTTTAAGGTATGCAGCTGGTTGACTAGCTATAAAATAAAATTTAGAGTAGGGGTTTAGTTTCGGTGAGCATGTGTGGGAACAGTATAGACCTAAGGGGTTTAGAGGGGGGGTTGTCATGTGGACTTGGTCTGTTGTCAGGGGGGGGTGCATCCAGGGGAGAAAAACCAGTTGAAAACAAAACTTATAAAAGAACCTTAAAAGGAAACATAAACACACTCGTGACTCCTCTTTTTTCCACATGGTCTATCCGCCTCAGGTTCGACCCCTTAGAGCATAGTCCCTAAGTTAAAGGTTTGGAAGCGTGCCTATGTGAGTATTGGTTTAGTAGAAACGTCCCCATTTCCATGTCGTGGAGCAAGCGGTTAATCCCATGGAGGGTAGGGGAGGTTTCTTAGAAAGTGTCGATAGCTAAGGAGGTACCCATGTGGATAAAAGCCTAGGTGGTGGAGAGGTAGGAGCGAGTTGACATAAATGAGATAATAGACAAATTAGCATCAATAGACAGCAGGTGTCTGAAATTACCGTGTAGTCAGTTATAACATGAACATTAGCCCTGGGGGCAAATACAATTAAGGCCTGGGAGGCATAGTATAACAGAGCTAGAACATCAATACTATGGTGCTCTCAGAAGATTCCTAGTGTAACTGGTACCGTACATGGGTGGCCAGAGTATTCCTTACAGTAGGAGTTGTTTTCTTTTAAAGGGATTGTAATCTATAACCTTTGAATGGGGACCAAGTCCGTGTTATATTATCTTTGAGGGGTACCGGTTGTTGGATCTACTCCTTGTTTGAAGCGTTTGGGGGAGTCTTTCCTGGGGCTTCTTTGAGTCAAGGAGCGAGATGGGTGAGCATCTTTGGTCAGAGCAGTGGCATATGTCCCAGGTTTCAGGGTGCGTAGAAAATGATCAGCCTCCTCTGGGTTATGGAATGATAGCTGGTCTCCGTTCGGTGAGGTGATTCTTAACACCGCGGGAAAGGCTAGGGTAAATTTCATTTGTTTTTGGACTAAAGTGGAGCATACTGTCTGGAATGCTTTGCGTTGTTTAGCCACTTCAGCGGAGTAATCAGCAAAAATCAGAATCTTGACCCCGTCAATTACAAGTCATCTTTGTTGACGAAATTTTTGAAGGATGATTTGCTTTTCAGCATAGTTTAAAAATTTGGCTATAATCGGGCGTGCAGATCTGCGATCGTTCGTTGGTCGTCCCAGCCGATGCGCTCGTTCCACGACACAGGGTCCTGGGAGGCCTAAAGCCTGGGGAATTTTTACTCCACAGAAGTGGTTTAGGGCCTGATTTAGAAGAGACTCTGGGACCCCTATGAATCTTAGATTGCTCCTTCGGGATCTATTTTCTAAATCCTGGAGCTTTTCTATGATGGCTTTGATTTGGTGATCCTGCTCTTGATCTGATTTTTGTGTGGATGCGAGTTCCTCCTCCACATGTGCTATCCTATCCTCTGCCTCTGTAAGCCTGTTGGCCTGGGTCATGAGCTCTCTGTGTAGGGCTGCTATTCCTGCTTGTACTGCCCGCTCCACAGATGTAGTTATGGTCGGCTCTAGAAGGGCGGCCACTGCCTGTGCTATACGTTCTGTGTCCGTATGAGGTTGCAGGGTTGAGGTGGAGGCGTGCGCCGCACCTACCTCCATCCCTGCTTCGTGCGCCATGACAGGCTGTGCGGCCTGGTCTCCGGGAGCCATCGGACAGAGTGAGGAGCCGTTTTTACCGCTGCCTCTGTCCAGGTATCTTTCCATCCACCACTCCGGTGCTTAGAGAGGGTGCCTTCGGTCGGTTGGGTCAGTTTTTTATGCCGAATTAACGGGTAGCTGCAGGAGCCGACACGATGTGCGTCTATTCCATCTGGCGCCGGAACCGAGAAGCTGTCTTTGGTTTTAATGTACCTGAACCAGGTTTAAACCAATCATTTAATTGGGCTTTAGGAAGAGGGGCAGAAGATGGATGTGGCCTAGAGCGGGGACATCGCTGGACTCCGCAGGCTTCGTTTGCAGGTAAGTGGCACATAATGAGCTACTATGCGATGCATAGTAGCCCATTATGCTTCTAATTTACAGGGGACTATTGAGGAAGTAAACCCAATCTGGGTTTACTTCCTCTTTAATTTTTAAAACTATAAATTAGGTAAAGGCTTGGTGGAGTGAGAAAGGGCACTCTTTAATTTTAATTTGAGAGAAATTGATGTACAATCAGTGGTAAGGAATGCAGAGGAAAAGCTGCAGAGCAGCCAATCAACAAGCGTTTCACTCGTTTGCCCTTAGAAGCCATCACAGCCATGCCTACTAATGGCATGGCTGTGATTGGCCAGTGCATCATGTGACCCAGCCTCTATATAAGCTGGAGTCACGTAGTGCTGCATGTCACATCATCTCATACTAGTGTAGGGAGAGGATGCTGCTGCTACTGCTGTGAGGGACAGGTTAGCTTTATAAAATCATATCATACTAGTGTAAGGAGAGGATGCTGCTGCTGTGGGGGACAGATTAGCTTTAGAAAATCTGTTAAAAACAGCGATTTATTGATGGGTGGGTGCTAGAGGAGATTTTTGTTTGCTAGAGTACATTTTGTTTGCTAAGCAAAGTGCCTCATATAAAACCTGTCACCTGCCCATCAGAGTACCTGTCACTAGCCAATCAGCGTACCAGAGTACCTGTCACCAGCCCATCTGAACAGCCAAGTACCTGTAACCAGCCCATCAGAGTACCCGAGTATCTGTCACCTGCACATAAAAGAGAACCTGAGTACCTGTCACCAGCCCGGCAAAGTACCCGAGTACCTGTCACCTGCCTATTAAGTACTGGAGTACCTGTCACCAGACCATCAACCTACCAGAGTACCTGTCACCTGCCCATCTGAGTACCCAAGTACCTGTCACCAGCCCATCAGCATACCCGAGTACCTGTCACCTGCCCACCTGAGTACCCGAGTACCTGTCACCAGCCCATCAGAGTACCCGAGTACCTGTCACCTGCCCTTCAGATTACCCGAGTACCTGTCACCAACCCATCTGAGTAACCAAGTACCTAACTGCAGCCCATCAGAGTACCCAAGTACCTTTTACCAATCCATCAGATTACCTGAGTACCTGCCTCCAGCCCATCAAAGTACCCAAGCACCTATCTGCAGCCCATCAGAATACCTGAGTATCTATCTGCAGCCCATTAGAGTACCCGAGTACCTATCCGCAGTACATGCCTCATAGAATATACCTTCGGGTGTTTGCTTTCCAAAATGGGGTCATTTTGGGGGTAATTCCACTGTCCTGGTGCCCCGGGGCCTTCAAAAGTGTGATAGGTATGAATGACATTTTATGTGTAATTTATGCTCCTAGAACACCTGACTGTGCTCCCTGCATGTTCGGCCTCTGTATGTGGCCAGGGTGTGAAAAAGTCTCACACATGTGGTATCGCCATACTCAGGACTCAAGTAGCAGACTATATTTTGGGGGGTAATTTTTGCTATGTGCATGCTATGTGTTAGAAATAGCTTTTGACCACTTTGTGTAAAAATAAAAGCGTTTTCATTTTCTTTCCACGTTTTTCGAAGACTTGTGAAAAAAAAATGAACCATTCAAAAGACTCATAATGCCTCATAGATTATACGTTGGGGTGTTTGCTTTCCAAAATGGTGTCATTTTGTGGGTAATTCCATTGTCCTGGTGCTCCAGGGCCTTCAAAAGTGTAATAGGCCGTTAGGAAATTAGATGTGAAAATTCTGCTCCTAGAATGCATGACGGTGCTCCCTGCATGTTGGACCTCTCTATGTGGCCAGGCTGTGAAAATGTCTCACACATGTGGTATCACCATACTTGGGGACAGTAGCAGAATGTATTTTGGGGTGTAATTGGAAGTATGCATATGCTGTGTGTGAGAAATAACAATTTTGTGCAAAAAAAAATAATAATAATTTCTTAATTTTCCCAAGAATTTTCCCAAGAATTGTGGGAAAAAAAGTACAACTTCAAAAAACTCGCCATGCCTCTTGCTAAATACCTTGGAATCTCTACTTTTCAAAATGGGGTCATTTGGGGTGTATTTGTACTTTCCTGACATTTCAGGGCCTCAAGAAATGAGATAGGCCATCAGTGCATCAGGTGTGATTTTCAATGATTTGCATCATAGTTTGTAGACTCTATAACTTTCACACAGACCAAATAATACACACTTATTTGGGTTATTTTTTTACCAAAGATATGTAGCAGTATAGGTTTTGGCCCAATTTATGAACAAAAATTACTTATTTGCAAAATTTTATCACAGAAACTAAAAAAAAATTTTTTTTTTCAAAATTTTCGCATTTTTTTAAATTATGTCGCAAAAAATAAAAAACCCAGAGGTTCTTAAATACCACCAAAAGAAAGCTCTATTTGTGTCAAAAAAATTATAAAAAGTTTGTTTAAGTACAGTGTAGCATGAGAGAGTAATTGTCATTCAAAGTGTGAGTGCGCTGAAAGCTGAAAATTGGTCTGGGCAGGAAGGGGGTATAAACGTCCGGTATTGAAGTGGTTAAACACTGCTTTTACATTGTAGTTACACAAATTAAAACTTTTTTTTTTTTTGTGCAAAATATTACATTTGCGGCCAGCAGGGCATTTCTTGCACAAAAATAAAAAGTGTGTCTAGATTGCTGGTTTAAAAAAAAATATATATTCTAAATACTACATTTGCGGCCAGCGGTGCATTTCTTGCACAAAAGTAAAAAGTGCGTCTACATTGCTGGTTTAAAAAAAAAAATCTAAATACTACATTTGCGGCCAGCCATGCATTTCTTGCACAAAAATAAAAAGTGTGTCTATATTGCTGGTTTAAAAAAAAAAAAAGAATAATAATTTATTATTCTTTTTTATTATTATTAATAAATCGTGCTACATAATACATTTACACCTTGCTGTGCATTTCTTGCAAAAAAATTAAAAAGTGCATCTACATTGCTGGTTTAAAAAAAAATATTCTAAATACTACATTTGTGGCCAGCGGTGCATTTCTTGCACAAAAATAAAAAGTGCATCTACATTGCTGGTTTTAAAAAATAATAATAATAATTTATTATTTTTTATTATTATTAATAAATAGTGCTAAATAGTACATTTGCACCTTGCTATGCATTTCTTGCACAAAAATAAAAGTGCATCTACATTACTGGTTTAAAAAAAAAAGAATAATAATTTGTTATTCTTTTTTTATTGTTAATAAATAGTGCTACATAGTACATTTGCACCTTGCTGTGCATTTCTTGCACAAAAATAAAAAGTGCGTTTACATTGCTGATTTAAAAAAAAAAATATTCAAAATACTACATTTGCGGCCAGCGGTGCATTTCTTGCTCAAAAATAAAAAGTGCGTCTACATTGCTGGTTTTAAAAAAAAGAATAATAATTTATTATTCTTTTTTTAATTATTATTAATAAATAGTGCTACATAGTACATCTGCACCTTGCTGTGCATTTCTTGCACAAAATTAAAAAGTGTGTTTACATTGCTGGTTTAAAAAAAAATATTCAAAATACTACATTTGCGGCCAGCGGTGCATTTCTTGCTCAAAAATAAAAAGTGCGTCTACATTGCTGGTTTAAAAAAAAAAGAATAATAATTTATTATTCTTTTTTTAATTATTATTAATAAATAGTGCTACATAGTACATCTGCACCTTGCTGTGCATTTCTTGCACAAAATTAAAAAGTGTGTTTACATTGCTGGTTTAAAAAAAAAAAGAATAATAATTTATTATTATTTTTTTTATTATTAATAAATAGTGCTACATAGTACATTTGCACCTTGCTGTGCATTTCTTGCACAAAAATAAAAAAGTGCGTCTACATTGCTTGTTTAAAAAGAAAAAGAAATTCTAAATACTAAATTTGTGGCCAGCGGTGTATTTCTTGCACAAAAATAAAAAGTGCATCTACATTGCTGGTTTAAAAAAAAAATGTATTATTCTTTTTTTTTATTGTCAATAAACAGTGCTACATAGTACATTTGCACCATGCTGTGCATTTCTTGTTCAAAAATAAAAAGTGCGTCTACATTGCTGGTTTAAAAAAAAGAATAATAATTTATTATTCTTTTTTTATTATTATTAATAAATAGTGCTACATAGTACATCTGCACCTTGCTGTGCATTTCTTGCACAAAATTGCACATTGCCGGTTTAAAAAATAATATAAATTTGTGCTAAATAGTACATTTGCGTCCAGAATGAGGAGAGCGTCAAATAAGGGATGTGGCTGCGGTGCTGCTAGTGCTGCTGGTGTTGGTGAAGTTCCTGTTGCAAGGAGAGGACGTGGTCGATCTGTGCCAGCTACACGCACAAGTGAAACACCTTCCTCAGGTGCGAGTAGCCGACAGAACCTTCAACGTTATATGGTAGGCCATAATGCCGCTCAATGAATGGTGAGGCCAGAACAAGTACAGGCGATAGTAGATTGGGTGGCTGACAATGCCTCCAGTTCCTTCACATTGTCTCCCACCCGGTCCCTTGATGAAAGCTCAGAGTTGGCACCTGAACCCCATGGCCATCTGGCTTTCACCTCAGCCCCTTGTAAATCAGCCACAACAAACAGCACCACCAGCTGATAGGCAACATCTTAGCAGGATGCAGCATTTCAGCAACATGGTGGAACAGTATGTGTGCACACGCCTACACGTACTGACTGATGGATCTGCCCCATTCAACTTCTGGGTCTCCAAATTGGGCACATGGCCTGAGCTTGCCCTTTATGCCTTGGAGGTGCTGGCCTAACCTGCAGCCAGTGTATTATCTGAACGTGTGTTTAGCACGGCAGGGCGCGTTATCACAGACAAGCGCAGCCGCCTGTCCACAGCCAACGTGGACAAGCTAACGTTTATTAAAATGAACCAGGCATGGATCCAACAAGACTTGTCTGTACCTTGTGCAGAATACAACACCGACTAAATGTTCCCCGACTCCACTTTCGGTCTACCGGTACCCCAAGTCCACGGTTGAGACTCGAAAGTAGTTC
>BLSH010306808.1:67479-79598 GCA_018402905.1 Glandirana rugosa
AGGCCCATCAAAAAATCTTTAGAGACGTGGTGGTTTAAGTCGTGTACACGGTCCGTGCGGATAACAGTTTGGCGCATGTCCTTCTGCCACCGAGGATTGCAGGGCATTTCTCTTTGCCCCCTGTTGCCTCCTCCTCCTACTCTGCTTCCTCCTCCTCCTCTACCACCTCCTCATCTCGTCAGCGTAACACCTTCACCACCAACTTCAGCACATCCAGGGAGAAACGACAGCAGGCTGTTTTAAAACTGATATGATTGGGGGCTAAACCCAGGAGCTGTGAACGGGCATTGAACAACAGACCGATGAGTGGTTGTTGCCACTGAGCCTCAAGCCCGGTCTGGTGGTGTGCGATAATGGGCGAAATCTCGTAGCAGCTCTGGGCCTAGCCGGTTTGATGCACATCCCTTGCCTGGCACATGTGCTGAATTTGGTGGTGCAGAGATTTCTAAAAAACTACCCGGATATGTCAGAGCTGCTGCAGAAAGTGCAGGCCGTCTGTGTGCGCTTTCTGCGTTCTCACCCTGCTGCTGCTCGCCTGTCTGCGCTGCAGCGGAACTTCGGATTTCCTTGCACATGCTGGAGAGACTGTGCGAGCAGCAGCAGGCAATAGTGGAGTTGTGGAATAGTGTGGCCTCCATGCGAGACCTGTGTACCATATTGCGGTGTTTCGAGTGCTCCACCAACATGGCCAGTGCAGATGACGCTGTTCTCAGCGTTACTATTCCAATTCTATGTCTCCTTGAAAAAACACTTCGGGCGATGATGGAAGAGGATGTGGCACAGGAGGAAGAGGAGGAGGAAGAGGGATCATTTCCACGGTTATCAGGCCAGTAATTCACAAGTGACTCGGAAGGTGGGTTCCTGCACCAGCATAGGCCAGGTAAAAAAATTTCAAGCCAGGGCACAGTTCTGAAGGATGAGGAGGACGAGGAAGATGATAAGGAGGAGGAGGAGAAGGAACCGTGTTCACAGCAGGGTGGCACCCAACGCAGCTCGTGGGCATCACTGGAGCGTGGCTGGGGGGATACAGAGGACACAGATGATACACCTCCCACAGAGGACAGCTTGTCTTTGCCTCTGGGCAGCCTAGCACACATGAGCAACTACATGCTGCAGTGCCTGCTCAACTACAGCAGAGTTGCCCACATTGTAACTTGTGCTGATTACTGGGTGGCCACCCTGCTGGATCCCTGTTACAAGGACAACGTGCCGTCCTTAATTCCCTCACTGGAGCATGATCAGAAGATGCGCAACTACAAGCGCACGCTGGTAGATGTGCTGTTGAGCGCATTCCCAAATGACACCGGGGGGTCAGTGTAAGAACAAGGTGAAGGCAGAGGAGGAAGAGGTCACCAATGCAGCTGTGGCACCACCAGCACCTCAGAAGACAGGGTTAGCATGGCCAAAATATGGAAAAGCTTTGTCAGCAGCACGCCACAACAAACAGCACTACCAGATGATTGGTAACTTCTTAGCAGGAGGCAGCATTTCAGCAAAATGGTGGAACAGTATGTGTGCACACGCCTACACGTACTGACTGATGGCTCTGCCCCATTCAACTTCTGGGTCTCCAAATTGGGCACATGGCCTGAGCTTGCCCCTTATGCCTTGGAGGTGCTGGCCTGCCCTACAGCCAGTGTATTGTCTGAACGTGTGTTTAGCACGGCAGGGGGCGTTATCACAGACAGGCACAGCCGCCTGTATACAGCCAATGTTGACAAGCTAACGTTTATTAAAATGAACCAGGCATGGACCCCACAAGACTTGTCTGTACCTTTTGCAGAATAGACATGTATACCGGCCTCACACAGCCATTGGTAGACTTAAGTGAACTTATTCTTTTTTTGAGGCCTTCTCAACCTCCTACTCCACATCCACCCCTCCTCCATTTTTATTTTTTTATGTGATTTTAAGTTATTTCCCTATCCACATTTGTTTGCAGGGCACTTGTCCTACTCTTACCCCCATTTTGCTTCCTTTTGCAGCCCTCTAGCCCTTTCCAGGACTTTTTTACAGCCATTTTAGTGCCCAAAAGTTTGGGTCACCATTGACTTCAATGGGGTTTGGGGTCAAGTTCGGGGCCGAACTCGAACTTTTTCACGAAGTTCGGCCAACTCTAGTAGCCATCTTTTTTTTTGGGGGGGCGGGGTTATGACAACTGGGCCTCACCAAACTGGATATTGCACTAAACATATAGGTAAATAAAAGAACCAGAACCTTTGCTAAGTGGAAGAGTGAGTGTGATAATAATGTTGGCAGTGCCTCCACCAAGGACAGGACCTCTTAGAACAGAGAGGAGATATGGTTCCTGGGTGTAAGAGAAGTAGTGTAAACAGACACGCATTGGCGTGCATGTGCATGCACACTAGCGTGGGCAAAGAAGAAACATGCATTTGCGCATGTGCGGGTATGTGCGGGTGCGAGCAGGCACTGACACCGAACTGACTATTTAAGCCAAGCAGTAACATGAACACATTGCTGAGTGGTCTTTCAGCTTGTTCCCATTTACCTGTGCCCTGATACGTTTCCTGTCTGCCTGTATTTGACCCGGCTTTACCTGAACTCTCCTCTGGACTTCCGCCTGCCTACCTGTGACCTCGGCCTGTGTTTGACTCTGCTCCTGTCTCATATTCCTGCACTTTGCTGCCCGATTGTGTACCAGACCCAGCTTGTATCCTGTTCCTGCTCCATCCTCACGTTCCTGTACCTGCACTGCCTGACTGTTGATGACCCCCTGGCTTATTTTCTAGCTACGCTCCTGCCTACTGGTCCTATACCACAGAGTTACAGTTACAGCTACCTGCCTGGTGATCCATGGCCATCGGGTCCCTGTCAGACTTTGGTTGGTGCCACTTGCTATACCAGCCCTCGTGCCACTCTGTATCCTACACTCCCTGTCATCACTATCAGGGATGTTGGACAGTAGGTCAAGAGAAGCCCCCTCTACAACTTGATCTCCACCAGGTATGTGGCACTGGGAAATGAACCAGTAATCTATTAAAAATAATTGGGAGCAGAGGAACTACTGCAACCAGTATATATCATTAACCATAAGTATATAGATGCACACCAGCATGGAAATAATTCAAACTTTATATTTAAAAAAATAATAACAGTCCATTCATTCAGGGTACAAACATGTAGTACCAACAAAAGGCCAAACTAGAGTCCTAATGAAATTTTGCACATATACCAAGGTATATATAGACATTAATAATTATAACTCCAGAAGAATGTTGCAACAAAGTTAATTTGCAGGGGCCCAAGAAGATAATTAAGATTTGCTGTCTTGGCATCGGAGACCCGAAGACAACATCAGCGATGATGGGGAGATCTGACAAACCATTGTCTAAACAGCTTCTCAGGAGAAAAAACGGTGGCGTGGCACTGGTACTAAGGATCAGTCTATTTAATTTGCTTCTTGGTTCCTAGAAGCTACTAATCTGTTGTGCAACTGTACCTCTAACTACCAAGTGGTCGTCAAATGCCTAACCTGGCTCTAGCCTATGCTGGTTATTGAGCCTTGAGCTAAAACTAGCTAAAGAATCCCTGAACAGAAAGGACAGGGTTAAATAAAACAGCACAAGCTGCATATAAACTCTACTGCAATAAACAGGTTCACCTACTAATATACTGAAAGGTGACCGCTACACACATACAGTAGCACAGACCTAGCTATCTGGCACCTTATGTGAGATAATAATAATACGACAGAGATCTGTCTGTCACAACAATTCATATACACACTCAAGAAGCTATTGACAGCTGGAGGTGAACTATTAGAACATAGGAATACTTTCCTAATAGTCTATACTTCTGGTCTGGGTGAAATACCAGATCAGCGTCTGTGTGTGTGTGTGTATAAGATCGTGTAACAAGTTCTGTCTCTACTTCCTAGAAACACCTCTTTTCAAAACATCACAGTCCTCCAATCAGGGTTTCTGGCCCAGCTAGCAGGGACAGAAATGACCTACCAATAGCCAAATAACTAACAAGCACAGCCAGTTACAAATATAGACAGTGGAGTGCATTCGATTGGCAGACTAATCACCTGAGATGTTTAAGATTCATTTTATTAAGTTTGCAGTACTTGTGACTTAAACCTTCTCATTGCACAACCCTGGCCAAAAGTTTTAAGAAAGACATAATTACTAATTTTCACAAAGTCTGCTGCTTCAGTCTTTTTGTCAGTTGTAATATGGTATACTGAAATATAATTACAAGCATTTCATAAGTGTCAAAGGCTTTTATTGACAATTAGACATGTGCAATTAGTTTCGGTCCCAATACAAATCCAGACAAATTTTTGGTTATTCGGAGATTCAGATGTATCTGAACCTTCAGATGAAATAGAAATGAATTTCATTGAAAAGTTAAAATTTGTTTCATTTATTTGTTTTCTAACGAATTCCAACATTTCAGAACAATTAGAATTTGGATTGGTCGAAAAATGATCGACCAACTCAAATTCTGTGTGAAGAAATAGCTGGTTGTTAAGCAGCGGGCCGGGAAGCCAGCTGCCCACGTCCTTAACAACCATGAGTCATCATCTGTCAGTGGGCTTCCCCACTGACAGATGGATGTAAAGAAAACAATGCCAGCAATTGCCCAGCAATAGAAAAAAGTTAAAAAAACAGCGTAGGGTCCCCCCAGAAAAAAAAATGGTGTGGGTCTCCCCCCAAAATCCATACCAGACCCTTATCAGGGCATGCAGCCTGGCAGGTCAGGAAAGGGAGGGGGTGCTCAAGAAAGTCCAGCATGCAGCAGTCCGTAACAGTTTTTTTCTTTAGAAATGCCATTTTCAATTGCAACTACAAAGCAGTTTGAATGTTATTTGACTCATTTTTTTTCTTTAGAAATGTCATTTTTGCTGCAGCATTTTCTGCATATCCTACATATGCACCACTTTACAGGCAGACTAAGGGGATCCCAGGCACTATATTTAAAGGAATTTTTCATTTTTATTGTTTCACTTAAAGTGGGAACCCCACTGCTTATGGCTGTCAAATTTAATTAATGTGTAGCTAGCTCTCACCTGCACCAGTACTAAACTCAGAGACCCAGGGATTATAGGATATGTGATTTCTTTAAATCAATCAACTACACTGCAGAATGCATGAGCATTATGGGTAATATTGTTCCAAAACTAGGGTGCCAAGGTTAACCATCGCTGCTGTAGGTTATGCATTAACCTATATAGTGCCATGTGGCATTGAACCCAAACAAAAATTGCTGGAAAAGGAATGTGAAGATTTACTCTTCTATGTATACTGTTCAACAAATGACGCCTTGAAACTGAAGGATCAATGTACATTTTATGCAGGTGAAAAATTCAAGGTCCAGGCAGGAAGGTTTATGAAGCCTTCAAATATATTAGTTTTAAGTGCATACTGGTGGGTTCAATATCCCATTGGATTTCAAACATCTGGGATCCTGGAAGTAGAGATTCCGTTTAAAAGATCTTTACAGTTACCCTGTTTCTTCCCCTCATTTGGCTACAGCATATCCCACGGTTTTAGCATTTCTTGTGTGTGTGATGTGGTTACTGATACATGTTGGATCGTCCATTGAAATACATAGAGTATGGGCCGCAATACTGCCAAGCAAAATATATCATGAATACAGTGAGGGGAGTAATCTCCCCTTCAGGATTTGAGTGGATGACTGACATGCAGTTGTTTTCCCAAAATGAGATAGGAGTTCTTGCAGACTTAAACAAAACACAAAGAATCTGTTAGTTAGTGCCAAAGCAACTGATTGCTAAAATATAAAATATATTTTGTAAAATGGAAATAACAATATTTTATTTTAAATGTGTAATTTTTTTCATAGGAAGTAAATATTTATTACAGGATGCATCCATAACAATCAGTTTGCACAGTATGTGGAGAATTTCCAAGAGGAAATGCAAGCACCACATGCATGCTTGATTAAGTCCTGTGCATAATGACTATTTAAGATATGCCATTCTCAGTAAGGAGGTTGGAGAATGACATGTCCCTCCTTTGACTCATTCTGCCATTTTTAGTACAAGAGCTGCAAGAAGGAGCTTTCAGAATGTTTAGCACTTGTGCAGAGCTCATCGCATACAAAGGATAAATATAAAATATTAAAATGAAGTGTTTCAAAATCACCTAAATAAAAAAATAACAGTAGTTTAAAGCTAGATTTTTATGTTTTATTTTTGAAAATATTAAACGGTAACTCCACCTTTGTGGGGAAAAAATAGCAAATAAACAAAAACTGATATAGCGTATACAATTGCGACACAGGCCATATTGCAATTGAATCTTATTAAAAATGACCTTTCCTTTCAATCTGCAGCCGCTGTATCTTTCTGTAAATGCGCTGCAATATGTGTGTACCTAACACACCCCAGAAACATAATTTCCTGCTTGTGCAATTGGCTCACCAATTTCCCCGGAGTCTGCCTAAGATACAAGTCAGATTTCAGTCATCCCTTGCAACAAAAATGTAATTTTTGGTGAGATACTCCTTGCAGGAACACTTCTAAAGTGATGCAGGCCCAGCAGATTTCCTCATTAGCGCTGTGCACAGCTGATAGATAATTATGAAACCACTCTCATTAGAGTCACTCAGACCAGAGGAACATACAGGGATTTCTTCAGAATAACAAAAGGTAGGAATCTGCAACAAAGGTTGTTATAATCCTTGCAATGTACATAGATCACCCATAGGGGAATGTTTTTTCTCAACAAAAGTGGAGTTACGCTTTAAATAAAGAAAATGTAGTAAACATACTATATGTTAATTTAATGTTCATCCATTTGATGAATTTGGTATACACATACTTGGTCAACTTGCACAGAACATAAAAAGTACACAGAACTTCAGATCACATATTCTTCAGAAAAAAATGTAAGTATTAAAGACGTTATAAGCACCCATACATCAAATAACATTTGCATTGCATTTAAAAAAATACTTAGAATCAATGAAAGAAAAAAAGTGGTCATCAATATAAAAGACACACACAGAAGCACCATACAGAGGTCAAATTCTCTCCCGTGAGAGCAAAGTAGGAATGAACATTTCCCGATCATTGTTAAGCCAGCACATTATTAAATGTATTTGCTAGCATTGTTCTTTTGGATCGTTATTCTACTTTTCTTTATTGCCACATGTGATGGAAACATTCCAAGTTCTCTCCAGTGCATGCTACAAGACAGATGATTCGTCTCTATAATCAGTCAACGGGCTACAGTTGTATGCTTTATATTCAAGTTCAAAGATCTCACTGTGGCTTTTCTGTCACTGGGAGAATGTACAAACTTCTGAGCATCACTGATTCATATATCAGGGTTTAATTTTGCAAATGCCAGTCACCCTGGCTGACAGTGTACAAATAACAGGGTAATTCTTGGATCAAGTCGCCTCTCTTCAGTACTTTGAAATTTTGATGACAGTCTGCCAGCTTGAGACCTTGTTTTAATCACATCAACCACATAAAAGACTCGATTTGTTTATCACAGGTCATTTCAAATACCAGTGATAAGCATGCTTAGGAAAATTCCATCTTATCCAAGACTTCATAAGGACTTTTTTTGTTCCAATTTTCCTTTGAATCAAAATAGTTTTTGTTTGCCTTAAACCAACAATATATCTGAGCTTATTTTTCTTATTTTGTGGGAAATATGTTTGATAAACTAATTAAAGATCTAGTTGACTTGCGTAGGCTTAAAGTGATTGTAAACAATCACCTTGTAAAACTACCCATTCCGTTTAAAGTAGAAATGAAAGGCAAAACTTTTTTTGTATAGATATAAACAACACATTATAAATACCCATTTTCCTTTTTATAAGTGATCACATTCCCTCTGTTCTCAGCTGCACAAGAACTGGGGGAGGAGAAGCAGCAGCACACTGAGCTTCCTAGTGAATGGCTGTGTAGTGGAGGGATGTCAGGACAAGTCTGATCATTGGAGGAGAGCAGGCCGAGTTCCCAACATAGCTAAAGAACTAACCACAGTGTGTTCTCTTGCTTAGTGTGGTCAGTTTTAGTAGGAAAGCAGAGGGACTGGCAGAAACACCAGGGATTTCACATGAAGGAAGTAATACAAGGAGAAAAGGATACTTTTTCATACAAGAACATGGCACAGTAGGGACATATCAGGAATATGAAGTGTTGGGGTAACAATAGCCTTACATTATATCAATTATAAGCAAATACAAAAAATACATTTACATACATTAAAAAATAAAAAAAAGAATGGTAGCCATGTCATGTCATTGGCCATAAGCTTGGCAGTGATTAATACGGTATATCTGCACACTATGTTAAGGAATTACACACTGTTCTATTGAAGGTAAGTGGCAAAGGCAACACAAATATAATACAAAGAAGGATAGCACAATGTGTAGAGTAAAAATATTCCCAACATATCCTCCTAATATGTTGGAAACTTGTTGAAGTTACTTGAAAAAACTAGTCGGATTTGTCTTTTGTTCTCAAAATAACATAAGTCAAGGCACAGACACCTTGAAATAAAAGAAACCACATTTATAGGACCTACGTGGCCTATACACAGTAAACATAATCACATACAGTATTACCAAAAATGTTACTTTTATTACGCACATTAAATCCACATACACTACAAATAATTTATTAATACCCCTTTACCAAGAACCAAAATAAAAAGACGATGTTGTCTTCATCACATTGAAAAATGCAGACATCGCATTGCACTCTATGTCTGAATCTCGGATCCCCAGTTCATTTTCCAAAAATTACAAGGACATTAAACATTTCGGGGTGCATTTATGACCACCAAGGCCACACTTGATGTAAGTGAGCTGGAATACAGTATTCAATTAATTTCCAATCTGTTTTTAATGGTGTGATATGTTTTTGCTTTGTGCACAGGGTGTAGACATAAGAGGTTTTCATCTTTTGAGCCCTATGAGCAAATTGTTTGACATGTTCCGAACACATGTGGATGTGTTAAGAACAAAAAACAACATAGACCTAATATAGACCTAAGACAGTCACAACCTGATCTGGCTAATTTGACCAGATAGCCAATTTCCTAACACTAGATTCTTATAATACTTGTTTTTTTTTTTATAACCACTTGCCCTCCAGAAAATTTACCTCCCTTTATGACCAGGCCATTTTTCGCTTTTTAGCACTGCGATATCTTAACTGACAATTGCGGGGTCATGCAACGCTGTACACAAACAGAATGTATATAATTTTTTCCTACAAATACAGCTTTCTTATGGTGGTATTTGATCACCACTGGGTTTTGGATAATTTGCGCTGTGAACGAATAAAGGACTAACATTTTAAAAAACATACAGTATTTTTTACTTTCTGCTATAAAACATATCCAATAAAAAATATCTTCACCAATGTAGGCCAATAGGTATTCTGCTACATATTTGTTAAAAAATCCCAATAAGCATATATTGATTGGTTTACACAAATGTTATAGTGTCTACAAACTATGGTATACCTACTGGAATTTTTGCTTAATTTTTTTGGTAATGGCGGCGATCAGCAACTTATAGCGGGACTGCAATATTTCGGTGGACACTAACTTTGTGGGAACCAGTGACACTTAGGCTTCGTGTACACAGGACACTTTTTCAACCTCCCCTGAATGATTTTTTTGACAGCTAGAAACCGACGCTTAAAACGGCTATCTAGCCATGTTCTACATGCCGTGTCTAGAAGCATTTTTTTTTAAATGACCAACGTCTCTAAACGAAATGCTGCTAAATGCGAGTTAGGCGTTTAGGTGCATTTACAAGCTGATACAGGAATTTGGCATTTCAAATGCCTCTGAACTTCTGTCTGAACACTTTTTTTGCTTTCCAAAAAATGTCTCTATTCTCAACTGCCTGGAAACAACCTTAAACGACCCTGTGTATATGTATTGATAAGATAACTTCAAATGAGTTCAGGGGCATCTGGAAAAAATGCCCAAATGCCACATCCGTTTAGAGGCAGCAGTGTGCATGAGACCTAATACAGTGATCTGCGCAAAAAATATGCACTGCCACTGTACTAATGACAGGATGGGAAGGGGTTAACATCTAGGGTGATCAAAGGGTTAAAAGTGTGCCTAGCCAGTTTTCATGTGTTTAATGTAAGGTGCTTTTACCAAGAGATGTAACTTTTTTTTTTCCTGCTTTGCAGGGAAACAATAAGCACCACATCCCCACTGACAGGACAGACATCTGCATTGTTTACATATGCAGAGCTCTGTCCTGTCTTCCTCCTCCCCGATCAACAGGTGCAGCAGGCATCCATTGGCCGGCACCTGCTGATCGGCTTGTGCTGTGCTCCCTAGTGCCTAGGTACATGATCTGACAGCGAGAGAGAGACACTTTGCTGCCATATAATGGCGTTTTGCGGTTAGCAAATGGATAATAAGTATTGATGGAGATAATGCAAAAGGAATGTCTGTATTATTTTCAAGTTTTTTAGTTCTTCATAGCCTATTACTATGTCTAGTCGCACACATGGTGATAATCTTCTTTAGTATGTATTGTTCTACATTTCATCTGCTAAATCCATGTTCTTGGATCAAAAGTAGAGTGAGAACATTCACATTTCTTTAGTACACTATGTCTGTTATAGCACAGCATGCTTTTGTTTTGATGAGCTTTGGAAGATTGAGAAGTCAAGTATGTATATGGGAAAGACAGTTTAGATGAAATCAAATAGGCAACATGTCCTGTCTTCGAAATAATAGAATACAGCCCTGGTGGTTTTTTCTCAAAACCTACTGTAGTAAACAGTTATATCAACAGATGAATACACTGAGCCAAACTCAAAAACTTTCAAGGTGTCTCCAATTTCTAGCTTCTAGGCAACAATGAAAAATATTTTTCTTTGTATAAAACAAACCTAATCTAATTTATTATATGGGACACTTACATCATCCATAGCAAAGTCTATTGTTAATTTCTAGCTTATAGTAAAATGGTAGTATTATATAGAATATCCAGTCAGAAGCTTTCTTTAACTGATTGACCCTAGCCTAGGGATGAACCAAACACCCCCCGGTTCGGTTTGCACCAGAACTTGCGAATAGGCAAAAAATTTGAGCGAACACGCGAACCCTATTAAAGTCAATGGGACGCAAACATGAAAAATCAAAAGTGCTCATTTTAAAGGCTTATATGCTTGTTATTGCCATAAAAAGTGTATGGGGAAATGGGTCCTGCCCTAGGGGACATGTATCAATGCAAAAAAAAGTTTTTAAATCAATTGTTTTTTTCAGGAGCAAACAGTGATTTTAATAATGCTTAAAGTGAAACAACAAATATGAAATATTCCTTTGCATATTTTGCCAGGGGGGGTCCCCTTAGTATGCCTGTAAAGTGGTGCATCTGTGTGATGTTTAGAACAGTGCCAGAGCAAAATTATATTTGTAAAGGAAAAAATGTGATTTAAAATTGCTCACAGCAGTAATGTATTGCCGATTCCAGGCAATATAGATAAAAATCACTGAAAAAAATTGAGTGGGGGTCCCCCCAGTCCATACCAGGCCCATACCAGGCCCTGCACCACAATTTAAAAAAAAATGTGTGGGGGCCACCCCAAAGTCCGTACCAGGCCCTTCAGGTCTGGTATGGATTTTGGCATGGAGTTCCCCTTAAAATCCATGCCAGACCATTATAGAATAAGGGTCTGACATAGATCAGAGGATATCACTATCTGAAAACATCTGGAAACTGTGTGTGAAGAGCGAAACCATATGCATGCTCTTCTCTATGCTGTATTTTCAAACACACTATCCAGATGTTTCAAGTGCATGTGTATGGTTTTTTGTAGACCTATCACACAAACTTTTATGTCGTATCTCTTCTCGTACGTATACCAAAGCGAGAAGTGTGTGTCAAAGGTCTACAAAAGTCTATCACTATAGGAGACTAGATACAGTCTGGGAATAAGATATTACCAGACCGTACCTAAAATTCCCCTTGAGGTACGGTTTTAGGTATGGTCTGGACTTCCCGGACCATGCCTGAAACCCCACCGGGGGTGTGTAAAAAAAAATTTAACACCACGTCCCGGACCATACCCGGACCATACCTGACCCCCCTGGGGGTGAGTTAAAAAAAGTCACTAAAAATAGATATAA
>BLSH010306808.1:118439-131225 GCA_018402905.1 Glandirana rugosa
TCGTAGGAAAGATCGTTTGTCCGAACGAAGCTTCGTTCAGAACGATCAGAGGAACGATCGATCGGGCGTTTTCGGGCTCTTCCGTTCTAAGTTTGGATTTTGCCGGACTTGAAGTGGAGGGAGAGGGTGGGGGTGACAACTCACCCGATTCGCCTGGAGGAGTGAAGGATCCGTGTAATCCCCTCTGGGGAGAGTGGAGAGTTGTGGCTGTGTCTCCTGCTGTGGGAGCGGCGCCATCTTGGGTCCCCATGCGGCCTGGAGCAGGAAAGAAATCTGTCAATTTCTTAGGAGCTTTAAAGTCCTTTCTTCTTTTGGACATTCCTGGAGGTGCTAGGAGGGATCAGGTATGTGAGGGGTGGTTGAAAATCCCGGTGTCTGTCGTGGATCGGTCGATTTTTGCCGTTTAGCACAGGAGCTGTGGAGTTAGGCAACCATTCAGCAGTGTCGTCAGGCCACGCCCCCCTTCATTAAGGAAAATAATCAGATATTTATCTATCTCCAGGTCTGGGTGCAATCCAAGAATACACAGCTTCGGGTCCAGAGAGACCGGTGATCCCATAATATCATGCAGGAAGCAGACAATCTGGATCCAATAGGGCTGCATACCCAGACACGACCATATCATGTGAAAAAAAGGTGCCCACTGTGGAGTTGCACAGTGGGCACAATGGGCTACGATTGGGTTGGAATCGGGCGAGCCTCACCGGGGTGACATACGCCTGGTGTATTATGTATAGTTGGGTGAGCCTGTCAGACACCCTAGGGAATGCTGTTTTGACACTACTAAGGATCTCCTCCCAATCTTCGTCTGTTATCTCACCCAATACTTTTTCCCATTTGGTTTTGGCTCCATAGGTGACCTTATTTTCCTGTGGGAGTTGTATGGATGTGTAGAGCCTCGAAATCAGTTTGGTGGGTTCAGAACCTAGAACTTTAGTCAGGATTGGAGGAGTGTCCAATTGTAGGGGGGTGGTCGAGAATTGGGTCTGTAAAGCGTGGCAGAGTTGCAAGTATCGGAATAGGAATTGGTTGGGGAAGGAGAATACCTCCTTAAGAGATTGGAATGTTTTGGGTCCGTTCAGTGTCAATCACGTGATGTATATGCAGAATACCTCGACCCACCCATAAGTTTGGGTCTGGGATTGTCATAAGTTCTGGGAGGGAAGTGTTGTGCCAAAGTGATGTGTGTGAATGAACAGGTGGGGTGTCCGTTTTCCGTAGAGCGACGGCGAATAGTCTACGGTGGTGCGTCAGCATCCAGTTATTAAATTTAGAAGGGGAGTCCTGTGGGTGGTTTCAAAGTATTGCCTGTAGCGGGGTATGAGCTGGGTGCATGGGGGGGGGGCTGACATATTAAGGAGTGATAACGTGAGTTCTCAGTTTTGGGAATGTGGTAAATATAAAATATATGGATGAGTATTGCGCTTAGGATTATTATGGATCCTGTGGGCTGCTGCCTTCCAGTGAAATTCTACCTAATAGGAAGAATATAATGGATAATGGAAATAAGGAATATCTGGAAATGGCGCTGCTCTAGGTGGTGTATTGATCCTCATTCACTGTACCCACATCTTGGTACTGACACCCCCTCTAATCTCATAAAGTGCATAAAGTGTAGTACATAAAATTAATAATGTGCAAAAAAATTATTTCTATATCAATTGTGCAACATAAATATGTTAAAACTGCAATTATTGTGCTGTGTGTTATAAACCTCTTCACCCGTAGGGATATAATACATAAGAATTCCTAGGAATATATATGGTGATAATCAATGGTTAAAAAGCTGTGGCTATATATAAAAGTGAAAGGTCATTGACTAGATCAATATTCAGGATGAGTTATGAAACCGGCATGGTTCCACAACATTAAAATGCTTGCAGTAACTCCTGACCTCCCCTAGGTGGGTTTGTATTAAGTTAACCAGTAAAAAATAAAAATAAAAGGTTCATAAATATAGTCAAGTTCATAAATTCATTGCATGGCAGTAGTCCATTCCCCCAAAGTGCTTGGTGCTTAAGAGTATTCCATTACAGTCTTTTTACTCCAAGGGTTTACTATATCTCATATAATGCTTGGTGCGGGTCACACGTGCTCCCCTCAAGGTCCCCTCCTTACCAGAGAGCGCCACCCCTGCAGGGGTAAAGCGCCTAGCAGTGTCTCTGGTGCTGGTAGTGGTCCTGGTCTTGGAGCGATTCCATCTTCCGTGTCAGGGAAAAAAGAAGAAACAAAGGAGGCCCATAACGTAATACCTAGGAGTAATAATATAACCTCTCTTTATTCTTCTCTTATGGGTTATATTCCAAACAATTCCAAACTTTAAAAACCGGTACCAATAATTAAAAGTAAAAATAAAAGTCAATCACAGTCATAATACCTGTTTGAGCTTGGTGGACGCAACCTCCCAAAGATAAAGTCCTGTGTACTTCCTGTACACCTCAGTTGCGTTCCACCACCTTGCTCTGAAAAACCAGAAATGACGTAGAACGTAGGGCTAGGCTCCACTGACGCGTTTCGTCATCGACGTTCTAAAAGGCGTTCCTGAACACCTTTGAGAACAAGGGGAGTGAAGGGTTCTGCAAGGGGGAGGGAAAAAGGTCTATAGGCAAAATTTGGGATTTAGACCAATTTATATGTAGGCCTGAATATCGCCCAACCTCTTCTATAGTCTGTAGAGCTGCTTGTAGTGATGGGCCTGAGTCTGCTAGGTAAAGAATAGTGTCATCTGCGTACATCCCAATTCTTTCCTCCCTATCTTTAATCCCGAGATGTCAGGGTGAGCGCGTATCGCTATGGCTAGTGGTTCCGCCGCCAGGGCGTATAATAGGGGAGAAAGAGGGCATCCCTGTCGAGTTCCCCTTTCCAGAGTAAATTGCTCAGACAGGTATCCATTAACAAGTACACGGGCCTGCGGGGAACTATATAGTAGTTTTACCCATCTGATGAAACGTGGGCCAGGCACTCCATCAGGTATGGCCATTCCACGGAATCAAATGCCTTAGCAGCATCGAGTGTCACCACCACCCTGGAGCCTGTATTATCATGTATCGCCTGGAGGTTAGAGAACAAGCGTCTGATATTCATGGCCGTATTTTTCCCGGACATAAAGCCCGTTTGGTCTGGGTGAATTAGGGACAGAATGACCTTATTGAGACGGGAAGCCAGGATTTTGGCTAAGATTTTAATGTCTACGAGCAGTAAGGAGATGGGGCGGTATGATTCAGGGTATCTGGGGTCTTTGCCTGGTTTTGGAATGACTACTATCCTGGCTTCGGTCATGGAGGGTGGGAGAGTACCCGTATCAAAGATATGTTGGTATAGGAGTTGCAGCTTTGGGATCAGGGGATTCAAATAGGTGCCATAGAATTCCAAGGGAAGGCCGTCAGGCCCAGGGGCCTTAGATTTAGCCAGTTGTGACACCGCTGTCTTCAATGGTTAAGGGGGCCTTGAGTGACACTATCTGCGCCGCCCTAAGGCGAGGCACAGGGATATTATTGAGGAAGGTCCTAGTGTCTCGTTCACTATAAGTGGCCTGGGAAGTGTATAGGGCGTGATAAAAGAATTTGAACTCCTCCGCAACTCGGGCAGGGTCGGTGATGGGCTGGTCTGTGGCATCTAGTAGTAATACTACCACAGGGGGGTTGTTATCCATATGAGCCAGGTATGCTAGCAGCTTTCCTGCCCACTCACCATGTTCAAAAAGCTTCTGCTTAGCAAAAAAGAGGTGTCGTTTGGACTTTTCTATATGCATTTGAGTGACTGCACGGCTCTGTGTGTTGGCTCTCATCATTGCCTTGGGGGACGGGTGTTGAGTATGTTCGTGTACTAGATCACAGAGTTTGTCCATGGAGGCCTGTAGTATCGCTGAGGTGGATCTTTTGAGCCTGTTGATCCTGGTAGTGAGGATCATACGGGCGTGTAGTTTAAACGATTCCCATACTACCCCAAATGCTGAGGCACCCTGATTGTGGCGGAAAAACAATTTAAATTCTTCCACTATAGTCCCATGGTCTTCCAATGCAGATAGCCAGTAGGGGTTCAGTTTGTAGAGGCGGGGGGGTGCCCCAGCAACCTAAGTTCCACCCAACAGGGGGCATGGTCAGACAGAATTTGTGGGGCGAATCCCAGCAATCTGGAAATTAAGATATAGTCAATACGGGACATGGTATTGTGGCTGGCAGAATAACAGGAGTATGCTCTATCAGTGGGATTAAGATGTCTCCATGTATCTACCAGTGAAAAATCTGTTAAGATTCGGTGTAGTCTGGTATGTCCCTGAGGCAGAGGCTCCCCCCCATCCCTATACACTCGATCAAGAGCAGGGATCATGGTCATGTTGAAATCCCCCATCCACACAGCCGGGACTGCCGGGTACTGGGCCATAAAAGCAAGGCCCTCGTTGACAACCTCCGAGCTGTACGGGGGGGATATAACAAGCCAGGATATGCAATGGGGATCCCTGAATAGCGGCATGAACAAACACATATCGTCCGTCCCAATCCGAGACCATAGACATCAGCGCAAAGGGGACTGATTTAGCCACCAGGAGAGAGAGACCCCCCTTGACATGGGGGTATGCACCGAGTGGTAAGTCCACCCTATCCAGAGGTGGTGAAGGGCAGCTAACAGATGACCCGTAACATGAGTTTCCGTGCAATAATTTGTGCGCCCTTGTGTTTTACGATATTTAAGCATGGCCGTGCGTTTGATTTTATCTCACAGACCATGGGTATTCCAGGTCAGAAATTTCAGAGTAGCCATAATAAAGGTATGTAACATAAAGAAGGATGGCCCATGGTGCATCGGATCAGAACGGACACATATAAAAATAAATTTTTTAGACCCCGGGCATTAGCCCATCAGAAGTGGAGACATGAGTCCATGTGTATGGCCCCGCAGCAAGACATTGTACCATAATGCAGGATAGTCAATTTACATAACAAACGCTCAACTGGAGCAAAGTCACAGATTCCCAGCCCTCCACCTCCCCAACATGATGTGAGCATATGGATCCCGAACTGGGGTCTGAGCGGCAACTGCCAGCACCGAAACCACGCTGGTGGTGGAGTATCCACAGGTTGGAGTTGCAATGCAGTGAGAGCTTCGAACATATGGCCTATGCCGCTCCAGACCCAACTGAACAGCTCTAAGGGGGCGACCAGTCCACTGGTCCAAAACAACAGAGGTGCAGCACTAAAGTTAGTAGATAGGAGCTAACGTTCTCCTGTAGTCAGCTGACAAGGATAGTATTTTGTGAATCAAAGACAGGGTAAAGTGGTCTGCTCAGAACCGAGGAGAAAGAGGGGGAGTCTAGGGTAGATGTTGGCACCAAATTAAGCAGTATCTGCACGCAGTTCCCTTCGTGGGCCAGGCATCATTGCTGGCCTCAGCAGGCCTAGGATTTGGTGGAGGAAGAGAGGAATACCATCCGTTCGATGCCCAGGAGTAGGGGAAAGATCAGATGGTCAAGACAACGTTCTGTCGGAGGGTGGTGTGGAGGGGGAGGGCAGGGAAATCTAGTTAACCGGCACTAGGTAAGTACTCACAGTTCAGTGGTGCAAGTCTGAATGGGGTCATGGTTGGCCCTCTAGCCACGAGGACGTCGCCTCAGGATTGTCGAGGAACTGCACACGCCCCTCCTCCTCCACCCTCAAGCGTGCGGGAAATAGCATGGCGTATTTGATATTCTTGCCCCGCAGCTGTCTCTTGACCTCCTGGAAGCGGGAGTGCTGCCGCTGGACCTCCCCGGAAAAGTCGGGGAACACCGCGATGTGCGCTCCGTTGAGGGAGATGTTCACTTTTTCTCTAGTCAGACGGAGGATTCGGTCCCGGTCCCGGAAGTTCAGGAACTTGGCGAAGAACGTCCGCGGCGGAGCCCCCACTGGTGGAGACCGTTCAGGAATTCGGTGGGCGCCTCCCTTCCATATTTTTTGGTGAGAAAGGTCTCCAAAAATGTTGCAGCATCTGTACCCTCCGCCTTCTCAGGAAGCCCGACGAAGCGGAGGTTGCACCATCTAAGACGATTTTCCACATCGTCCTGTTTGAGCATGATCAGTTGCACCTCTCTACGCAGGTCATCAGTGGCATGGCGGAGGGAATGGATGATGTCCTCAGCTGCACTTATGCGATACTCGGCCTCCTTCACCCTGTCCCTTAGCTTAGAGACATCTTGCCTGATGAGAGAGATCTCAACCTTCATCTCATCTATATTGGTGGTAAGGGTGCTCTGACAGAGAGAGACGGCTTCAAGGATTTTTTCAGTGTCTGCCGCCAGCCGTTGCTCCAAGGAAGAGGTCCCGGCGACATATTTGGCCTGTGTGTCCTTATCCTGACAGCAAAATTTCGCAAGCTGGCTGGCGGCCTCTGGTGCTTTCTTCGGTGGGAACATCGCAGTAAGGGTGCCCTGGGTAGTAGTGGATCGGTCGGTACTGGCTAGACTATTCGCTAGTCTCAGGATATAT
Organism: Glandirana rugosa; assembly: GCA_018402905.1. Classification (NCBI taxonomy): domain Eukaryota; kingdom Metazoa; phylum Chordata; class Amphibia; order Anura; family Ranidae; genus Glandirana; species Glandirana rugosa. Next base: position 124,901 of record BLSH010306808.1, read on the forward strand.
ATATAAAAAGAGTAGTGTATCGCGGAGCTCACTCCTCGTGTGACCTACTCCATTGCCTTCCAGGCCACGCCCCCATATAACAGGAACTTTTAGAGCACTTCATGCTTCCTGCTGCTGACCAACTTTATGGAGATGCAGATTTCATTTTCCAACAGGACTTGGCACCTGCACACAGTGCCAAAGTTACCAGTACCTGGTTTAAGGACCATGATATCCCTGTTCTTAATTGGACAGCAAACTTGCCTGACCTTAACCCCATAGAAAATCTATGGGGTATTGTGAAGAGGAAGATGTGATATGCCAGGCCCAACAATGCAGAAGAGCTGAAGGCCACTATCAGAGCAACCTGGACTCTCATAACACCAGAGCAGTGCCACAGACTGACCAACTCCATGCCACGCTGCATTGCTGCAGTAATTCAGGCAAAAGGAGCCCCAACTAAGTATTGAGTGCTGTACATGCTCATACTTTTCATGTTCATACTTTTCAGTTGGTCCAAGATTTCTAAAAATCCTTTCTTTGTATTGGTCTTAAGTAATATTCTAATTTTCTGAGATACTGAACTTGGGATTTTCCTTAGTTGTCAGTTATAATCATCAAAATTAAAAGATATAAACATTTGAAAAATATCAGTCTGTGTGTAATGAATGAATATAATATACAAGTTTCACTTTTTAATGGAATTAGTGAAATAAATCAACTTTTTGATGATATTCAAATTATATGACCAGCACCTGTAGCCTAAGAGGCTAAATAATGCATTATAAGATCTACAAAATAGAGACTAGATATGAGAAAAATTATGATTTAAGCTTTCTACTAAAATTGCTCCTTCTTCCAGATGCAGACTTACAGAAAAGATGCCATAAGAGAAATATGGAGATTGCCATTGTAGGTTTCTAACTAAGAATAATAGTTTTTGACCTGGAATAGGTATGCAAAAAAGAAGGTTTGTCCTTGGAACTGTTGTGTCACTGGACAATTTGTACAAAGCTGAGTGTTTTAGCTGAATTAGACCTGCTGGTCAATTCAGTCCTTTACTGTTTCATAAGAAGGTAGGTGTGACAGCCAAAGCAACCTGAGTGTAAAATGAGCGTAAAAGTTAAAAAAATCAATTAGGCATCCAAAATATGTATTATTGCCATTTGGTGTTGCTGACACTGTCCATGAATACTAGAGTTTCATAATACCATATTTAGCTTAATGGGGTTGTAAAGGCCAAAGGTTTTTTTTTATCTTAATGCGCTCTATGCTTTAAAAACCTTCTGATAAAAAGATAAAAAACCTTCTGTGTGTAGCAGCCTTGCCACCCCTCCCCCCCCCCCCCAAATTACTTACCTGAGCCTTTTCTCTCTGCAGCGTTGTCCACCAGTTCCTTAGCTGTCCCAGACACTCCTCCTGATTGGCTGAGACACAGCAGTGGTGCCATTGGCTCCTGCAGCTGTCAATCAAAATCAGACAGCCAATTAGGGGAGAGAGGGGGCTGAGCCGGGTTGTGCTCCATGTCTGAATGGATACACAGAGCTCTGACTCAGCTCGGGTGCCCTCTGTAGCAAGCTGCTGGCTGAGGGGGCACTCACCAGGGAGGGGCCAGGAGAGCAGAAGAGGGACCCAAGAAGAGGAGGATCCAGGCTGCTCTGTGCAAAACCAATTGCACAGAGGTGGTAAGTATAACATGTGTGTTATTTAACCACTTGTCGACCAGCCGCCGTTGTTTGACAGTGGCAGGTCGACTCTGTTGCGCAAATCGCCACAGCTGTAAGCGCTTTAAGAGACTGTAGGGGGCGCGTGCATGCCCGCTGCACGTCTCTGGAGCTCCCCTTTCTTACAGTGGAGGGAGATCTGCTGTTCCCAGTGATTGGGAACAGCTTTCTCTCTCTGCCCCCTGTCACTACACTCCCCCCACAGTTAGAAACACCTGCCTAGGGAACACTTAACCACATGATCGCCCCTAGTGTTAACCCCTTCACTGCCAGTGACATTTATACAGTAATCAGTGGCTATTTTTATCTCTGATCGCTGTATAAATGTCAGTGGTCCCAAAAAATTGTCAAAAGTGTCAGATCTGTCCTCTGCAATATTGCAGTCGCAAGCAGATCACCGCCATTACTTGTAAAAAAAAATAACAATAATAAAAATGGCATAAATCTATTCCCATAGTTTGTAAACACGCTAACTTTTGCGCAACCCAATCAATATATGCCTATTGCGATTTTTTTTTTAACAAAAATATGTAGAAGAATATATATTGGCCTAAACTGAGGAATAAAATAGTTTTTTTATATTTTTTGGGATAATCATATTTATTGTAGCAAAAAGTAAAAAAAAAATGTTTTTTTTTCAAAATTGTCACTCTTTGTTTTTTTATAGTTTAAAAAATAAAAACCACAGAGGTGATCAAATGCCACCAAAAGAAAACTATTTGTGGGAAAAGGACGTAAATTTTGTTTGGGTATAGCGTTGCAAGTGTTCTGGTCAGGAAGGGGGTAAATCCTTCCGGGGCTGAAGTGGTTAACCACTTGCCGACCACGTAACGCGTTCCCACTGTGGCAAAGTGGCACGACAGCACGAATTACCATTTAGAAATGGCGATTAGTGCAGGCCCGAGTAGCGGGTGCGTGCGCGCCGCCAGCGGTGTGCTCTCATGCCTGCCATGTGTTCCCCGAGTGTGGCCTTCAATAAATTATAGCTGTGTTCAATTTCAATTTCCAGTTGTGTCAAAGAAATAACAGGCATTTGCTTTTCACATTATATTATTCATATTAAGATCATTAAAGGGTAACTCCACTTTCGTGGGGAAAAAAATTGCAAATAAAGAAAAAAGAATATAGCACATACAATTGTGACACAAGTCATATTATAATTGAATGTTATTAAAAATGACCTTTCCTTTTCAATCTGAAGCTGCTATAATGTTCTGAAAATGCAGTGAAATATGACTACCTGGAGTTGTTCTGTACACAGAATGTGTACTGACCACTCCCCAGAAACATAATTTCCTGCTTGTTTGATTGGCTCACTAATTTTCCCAGAAGTCTGCTTAAGATACAAATCAGATTTCAGGCATCCCCTGCAACGAAAATTACATTTTTGGAGAGATACGTTTAATAGGAACACATCTAAAGGGATGCAGGCCCAGCAGATTTCATCATTAGTGCCCAGCAAGTCCACACCTGACAGTTAATTATGACACCACTCCCATTAGAGCCACTCAGAACAGAGGTACAGAGAAACACAAATGGATTTTTCAGAATAACAAAAGGTAGGAATCTGCAACAAAGTTTGTTATAATCCTTGCAATGTACATAGAGCACCCAGAGGGGAATGTTTTTTTCTCAACAAAAGTGGAGTTACGCCTTAAAGATGCCCAAGCTAAGTTCAAACTTACATACACACAGCTACAATATACACTAACTTCACATGACAACATCACAATGCTTTAACCTGGATTTAATACAGATCACATGCAACCTTACAACATTATTTCACTGTAACGTTTGTGCACTTTTTTTTTTTTCTCATTAAAAAACGTGCTTTTGAAATTGCCAGTGAAAACTGAGAGGACTTATTGACATCAATGGTCTAGAAGCTGCAGGTGGTAAAACACAATCACCTTCAAGATTATCCCTTTAATCTGCTGACTTAGTATAGACATTTACTCTTTGAGCAGCCAATAACTCTGCTTCTGTTTTTATATGACTTTCAGTCTATCAGGAAAAAGGTCAGTTTAATAAAAATCTATTTATTCTGAAAGATTATATCAAAACTTATTTCTTTTCTAAGGAAAAGAAAGCACAAAGGTTTTAAAGCAGTGGGATAAAACAGTTGTTTGCATAACATGAATAAAGAGCAGGGCAGTGAATCAAGTCTTAGAAAAACCATGATCCCGTCAGAATTACAGGCTCTTCTTTACCTCTACCGCTCCTAATGCTGGAGAAAGTTTGGCTGCATGAAGGTGATTTTTGCCTTCTTGCTCTCGATCCAGAAAACTCTTAATTTCTGTCTCCTGGCTACCCTTTTTCTAATAAATGAAGGCTTGGTGCATAATAGAAACCAGCTGAGCGTCTCTCTAGGTAAAGATGCCTTCTTTTTTTCTTACAATTCCTACCCAGTCTGTTCCTACTCTTTCTAATCTCTCACAGCTGCCAAAAATCCATCTTATCTTTGCATGAGGTGAAGTTTCCATTAACAGCTATTATGGTAGCAGGGGTCAGATGCCCAGTGTCAAATGCTAAAAGGAAACACTAGGAACCACTGCCTAGTATGGAAATCATATGCTTGGCTGGTAACCAGGAACATTATACAAAAAGGACCTAGCTTTATTGCTATGAGAACATTTTTTTGGATCTCTGAATAGGGAGACCATGGAGTAAGCACACAGCCAAAAACCTATATATGTTTAGGAGGTCTAAAAATAGTGTAATTGCTCCAACTGTTAAGTGTATCCATCTGACTGAAATTTTCTTATCTGTTAAATCTAACCTTTACATGTAACTGTGCTTCAAGCCCTTACCTTATTGGCAGCAGTTTTAGGTAATATGTTGGCAGTGTTGACTAGGGTTGCCACCTCATCCCTTTAAAACCGAACACATATTAACTACACAGGTTCTGTGACTGATTAAGGTGGTAATTAAACTCACTTGTTGTCTTATCTGTATTAAAATTAGCCTCAGAACCTGTGTAATTCATATGTGTTCGGGTTTAAAGGGATGAGGTGGCAACCCTAATGTTGACAAGGCTTAGGCCCCTTTCACACAGACTTTCCATTCAGGTCCGCCTGTCAGCTTTTTCAGGCAGACCTGAACGGAGCCTCCATGCAGCCTTATGGAGTGACGGATGTCAGCGAAGACATGTCCGCTGACACCCGTCATTCTCCAATCTGCTCAAGACCTGTAAAGTCTGATGGAGGAAAACTCCATTTTTCCATCCGTCTGCGGATCGAAACGGATGACAACGGACAGGCAGATCCGTTGTCGTCCGATTTGTCATAGGGAAGAGCGGGGGCTCTAAAGGATCCGTCTCTGCAGAGACAGATCTGTCATCAGTCATCTCAGCGGGGATCGCTCCATTTACGCACAAGGCCACGTGAAACTGGCCTTAGTATGCTTGGGCTGAAGAAAACGGTTTGCTATTGTTAACCACTTGCTTACTGGGCACTTATACCATCTTCTTGCCCAGGCCAATTTTCAGCATTCAGGGTTGTGGAACTTTGAATGACAATTGCGCGGTCATGCAACACTGTACCCAAATTACATTTTTATATTTTTTCACACAAATACAGCTTTCTTTTGGTGGTATTTATTCACCACAGTTTTTTTTTTTGCTAAACAAACAAAAAAAAGACAGAACATTTTGAAAAAAAGGTCATTTTTTTTCCTTCACTGATGTGCGCTGATGAGGTTGCACTGATGGGCACTGATAGGCTGCACGTATGGGCACTGATAGGCACTGTTGAGGTGGCACTGGTGGGCACTGATGAGGCTGCACTGATTGTTGGTACTGATGGGCACTGATAGGCAGCACTGAAGGGCACTGATAGGTGGCACTGATGGGCACTGACAGGTGGCACTGGTTGACACTGATTATCAGTACTGGCGGGCAAATTAGGACTGATGTCCCTGTAACAGAAGCCGGTAACAGGCTTTCTTCTATCGTGAGGAGAAAAAAAGCAAGTAACTGGCTTCTGTTTACTTGCATGATCAGCTGTCATTGGCTGACAGCTGATCACGTGTCAAAGGGCTACTGTGATTGGTCCTTTACCCCTTTCTGTGATCAGCCGAGTCCGCAGGACTTGGCGATCACAGATCGCACCGAGTCATGCGAGCAGAGCAATCACGGGAGGACGTCTATTGATGCCCTCCCGGCACTGAAAGCCCACCCTGTAGCTGTCTTTCGGCTATAGTGCAGATGGAAAGTGGTTAAAGAGATACTCCTGTCAGTGTAGGCACTGCTGAACTGAGAACTTTAAAGGGCAACTCCACTTTTGTGGGAAAAAATTCTTGCAAATAAAAAAATAATCATACCGAACACAGCGTTAACATATACAATATAATAAAATAAAAAAATAAACGTTCTTAAAAAAGGGTGTTTTCACCTCAACGGGAAATTTCAAGAGTCAAGTCGTCACGGATGTGACTGTCCTCATAGAGAAATTGGTGAAAGGTAGACGTGATATCGGCTTTCTGTCGATGTCCCACCCGAAAGTCACGGCCCTCCCGTAGTTATCTGCAGGAGGGCACTAACGAGACGAGCGTACTGAGCCACGCTAGACACTAGCGGTTCAGGACGCCTGAGCCGACTAGTGTCTTTCCCCATTTCCTGGTTA
>BLSH010306808.1:131371-145281 GCA_018402905.1 Glandirana rugosa
ACGTATTCAAGACAAAATAAAAACTACATACATTATTTCTCCTTATCTCATTAAAGAATATATGTGTCCAATTACTTATTATGTAAAATGTGTCATTGTTTATTACGTATCAACATAACTATTCTTGCCAGTGAAAAGAGACCTTTCCTCCTGAGCTAGCCATTATTGACAGGGTCACATCTGAAAATGGACCTCTCTGCACTTATAATTTAAAGTACAACAAAGTCTGTGAATAATGTTCATGCTGATCCAATAAGATTTTCATATGTAGCAAGCTGTTTAATTGACACTAACAGGAAAGCCTGAAGAGGGATTCTTGGTCGTGACTTTCCTAGCTAAAGTATTTCCTCTTTATTACATACATCAAAAATAAAACAGAACTTATGCAATGGCAAAATTGATAGGAATTTGGAAACTGAAACCAGATTTTCTATAGGAAAATCCTCACTAGTAAAATCAATAATCTGTAAGTCTAAAATAGATGTAAATCAACTGAATACATTGGTACTACCCAAAAGTGCAGCTAGCCTCAATCTTTTAAGTGTTCATATTAAAGTTACCCTGGAGTGTAAAAATAAAACATTTTATTTTTTAATTTATTTAATTCAGCAGTTCACAAGTTTTTAAAAAAAAAATTACACAGAGCCTTAGCCTTTCTCTAAAGCCCCTTTTACACTGGGACCACCCGATCGTCAGCAATAAACCGCCGCTAATTTAGCGGCAATCTACCGCTGTAATAGCGCTATGGCACAGCTATTCGGGCGGCAGCATGGCACTTTTAACTCCCCCACAAGGGGTTAAACAGGGGTTAAAAGTGCCGGCGCTCCCGGAGTAGTGTACAGCCGCTTAGGGAGCGCTGCCCATTCAATCCAATGGCAGGGGCGGTGGAGGAGCGGTGTATACACCGCTCCCCACATTCCTAAAAAATCATGCTTGCAGAAGTTTAATTTTAATTTTACTCCGGCAAGTGCACCGCCCTGAGCCGCCCCAGTGTGAAAGGACACACTGGGTTGAATGGGGAGACGATTTACAGGTGCTATTGTTAGCGCAATAGCCCCTGTAAAGTGCCCCAGTGTGAAAGGGGCCTAATGCATATGATACCTCATACCTTTTATCGCATGCAGTTCCTTTTACCTCTATATTACATGAAGCAGCTTATAAATCTGTATTACATACAGTACTTCTTAACTTTTTTTTTCACCAGGTGCCAAAACCTTAGCATTGCTTATAGTGCCTTATACCGCTCTAATGCACATAGAACCTGATGCCTTTTCATTACAGTGCTTTATACATACACACAGCGGGTTGATTTACTAAAACTGGAGAGTGAAAAATCTGGTGCAACTTTGCATAGAAACCAATCAGCTTCCAGGTTTTATTGTCAGAGCTTAAGACTGGGTTCACACTGTCCGACTTTGATCCTACTTTGCTGTACGATTTACGGCCCTACATCGGGTCCTACATTGGTCCAATTTCTGTGAAAAGGGATCTGACTTTGATCCCGACAATACCAGGCACCTTGTGCTCTGGGGATCTTGAAAAGGAACCCCCGCCAAATTAAAAACAAAAAAAATGGCATGGGGCCCCCCAAAATCCATACCAAACCCTTATCCAAGCACGCAGCCTGGCAGGCCAGGAAAGGGGTGGGGATGAGCGAACACCCCCCTCCTAGATCATACCAGGCCGCATGCCCTCAACATGGGGAGTATGGGTGCCTTGGGGCAGGGGGGAACTGTGCCCCCCACCCCAAAGCACCTTGTCCCCATGTCGATGAGGACAAAGGCCTCATCCCGACAACCTTTGCCGGTGGTCGGCGGGGTCTGGAAGCCCCCTTTAACCACTTGCCGACCGCTGACCGTAGTCTGGCGGCGACAGAGTGGCTCGTTATCGCAAACCGCCATCTTATGATGGCGGCTGGGATAATTAGTGCTGTGAGAGCATGCGCGCCGCTGGAGGCACGCTCGCACGCTCACTGTGTCCGGGGGGGCCAGGGAGCGGGTACGGCGGACTCGATCGCCGCCGGCTACCCGCGATGGCCCCACCGCAGTGAGAGAATGGAGGTCCGTGTATGTAAGCACAGATCTCCGTTCTCATAGAGGGGGAAGGGCAGTGATCACAGGCTTCCTCTATATGGAAGCCGTGATCATTCCCTTTCCCCAGCCAGGGCAGCTTACACACAGTTAGAACACGCCCAGGGAACACAGTTAACCCTTAGAGCGCCCACTGCAGGTTAACCCCTTCACTGCCAATGGCATTTACACAGTAATCAGTGCATTTTTATAGCACTGATCGCTGTATAAATGCCAATGGTCCCAAAAAAGTGTCAAAATGGTCCAACATTTCCGCTGCATTATTGCAGTACCGCTAAAAATCGCAGATCACCGCCATTACTAGTAAAAAATAAAAAAAAATAAAAACCCCAGAAATGAATTCTCATCGTCCGTAAATGCGGCAACTTTTGCGCAAACCAATCAATAAACGCCGATTGCAATTTTTTTTACCAAAAATATGTGGAAGAATCTAAATCGGCCAAAACCGATGGAAAAAAATGTTTTTTTATATTTTTTTTGGATTTGTATTTTAGCAAAAAGTAAGACATTTGGGTTTTTTGCAAAATTGTCGCTCTTCTTTTGTTTATAGCGGCGATCAGAAATGATACAAAGGTGATCAAATACCACCAAAAGAAAGCTCTATTTGTGGGAAAAAAACATTTCATTTGGGTACAACGTCGCACAACCGTGCAATTGTCAGTTAAAGCGACGCAGTGCTGAATCGCAAAAAGTGCTCTAGTCCTAAAGTGGGAAATCCTTCCGGGGCTGAAGTGGTTAACAAGAGCCCCGGGCTGTGACATCATAAGGGATGGGACCTCTGGATGACATCAGTGCGTGGCTCCGCCCCATGTCAATATAAGTCACTGCACCACATGGAGACACCATTCGTGCAGGAGATCGCGTATCAAAGCACCCATACTCCCCATGTTGAGGGCATGCAGCCTGGTATGGTCCCATGGGGGTGCTTGCTCATCCCCACCCCCTTACCTGCATGCTCAGATAAGGGTCTGGTATGGATTTTGGAGGGGACCCTACGCCATTTTTTTCAGCGTGGGGGTTCCCCTTAAAATCCATACCAGACCGAAGGGCCTGGTATGCTCTTGGAGGGGGACCCCATGCCATTTTTTTTTTTTAATTTGGCATGGAGTTCCCCTTCAAGATCCTCAGAGCACAAGTTACATGCCAAAGTCAGATCAGTTAAGACAATGATCCAACTTTAATCCGACTTCAATGTTTTTCAATGGGCTGAAGTGGGATCAAAGTCGGACAAAAGTAGTACAGGAACTTTTTTCAAAGTCAGTCCGACTTTGAAAAACACAAGTCAGACCAGTTAAAAAGGATTGGGAATCATTGTTTTTGTGACATAATCCGACTTGTGCTCCTAATGTCGGTCAGAGAATTGGACTAGTTTGAACTCAGCCTAAGTGAACAAGCTGAAGTTAGAAGCTGATTGGCTACCATGCACAGCTGCACCAGATTTTGCACTATCCAGTTTTAGCAAATCAGCCCCAATGCCTCATTCCTTTCTATTATTCATAGTGACTCTTTTTGTATGTTAGAAACAGTAATCTAACAATTCAGTAAATGGATTCATTCAGCTTTGAGGTGTATGTTAACCACTTGCCGCCACCATAACTTACTTATACGGCAGCAAGGTGACACTGCTGCACCGGATTATATACCTAGTGCAGGATCCAACACTTCCAGGTCTGGGGCATGAATGCGTGCCACCGCCAGCCCACTCCCACTGTGATTATACATAACGGGAGCTGATCTGCAGGCACCGTGGACTTGATGTCCGCCGGCACCCGCTGATCATTCAGCACAGAGGCAGAATCTGCTATGTAAACAAGGCGTTCTGTCAGTAGGGAAGGCATGGATCCTGTGTTGCTGAAAAGCAGGGACAAGGTTCCATATCTTCCATTAGTGAAAGCATCTCCCACAGTACACTAAAGCAGTGGTTCTCAACCTCAGTCCTCAAGTACCCCCAATGGTCCATGTTTTCAGGTTTTCCTTTACTTTGCACAGCTACTTTAAATCAATATCAATGACATGGTATTGATAAGAGCTATTTTATTTAAGGGAAATTGCCAAAACATGGCCCGTTGGAGGTACTTGAGGACTGAGGTTTAGAACCACTGCACTAAAACACTGGCCAGGCGCACATTTAACCCTTTTATTGCCCCTGATGTTTAACCCCTTCCCAGCCAGTGTCATTAGTACAATAAGGGCTCTTTCACACGGATGTCCCGTTCAAGTCCGTTTGTCAGTTTTTTCAGGTGGACCTGAATGGAGCCTCCATGCAGCTCTATGGAGCGATGGATGTCAGATATGTCCACTGACACCCGTCGCTCTCCGATCTGTTCAGCTTCCGTAAAGTGTGATGGAGGAAAACCCTATGTTTCCATCCATCTGTGGATTGGATGACAATGAACAGACGGATCCGTTGTCATCCAATTTCCCATAGGGGAGAGCAGGGGCTCCATCTCTACACAGAGAGCGGAGACAGATTTGTCATCCGTCAGCTCAGTGGGGATCAGCGGAGCGATCCCCGCTGAGCAAAACAGACCCCGCACACGGACACGTCCATGTGAAAGGGGCCTTACAGTGCATATTTTTAGCACTGATCACTGTATTGTTAGTCAGTTAGTGTACGACTGTCCGCGGTTATATCGCAATCCCACTATAAGTCACTGATCCCCGCCATTACTAGTAAAAAAAAAAAAAAAATTAAAAAAGATTATAAAAATATTGCATAGTTTGTAGACACTATAACTTTTGTGCAAACCAATCAATATGCACTTATTGGGATTTTTTTTGTAAAAGATTTTATTGAAGAACTCAACAAAACACAAGATGAGAGCAATAGGAGTAGACTCCTAACTGCCTGACTTAGCATTTTTCTGTTATACAAAGCAATGCAAGGGGTATCACTATAACATATCATAAAGTGTTTAGGAACTGGGTGAATCTTCTAACAGGGAAGGTTGCCAAAGGCATTGGGGGGGGGGGGGGATTCCTGCAAGTCCTTCTTAATATGCAGCACATTTGACTTAGATATCTAAACAAATGCTAAAAGTGTTAGTTATTGATTAGTTCATACATTTATAACAGGTATGTGGTAAATAGACTGGATGTGAATTCCTGTAGGAATTTTAGTGGGGCGAGGGATGGGGGGGTGGGAGGAAGAGCTCAAGAGATGTCCTCTTTGACAATTTATGGGTGTAGGTCCTTGAAGTAGGTGAAAGGACTGTTGAAAGACTCAATAGGGTCTGGAGGAAGAGTTGAGATGATGAAAGCCCTCCAACATGAGAAGAAGCTTTGTTTTGCAGCCGGGTGGTTGAAGTCAGTGTTAATTTTTTACCTTGTGGACCTGTATTAGTAGTTCTGTCTTGATTTCTGATGTATTTGGGCAGGGAGGGGAAGTCCAGTTTTGAGTATTGCTCTTCGGGCTGCAAAGAGGCATATTAGTATCCATTCCTTTTATAGATGTTTAGTATTTGATGACCAAGTCAAGAGTTGTTTATCCCAGTAGCCGAAGATTAAGAGGAGAGGGTCTTTAGGAATATGTAGCAGGGTGATTCCATGAATGAAGGAGATGGTTTTATCCAAAAAAGAGGAAATATATTTGCATGTCCAGAAATGATGAGTTAAAGTAGGTCTCGTCTGTTGGCAATGAGGACAGGACATTGATTGAGGATTGTTTTTGTCCATGAGTAAAAGTATATGAGTGTCAGGACCTGTGTACTTACTCGGGTAACCTGCTGGTGGCACTGTTATATGAAGGACCAAAGGGTGTAGTTCTGGTGGCCACCAGTGGGTGTCTCCCAGCAGATGGAGTACACAGGTTATTAAGCTACACCTGATGGGGCTGCTGAGACTATATAAGCCCGCCTTGCACCCAGTCCCAGTGCTTCAGCGTTTTCCCTGTAAGCCGTATCCTGACCTAGCTTGGCCTGTCCTGATCCGTGTTCCTGACCTGTCCTGATCCGTGTTCCCACCTGGAGTTCTCTCCCCCTGGAACCTTCATTCACCATTCAGCTCTCAGTATCTGCCTCCCTGTTTTCCTCATCTGATGTCTGCCTATTTTGCCTATGTGTTTAGTTTTGTTAGTTAGAAAGTTAGGTGTTTGTTTTTGGATTGCTGTGTTTTCTTTATCTTTCACTTGCTTGTATTTGTTATTGGTGTTGGTGTTTTGCAAGTGTGTCATTTTTCATAATAAATGTATTTCTTTTACTTATCCGTATAGTCCTGATTCTTTTAGGTGCAGCCCATTGATCTGCTTTCCCTTGCTGGATGCTTGCATCTCCATAGCGCTGAAGCCATACAATCAGATCGGCTGCATCTGGGGACCAGGGCTAAGCACTTGCTAATTACTGCAAGATGCACTTTGAGGAGATTCTCTATCTTTCACTTCTGGTAACAGGAGACAGGGATTACTGCCGGCAAATTTTGAAAGGGCAGACCAGGGAGCAATTGTTGGAATGCATCCGTCTGGCTCACACTTTTGTTGACCAAGGCAGATTTTTGTTTGAAAACATTCAGCCACTCATTAAAATATGTGCAGAGTTGGCTTTGTCTGGTGTCCCTAGTGGTAGAGATGATTATACCCCTCCTTTCAGTATGAATCAGGTTGAGTCCTTGGTCTGGTTGTGGGACAATGACTCAGCCTTTTTCTTGGAACACTACTCAGCTTGCTCTGCACAGATGTTAGTAGAATGTATTAACTCAGTACAATCTCTGGTCAGACAGTCAGCATGTAAGGTGGATTTTGTGCAACCATTATTACAGGCACGGTCAAATATATTGCACTCAGCCTCTGTCAGCCTGCAACCACCCATTCCTGTGGCTAGACCCCTGCCCGCTCAAATGTCTTTTCCTCCATCTCCCACAGCAACCACAGTTGCAGCACAATATACCCTGCTCCCAACTAAATACCAGTACCCTGTTTCCACCTGCTGCACCTTCCCTGCCTTTAACTCATCTACCACCGGATCATCAGACTGGACAGCGGGCACCAGATCATCAGTCAGCCTGATCATCTGATGATCAGTCTGATGATCTGGTGCCCGCTGTTCAGCCTGATGGTTTGGTGCCCACTGTCCAGTCTGATGATCCGGTGCCCGCTGTCCAGTCTGATGATCCAGTGCCCGAGTGTCCAGTCTGATGATCCAGTGCCTGCTGATCCAATGCCTGATGACCTGGTGCCTGATATTCCTGTGCCTTATGACCCAGTGCCCGCTGAGCCAGTGCTTGATGACCCAATGCCCACTGAGCCAGCACCTGATGACCCGATGCCCACTGATCAAGTGCCTGCCGATTCAGTGCCTGATGACCCAGTGCCCGCTGATCCAGTGCCTGATGACCCAGTGCCTGCTGATCCAGTGCCTGATGACCCAGTGCCCACTGATCCAGTGGCTGGTGACCCAGTGCCCACTGATCCAGTGCCTGATGACCCTGTGGCCACTGATCCAGTGCCTGACGACCCAGTGCCCACTGATCAAGTGCCTGCTGATCCTGCGCCTGATGACCCAGTGCCTGCTGACCCAGTGCTTGATGACCCAGTGCCGGCTGTTCCAGTGCCTGATGATGCAGTGTCCACTGCTCCAACACCTGATGACCCTGTGCCTACTACCCAGCCTAACCATCCAGTGTCTGATGATCCTGTGCCCACTGATCCAGTGTCTGATTACCCGGTGCCCGTTGATCCAGTACCTGATGACCCGGTGCCTGTTAATCCAGTGCCTGATGACCCGGTGCCCATTGATCCAGTGCCTGATGACCCGGTGCCCACTGATCCAGTGCCTGATGACCCAGTGATTGCTGATCCTGTGTCTGATGACTCAGTGCCTGCTGATCCAGTGCCCGTTGACCCAGTGCCCACTGACCCAGTGCCTGATGACCTAGTGTCCACTGCTCCACTGCCTGATGACCCGGTGATTACCGCTCAGCCTAATGATCCAGTGCCTGATGATCCTGTGCCCACTGATCCAGTGCCTGATGATCCTGTGCCCACTGATCCAGTGCCTGATGTCCCAGTGCTTACTGCCCAGCCTGATGATTCTGTGCCCGCTGATTCCTTGCCTGATGATTCTACACCCGCTGATCCAGGGTCTGATGACCCGGTGCCCACTGATCCAGTGCCTTTTATTGCTTTCCTGCCCGATGCCAAAATGGCCACTCATTTCCCCCTGCTTGATGCCCAGACTGCCTCTGATGCCCCTGTGTTGTCTGCCCCATGTTGGTTTAATGCCCGCTGTCCAGCCAGCTTGTGATACCAGATCCAAACTTCTGGACCCTGGCTGTGGGGCGCATGATCTATTACCTAATTCAGAGGGCACATCCCCCCAGCAGGTTGGGAGACTCTAACCTGAACAATACAAGGAAGCCTGCAGACATGGAGTGGAGACTTTGTTGGACTTTTCCCGCATGGACTGTCAGGTTAATAGCAGAATGGAGCGTCCGGAGGCCACTCCTTAAGGATAGGGGGACTGTTAGGACCTGTGTACTTGCTCGGGTCACCTGCTGGTGGCACTGTTATGTGGAGGACCAAAGGGTGTAGTTCTGATGGCCACCAGTGGGTGTCTCCCAGCAGATGGAGTACACAGGTCATTAAGCTACACCTGATGGGGCTGCTGGGACTATATAAGCCCACCTTGCACCCAGTCCCAGTGCTTCAGCGTTTTCCATGTAAGCCATATCCTGCCCTAGCCTGACCTGTCCTGATCCGTGTTCCTGATCTGTCCTGATCCATGTTCCCACCTTGAGTTCTGTCGCCCTGGAACCTGCTCCCTGCTCCCTCATTCACCATTCAGCTCTCAGTATTGTCCTCCCCGTTTTCCTCATCTGATGTCTGCCAATGTTGCTTATGGGTGTGTTGCATTTGTATTTAGTTAGTTAGATAGTTAGGTGTTTGTTTTTGGATTGCTGTGTTTTCTTTATCTTTCACTTGCTTGTTTTTGTTATTGGTGTTGGTGTCTTGCAAGTGTGTAATTTTTCATAATAAACATATTTCTTTTACTTATCCATGTAGTCCTGATTCTTTTAGGTGCAGCCCATTGATCTGCTTTCCCTTGCTGGATGCTTGCATCTCCCGACAAAAGAGAGTAATCTTGCAGATTAAAGGCTTGTAGATGTCCGAGATGGTGTAGGATCCTGCTTCAAGTAAGCGGTCAGTGATGGAGATTTTGAATCTTTTGACTCCTTTCCTGCATGAGGAGTCTTCCCTGCATGAGGAGTCGATGAAATTTTCACATTGCCAAAAGTAGAACAGATGTGATTTTGGTAGAGAGAATTTCTGAGCTATGACAGAGAAGGCAAAGGGTTTGCCAGAGTCCAAGTTACATAGAAAGGAGAAATCAGTAAGGCTGTTTCTTTGGCATAAAGTGTAGGCTTGGTGTTCTATTCCAGCAGGAAAATTTGGGTTTCCTTGAATCGGTAGGTGCCTGGAGATATAGAGGGGGAGTTTCAGAATTTTGCAAACTTCCCTTCAGGCTATGGCTGTATCACATAGAAGAAGGTTGTGTTGAAAGGTTGGGCAAATTGATTTCCATTGGCAATGAAACAGTGCTGCCAAAGAGTAGAGGTGTGCCATTGCTGATTCAAGAGTATAGTTGGAGTATCGAGACACCTTTAATGACCAGTCCAACCCTATTCTTAATAAGCATGCCAGGTTGTACACTCTAATAATTGGGAAGCTAATACCCCCTTTGCCCCTGAGGAGATCTAATTTTGTCATTGCAATGTGCAGTCTCTTTTGTCGCCAGATACATTTTGAAATGGCTTTATTTAATAGCTGAATGTCTTTATGTTTTAAGAGCGATGGTATAGTTTGCAATGAGTAAAGTAGACACGCAAAGTTGACCATTTTAAATGGATGACATCTCCCCAGAAGTGAAAGAGGTAGATCCATCCAGTTTTCCAGTTCCTGGGTGATTTTGTTGATCAAATGAGGGTAGTCAGGGTGTATAGGGAAGACAGAGTTTTACCAATTTTGATACCCAAGTAGGTAATGTGGGATTTGGCTATGGAGAAGGGCGAATGTGACCTCCAGGGAGGGTTTGGAGATGGGCCTAGGGGAAGTATTTCCCTTTTGTTGTAGTTTATGGCCTGAACAGAGTCTAAATTAGTCAAAAGTTTTTATGATGGTGGTCATGTCAGATAAGGGTTTTTTTGAAAATATGAGAACATCATCGGTGAAAAGTGCTGATCTTAACTCATGATCACCCATGTGAATCCCATGTAGAGAGGCATTTGTGTTTAGGATTGCGCTGGGTGGATTAAATGGGGTATGATGGTAGCGAGTCAGGCCACAATTTTAGAGAGGATTTTGACATCCAAATTTAGAAGTGAGATGGGCATATATGAGCCTGGGTCAAGGGGGTCTTTTCCTTTCTTTGAAAGTAGTTTTATAATGGCTTGATTGCCAGAGGGTAGGTAGGGACCTCCCTTCCAGATGTTGTAGACCTTGATAAGGGTAGGTTCTACTAGTTCTTGGAGGGTTTTGTTTAATTCCCCTGTGAAACCATCAAGGCCTGGGGCTTTGTTGGGACAAGATGTTGAATGGCTATGGAAACATCTAGGCTGGAAATGGGTGCATGAAGATGCTCTAGTTGGGATGGGGTGACTGAGGGTAGAACTAGTTTGTCAAGGAAGCTTTGGGCAAAGTTCCAATCAATGTGGTTTGGGGCGTATAGGAAAGAGCAAAAACTTTTCACTACTTGGCTGACCTCCAGTGGTGTTTTTATGAGAGTGCCTGAGGAGTCTCGGAGGGAGGTGATATGGGTGGGACTATGTGGGCCACATTTGTATAATGGGGCTTCTGCTTGTATATGTTTGGTCAATTCTAAAGGTATCTGCCTAAGTGTCAAACTCAGTTTTGGATCTCTGTCATTCATCTCTGTTTTGGGTGGAGTCTTGAAAGTGCTATTTGGGCTCGTTTTAGACGGGAGCTCGCTTTCCTGAACTTGGATAGGGAGTTTTTCTTGTAGGAGGTTGTATATGATATGATTCTTCTTCTGATGTAGGCCTTCCCTGTGTCCCAATAGAGGTTAGGGTTGTCTGCATGGGAGGAGTTTGCTGTAGAAATCCCGACAAGGCTGATTCCATGTAGGCTTTGAAATCAGCATTGTTGTGGAGATATGGCGGAAAACGCCACAGACGAGGTTTGGATTGAGATGGTGAGTCATTCAAGGAAATCGATACTGGTGCATGGTCTGAGATTGCTATTCTGTGAATCTCAGATTCTGCTACCATTGGGATTAGATTGTTTGTACAGAAAATGTAGTCAATTCTAAAGAAAATATTTTATTTCTTAGGAAAGAACACATTACAGAAAAATTGCACAAGTGGTTCGCAGTACATGGTGTTAAGATACAAAACAATACTAGTCATCTCATTCCAAGAGGAAACCGTTACATATCAGTGCACCCCCGGAGGGGAAGGGGGGTGAGGGGGAGGCGCCAGAGAGGCAGACCAGAGCCCCCACGAATGGGTCCGATCCACCCCCCAGTCAAGAGGGGGCACCTATCTATATTCCCCGACCCCCCCAGGGGCCAATATGCAACTTTCCAAATATTTATGGATCTTACATAGAAAAGGGGAAGCCATAGGTCTTGAGCAGGCATCATCTCTACAGAGAGAAAAAGGGGGTGAAACCCCATATTCCAGTTTGGCCAGTAATATAGAGAGTAAAGTTATATTAAAGATAAGGGGGTATGGGCTCTTGAATAGCTGTTGCTAGGGGAAATCGGCCCCGGGTCTTGAAAATAGGTACGGGCGCCCAATTGGCCCCAATGACAAAATAAAATGACAGGGACCCCTCACAGAACCTGTGAGGGAAAATAAAAAAAAAAAAGAAGAAGAAGAGAACCGAAATAGAAGGGCAGCTAAGAGAGGGGATTAGTAAAGAGTAAAAGGGTTTGTGTGGTCCGCATTCTGGGCCCCCGTCTGTCCATCAACTGTCAGGCCTAGCCTGCAAGTTCTTTGCGGTAGGCATCGGTGTACACAAAATGTTGCCACAGTCTCCATGTCTCACGGAAGATCTCCTCCTTGTTATGCAGGGTAGCCGTAAGGTCCTCCATATCCCTCAGTTCAGTGACCCTAGAAAACCACAGGGCCAATGAAGGAGGGCTTTCCGACTTCCAACAGAGAGGGACACAGGATTTAGCTGCATTCAGGAGATGGATGGTAAGGGAGGATTTGTACTTCTTAATGGGCCGATCCATAAGGTGAAGCAAACAAGCCACTGGCTTATCCCTCAGGTCAACACTGGTCAGATGTTTGATAATGTGGATTACCTCCCGCCAAAAGGGCTGTACCCTGGGGCAGCTCCAGAAAATGTGGAGCATTGTGCCCTCCTCTCCTCCACAGCGCCAGCACGTATTAGAAGCCTGTGGGTAGAGGCGATGTAGAGTCGAGGGAACTCTATACCATCTTGATAAGATCTTGTAGCACGTTTCCTGAGTCTTGGTGGCAATAGAGGACTTGTGCGCCAGAAGTAAAATCTTTTCATTCTGGGAGTCCGACAACTGGAGGCCCAAGTCTGCCTCCCATCTAGTGAGGAATGGGGGAACATAGCCCTCTGGTGGTGCGACTAGAGCAGAATACATCAGGGAAAGGCATTGGCGGATAGGCTCCCCCACCGACATATGTCCTCTAGAGTTGTGGGAGATCTATGACCCCCTCCACCTCTACCCTGTCTGCGGAGAAAGGCACGCAACTGAAGGCCCCGTAGAAAGTCCAGGGGAGGGG
Source organism: Glandirana rugosa (assembly GCA_018402905.1). Taxonomy (NCBI): domain Eukaryota; kingdom Metazoa; phylum Chordata; class Amphibia; order Anura; family Ranidae; genus Glandirana; species Glandirana rugosa. The sequence continues at coordinate 144,175 of BLSH010306808.1, forward strand.
AGGTGGCCTCCTCCCCGGCATAGGGGGCAAGAGTTCTGTCTGCTCATAGGAAGTCAGCTACATACAGTTGTGTTCAAAATTATTCAACCCCCACTGAAATTGATTGTTTTGGTCGGTTTGACATTGATTATGATCATTCAGTCATCCTGCTTACAATTAAATCAAAGAGGCACGTGTAGGTCAGACAAATATAACATAACATTTATAATGAAATAACCACAAATGTCTTTTCTGAGCTCACATCATTATCAGTTTTATTCAACCCCCAAGTGACATTCAATCTTAGTACTTAGTACAACATCCTTTTACAGTTATAACAGCTTTTAAACGTGAAGCATAGCTTGACACAAGTGTCTTGCAGCGATCTACGGGTATCTTCGCCCATTCATCATGGGCAATAGCCTCCAGGTCAGTCACATTCTTAGGCTTGCGCACTGCAACTGCTTTCTTTAAGTCCCACCAGAGGTTCTCAATCGGATTTAAGTCTGGTGACTGCGATGGCCACTTCAAAATGTTCCAGCCTTTAATCTGCAACCATGCTCTAGTGGACTTGGAGGTATGCTTGGGATCATTGTCCTGTTGAAAGGTCCAACGTCTTCCAAGCCTCATATTTGTGATGGACTGCATCACATTGTCATCCAATATCTCCTGGTACTGAAGAGAATTCATGGTACCTTGCACACGCTGAAGCTTCCCAGTACCTGCAGAAGCAAAACAGCCCTTCTCAGCTGACGTCATACGGTTTTCAGTACACCTGTTTGGTGTCTTCAAAACCCTATCACAAGACACCTGACTACTTTGTTTTAATCTTGACAAACCCGGGTACCTAGTTGCGATACAAACCTCCTCCTTCTTGTTCCGGATACTTCTTTTCTTGTGGAACGGATGACACTTCGTACCGCCCCCCAGTTAGTACGAAACCCCGACAAAACGAAGACGTCCATGACCCTTCGAAGTCGCACACGTTCCATGGTACTTAAGAGAAGTCATGGTCCTCTATAACCTACTGTTACACTACGTCAGGTAGTGTTTATACTCCGAACCTTCTGCAACCTGGAAAGTTGTCCTGTTACTAGGGTTCGTATGGAGGTTCAGACAGAGAATATG
>BLSH010306808.1:149493-161917 GCA_018402905.1 Glandirana rugosa
TTGAGATTAGATGTGTACACACTGGACCGAACACATCTGATATAAGGAGCGACGGTACTTGTGCACCTAAAGCTATAGGTGAACAGCAAGATATATTGTGTGAAGCAGGAGCAGGTCAGGACAGCCGAAATGTAATGGTGAGTCTGGTAACACTGCAGGGTTAAGTAAAAGTATAGTCTACACAAGCCAGGTCACACATGTGTAGATTAGAGTTCAAACAGTACTGAATCAGCAGTGAGGAAGAGCAGGATCAAAACAAGCAAGGTGATACACAAGTAGATCAGAGTTCAAACAGTACCGAATCAGCAGTGAGGAAAAGCAGGGTCAGAACAAGTAGGGTCATACACAAGTAGATCATAGTTTGAATGGTAGCAAATAAGCAGTGAAGAAGAGCAATGTCAGAATAAGCAGGGTCATACACAAGTAGATCAGAGTTCAAATGGTACTGAATCAGCAGCGAGGAAGAGCAGGGTCATACACAAGTAGATAAGAGTTAAAATGGTATTAAATCAGCAGTGAGGAAGAGCAGGTTCAGAACAAGCAGGGTTGTTGACACGGAGGTTCTAAAGCTGAACAGCGATGAGCTGACCAATCACTGTCGCTTCCCAGGCAAGGGCTGTCTTAAAGCGGAGGTCCGGGCTAAAAAAAAAAAATTAAAAGTCAGCAGCTACACATACAGTAGCTGCTGACTTTTAATATTAGGACACTTACCTGTCCTGGAGTCCAGCGATGTCGGCACCCGCCGGCGATCTTCGGATCGGGGGACGGGTGCAGCCGCCTCCATCGTGGGTAAGGGAACCCGGACGTGTAAGCAGTACAGCTTCACGCCGGGCACCTTACTGCGCATGCGCGAGCTCTGCCGCGCTCTGCTACTGGCCAGGCGGCCAGTAGCAGAGCGAGCAGGGAGGAGGGAGCCGGGCTTCTGACGTCAGCGGCCGCGTCCGCCGGCCAGAGCTCCCGGAAGTGTGGAAAAGGACACCTGTCTAAAGATAGGTGTCCTCTTCCCCCTCCCCCCCGAAAGGTGCCAAATGTGACACCTGAGGGAGGGAGGAATCCAACCAGCGGAAGTTCCACTTTAGGGTGGAACTCCGCTTTAAAGTGAGTTTTGCTCAGTCTTAAAGGGACAGCCTGAATCCTGGTACTGACACCTAAACAATACATTCAGTTTATATTCAATCGGGTAGATCTTTGCGTACAGTGTATATATATATATATATATGTTTGAAAATATAATGGAGATTGTATAGTTGGATTATAATGTGTGTGGCCTATGTGGCTTTAAAATCTTCTTAGGTCTAATAAAACTATTCTTGCTTAACCAATTGTCATCAAGTTAATGGCATTTTTAACCAACATGTACAAATCTGCACCAAATATCAGCATGGTAAGGTAGATATCAGCCCATGGCCTGATAACAAACATATTAGTGCAATAGTTTAGGTACTAATGTTAGCTCTGAGAATAACTAGGTTAGGAGGTTAAGGAACATTTAGGTTTAGGTTTGGAGCATTAGAGAAGATATATTATTATAATTTTTATTTTATAATTCTGTCCCCTAGGGAACAAAATACAGTTGTGCTCATAAGTTTACATACCCTGGCAGAATTTATGATTTCTTGGCCATTTTTCAGAGAATATGAATGATAACACAAAAACCTTTCTTTCACTCATGGTTTGTGTTTGGTTGAATCCATTTATTATCAATCAACTGTGTTTACTCTTTTTAAATCATAATGACAACAGAAGCTACCCAAATGACCCTGATCAAAAGTTTACATACCCTGGTGATTTTAGCCTGATGAAATGCACACAAGTTGATACAAAGGGGTTTGAATGGCTATTAAAGGTAACCATCCTCATCTGTGATCTGTTTGGTTGTAATTAGTGTCTGTGTATAAAAGGTCAATGAGTTTCTGGACTCCTGACAGACCCTTGCATCTTTCATCCAGTGCTCCACTGATGTTTCTGGATTCTGAGTCATGGGGAAAGCAAAATAATTGTCAAAGGATCTGTGGGAAAATGTAGTTAAACTGTATAAAACAGGGAAGGGATATAAAAAGATATCCAGGGAATTGAGAATGCCAACCAGCAGTGTTCCCCTCAGTCCATACCAGACCCTTTAGGACTGGATTTGGAGGGGAATCCCCAAAATCCATACCAGTCCCTTATCAGGACATGCAGCCTGGCAGGTCAGGAAAGGGGGGGACTACCAAGCACCCTCCGAACCATATCATGCCACATACCCTCAGCGTGGAGGGTGGGTGCTTTTGGGGTGGGGGGCACCATGTTGATGGGGAAAAGGCTTCTTCCTGACAACCCTGAGCTATGGTTGTCGGGGTTTGCGGACAGGGGGCTTATCCCCTCCCCATGTGAATGAGTATCGGGTACATAGTACCCCTACACATTCACCAAAAAAGTAGCAAAAAGTAATAAACACGAGACAGTTTTTGACAAATCCTACATATCCTTTATTAAAAAATAAAAAAATAGTGTCCCTCAATGTAAATCCATCATCAATTACGCTGCCCGTCGGGCCCAAAAAATAGAAAAAAATTAATAATTCTCCCGCCTCCTGGGAGGCCTCCTAGCAAATGACTCCTCTCCGCTTTGATATTTCTTATAAGTAAGGAGTGGGCCACCTAGCTACGTAACTCGGAGGCACCGCCCCTTCTGACATTACAGACTGGTGCATGCTGGGCATGAGATGTCACAGGGGTGGTGCCACCGGGTTACATAGCTAGGTGGACCCGCCCCTTACCTATATAAGAAATGTCAAAGCAGAGAAGAGGCATTCGCCGGGAGGCCTCCCAGGAGGCGGGAGCACTTTAAATTCTTTCTATTTTTTGGGTCAGATCTAAATAGACAAGCTCCATTCTAAGCTTTACCTCCCCCTCAATACTGACACAAATTTATCTCATGTGTCACAAAACTTCTCAGAAGGTACTCATGCTGATAGCAGAGGAACAAAGCACCAGAGAGAAACAACACTTTGGAGAGAGATAAGCAAACACTGCAGATATATAGTATGTGCTTTGCTCAGATTTCATGACTGAGGTTTGCAACCACTTTAGGATGCCCTCAGCCACTTCCATATGTCCATTGCCAGGTTTCAGGTGTTAGAATTATGAAACTCCTCAAAGTTCTGTTCTGGGGTCAAACCTCAAGCATCTTAAATGTAGGATTTTTCATGATTGTAAAAAGCTTGATTTTCAGCATGTGTTGTACAGTGTGTTACAAACACTAGAAACAAAAAAAAAAACAATAGCCAGCATTTTTTTAAAATTCAGTTGCACTTTGGAAAAGTAATAAAATATTGCCATCATGAATGTATTCAACAACTATTCATTACAATGGGAAGGTTAATTGCAATCAGTGATAAGATGGCACTGAGAATGCAATATAACATTTCATGTGGACTAAGTACAAACCTGGGATAAACTCCAAAACAAACAGAGATAATATTTGTGGTAATATTCTTAAAGGTCTAAACTGAGACTGTGAAAATATGTAATAACAACAAAAAGATTCATATTCAGCAAAACATCAATTCCCGTTATAATGATACAGTGTAACTGTAATAATCAATTCAGTTATATACTTACGATGCAAGATACTCTTTCTACTCTTAGTGCTGTTTATATTTGATGCTTTGTACACATTTATCTAACCAGCTGACCCTGTGGTTTGTTGCTCTACTTTCCTTGGCATCATTCATGGGCTTGTGATTTCTGGTTGTCTGCCTTACTATTGGCAATGGTCACTTTACATTCTTCAAACATTATTTATCCTTTATTAAAACACTTTTCTGACATTTCTCCTTTCTTTACAACAAATACAGTATATCAAAGATATACTGAAAACAAGCTTAAAGAGGTTGTAAAGGCTGACTTTTTTATCTTAATGCATTCTATGCATTAAGATAAAAGATCTTCTGTGTGTAGCAGCCTCCCCAGTACCCCCCTAATTACTTACCTGGGCCCCTTCTCTCTTCAGCGATGTCCATGAGTGTCTTAGCTGTCCCAGACAATCCTCCTGATTGGCTGAGACACAGCAACGGCAACATTGGCTCCTAAAGCTGTCAATCAAAACCAGTCAGCCAATCAGGGGAGAGAGGGGGCGAGGCCTGGTTGGGGCTCGGTGTCTGTATGGACACACTGAGTTGTGACTAGGCTCGGATGACCTCATAGAAAGCTGCTGGTTGAGGGGGCACTCGATAGGAGCACCAAAGAGGAACCAAGTTATTTTTTTTTTAATTTAGCCTTTACAATCACTTTAACATGTATCTAAACCCAAGAACAACATTTTTAAATATTGCAGGTTACCTTTCTTTAGATGTGATGGGTACATTCGTTTTTTTAGGCTTTTTCTTTAATTTTCGCATGGTAATCCTGCGAGTAAAACACTTCCTGTCCTAGGTTGTCAACATTCACACTTAAACTGTACCTATGGAGCAGCAGCATTGTCACCCTAGGACAAAAAATGAATGTTTCTATAGTCCTTCAAACATAAGGGAATGTTTCTATGGTCCTTCTCAAAAACATAAGGGAATGTTTCTATAGTCCTTCTCCAAAACATAAGGGAATGTTTCTGTAGTCCTTCAAACATAAGGGAATGTTTCTATGGTCCTTCTCAAAAACATAAGGGAATGTTTCTATAGTCCTTCTCCAAAACATAAGGGAATGTTTCTGTAGTCCTTCAAACATAAGGGAATGTTTCTATGGTCCTTCTCAAAAACATAAGGGAGGGGCGCACGGTGATGGCCGCTTAAGCTGAGAGCTTGTCACAGAACTGGAGCCAGAGCGACGATACAGCCGGCACATCGCTACACACAGCTTCCAGACACCGGGCACAGAGAACCTTCTGACCTGGGCTGCCATGCAGCGAAAAAGAAAGGAGGACAGGCACCCTCAGAAGATGACAGATTTCTTCTTTAGACCAGCTCCGGAACATGGAGGAGGTCAGGATGGCGCCGGCGGGAAGGCCGCACATGGAGCCTCGTCCTACACTGACCTCCCGGACGCCGAGGGGAAAGAAATGCATAAGGACAACAGCTCCATATCACCCCATCACTCCCCACTTTCGAGCCCAGCACCACACAGCCCCGCAAAAGCCAGGATGAGGATGGATTCTACTCATCACAAAGCTACCGCAGTGAGTACAGATCCCCAGGCTTGGGGCCCAGACACCACACCATCACCGATAGCAACCTTCCCTACCTCTGGGCAGCCAGTACTCGATACTACCATGAAAGACATGCTAATGTCGCTACAATCATCATTAATGTCCAGCCTATCCTTCCTGATTCATAAATTCACCACTGATATGCAACACATGGGGGATAGGGTGGAATACATTGAAATCAAAATGTCTGAATGTACACACACTGTCAATGACCTTGTGGATGCAAATGAGGAGCAAAAGGAGGATAACTGGTGGATTAAATCCAAATTAGCAAATTTGGAAGATCGCAGTCGCCACAACAACCTAAAATTACGGGGAGTCCTGGAATCTGTTATGCCGCCTGATCTTCATAAGTATGCTACAGATTTATTCTCTACCTTGCTACCAGAGACATCTCCTCTAGAGCTAAATATAGATAGAATCCACAGGATCCCAAAGCCAAATCACCTAGCAGACTCAGTCCCACGAGATGTCCTATTAAGGATTCACTTTTATTCTACTAAGGAGCAAATTATGGCCAGGTCCAGGGCACTTAAAAACCTCCCTCCTCCTTATGATCGTATACAAGTTTTTGCTGACCTTTCCCAGCACACATTACAGATGTGGAGGCAGTTGAAAACGATAGCAAAGGTGCTCACTAATCATAAAATGATATACAAATGGTGCTACCCTGCCACGCTACTAGTGACCAGAAATGGTTCTAAACACTCTATCTCATCTATGGAACACGGCCTGAAACTCCTCCATTCATGGGGTATCATTCCCGAACATACAGAACCCATCAACGACCCTCCCCCAGGGACCGGTCACAACAAAGGGGGAAAACCCACAATGACTCACGCTACTAACTCTCCCAGAGAGTGCCCGCTTCCAAACAAATGTTTGAATCATTTATCCAGTCTGACAGAAAGATCATGTGAACTCTCTAGCTGAACTTTGCCCCTACAGTTTAGCAGCAACCAAAGTGTTATAGTGCTGCGTTTGAGTTGCAAACCTACGGTTTCTTGTTTCATTTACTGTTTTGTTTTTGTTTCCTATCTATATCTGCTCCTTTTCACTAGGAGCACTTCTACCCTCAACAGCCAGCAGAAGTCCATCTAAAGAAGATATAAGATGGACCGCCTGCAAAGCCGCACAGGACCAATCTCCTATCGAATTCAACTGAGGACCCGATAGACCCTAACTGAGCTAGGTCTTCATCAAACCGTGAGTAACCCCATCCACAGTTTCTCCATAACCCGCCATTATGCCTATCAACATACTCTCTATGAATGTTAATAGACTGAACCACCCTGTTAAATGCACATCATTATGGAAATCAGCGATAGCAAACAACTGCGATGTACTTTGCATCCAAGAGACTCATTTCATAAAGGATAACCACCCAATTTGTAACCATCACCAATTTCCCCATGTATATGAGGCTTCCTATTCCAAAAAACAAAGAGGTATCCTCATAGCGATAAGGGACACTGTCCAATTCCAGCTGCACCATTCTGTAAGTGACTCAGAGGGGCGTTTCCTAATACTGATCTGTACTATAAATTCCATACCTCTGACCCTGGTATCTATATATGCCCCCAACCAGAGGCAATAAACATTCTTGAACAAAGTCCTCAAAAAGATTGAAAGCCTAAGACAAGGCAATATCCTACTCTGTGGAGACTTCAACCTGATCCCAAACAACCAAATGGACACCTCGGGAAAACCCAAGAGACAAGACTCCCCTTTGGGTCACCTCCTCAATGACAATGACTTATATTACATTTGGTGATGCTACCATGCAAGTGAACGGGACTATACTTTTTTATCACCTAGACATAACACCTGTTCTAGGATTGATCTGTTTGTTTCAGATAAGTGGGTTTTACACAATGTGATTGCAGTGGACATACTAGCTACCACCTGGTCAGACCACGCCCCAGTGTCTATGACATTGGCAGACAATAACCTCAGCTTGAAACCACACCTTTGGTGTACTAGTAACTATATCATTCAAAATGAATTATTGCGAACACAACTCTCAGATTACTTCCAAAACAACATAGGGTCGATGTCTGATCCGGTGGTGGTGTGGAATGCACACAAAACGGTATTGAGGGGAGTGTTAATTCAGTTAGGGTCCAGAGAAAAAAGGAAAAAAGTAAACCGTATAGACTCTTTAACCAAAGAAATGAGTGACCTAGAAACCAAAAATAAGATACATCCATCAGAACAAATATCGAACAAAATATTTTCCCTGCGTCTTGAGCTTCGCTCCATACTTATGGAGGGATACTACAAGACACAGAGAAAACTCAAGGCTACAATGTACACTATAGGAAACAAGGCAGGCAAGGCCATGGCCTCATATCTTAAAGGTAAAAGGACTAAATCTAAAATTACACAACTGCACCACCATCACACAAATGAAAAAATATTAAAACCCCAAGAGATTGCGGACGCCTTCAGCCAATTCTACAAAGACCTGTATAATCTAAACACAGACACCAATACTCACCAACCATCCCCCCATCGAGATTCTTGAATTTTTGAACCAAATCAAATTACCATCCCTAGACAGTCACCAACTTACAGCATTGAACGAGCCCTTCACCCTTCCCGAAATAACCAAACTGATTTCAAAGCTCCCCAACTCGAAGTCACCAGGCCCTGACGGATACACAGGGGAGTACTACAAACGATTCTGTGACATACTGGCCCCACACTTATGCAACACACTCAATGCTGCCGCCTCCCGTTCATCACTCCCCCCAGAGATGCTTGAAGCAATCATAATAACCCTTCCAAAACCCGGGAAAGAACTCGACCTAGCCAAAAACTTCCGACCAATCTCACTCCTTAACATAGACTCTAAAATCTATGCACAATTATTAGCAAAGGCCGTCAGACATCAGATGCAACCAGGAGACTGATAGACTGATAGACCTAATATACCATGCCGACTACACCAGAACGCCTTCTCTGCTCCTATCACTGGATGCGGAGAAGGCGTTCGACAGGGTGAATTGGACATATCTGTCCTTAGTCCTGGAGAAGTTCGGCTTCAAGGGACAAATGCTATTATGGCATTATACTCATCTCCATCAGCGAAAGTATACACCTCGGACGCCATCTCAATACCCTTCCAAATATCCAACGGCACCAGACAGGGATGCCCCCTCTCATCCCTAATATTTAATCTAGTAATGGAACCTCTGGCAGAACACATTAGATCCAATTCTAAAATCTGAGGGATAACATTAGCATCCCGGGAACACAAGATCAGCCTTTTCGCTGATGATGTTATCCTTATATTGATCAATCCCAATTCATCCTTCCCAGAAGTTCAAAAAATCCTAAATTGGTTCAGAAAGATCTCATTCTATAAGGTAAATGAAACCAAATCCTCCATTTTAGCCCTAAATATAGACGCCACATCACGGTTATACCTCCAACAACAATTCCCGTACATCTGGACTGACGATAAAATCCCGTACTTGGGAATACATCTGACTAACTCCACCAAATCACTATTTAAAGCAAATTACATCCCCTTCAAGCAGCAATTACAACAGCATATAATCGCCCTGTCAAAATACGAACTATCATGGGTAGGCAGGCTAGCCTTCAAAATGTTATACCTTCCCCAGCTATTATACTATTTTAGAACGCTCCAAATACCTATACCACAAAGCTACTTTAGGTCCCTACAGTCCTTGCTCTCAAAATACATATGGCTGGGCAAAAAACCTAGGAGATCCCATAACAGATCGATAGAAAACAAATTAGCGGGAGGGGCTGGCGTCGCTGACATCCGGGATTACTTCTTGGCTTCTATTCTCACCAATCTGAAAGATTGGTTCCACCCATCCCCCAAAACTGCATGGGGACAAATTGAAGCATCGTATCTGAAAGACAAATCACTTTTAACAGGTTCCCCACCGCGCGCCGTCTTTTCACGGCGGCAGTCGGGGAGCCCTGCGCGAATCGCCGTAAATAAGCGGCGATTCGCATTTGGCCACCAGGGGGCGCGCCGCACTCCTGGGGAGTGTGCCCGCGGCTCGGGCGGACCCGATGTCCGCCGGCGAGCCACGATGAGCGGCTACAGGGAAAGAACGGGGAACCGCCGATGTAAACACGGCGGTTCCCCGTCCTGTCAGTGGGGCATGAGAGATCTACTGATCCCTGTCACTGGGATCAGTTAGATCTCTCATGCCCATGTTAGCCCAACCCCCCACAGTAAGAACACACCCAGGGAATACAGTTAACCCCTAGCTCTCCCCCTGCAGGTTAACCCCTTCACTGCCAATGACATTTATACAGTAATCAGTGGACATTTAAATTTCTGATCGCTGAATAAATGTCATTGGTCCCAAAAAAGTGTCAAAATGTTCCGACATGTCACCCCAATATCGCATTACCACTAAAAATCGCAGATCGCCGCCATTACTAGTAAAAAAAAAAAAAAAAACCCCAGAAATGAATTCTCACCATCCGTAAACGCGGCCACTTTTGCGCAAACCAATCAATAAACGCCGATTGCAATTTTTTTTATCGCAAATATGAGGAATTATATAAATCGGCCAAAAACGGTGAAAAAAAATGTTTTTTTATATTTTTTTTTGATTTGAATTTTAGCAAAAGTAAGAAATTTGGGTTTTTTGCAAAATGGTCGCTCTTCTTTTGTTTATAGCAGCGATAAGAAATGACGCAGAGGCGATCAAATACCACCAAAAGAAAGCTCTATTTGTGGGAAAAAAAGGACGCAAATTTTGTTTGGGTACAACTTCGCACGACCGCGCAGTTGTCAGTTAAAGCGACGCAGCGCCGAATCGCAAAAAGTGCTCTGGTCCTAAAGTGCAAAATTCTTCCGGGGCTGAAGTGGTTAACAAGGATCCACAGTATCCCTTTAGGGGCTAGACTCCCAATCTCAATTCCCCCAACAATGGAAGCTACGGCATCCACATGGAAAACACTGATTAATCAATCACCTGATAGTACAGAAGGAATACCCATCAGCACCCTGATCCAATCTCTCCAATATATCATCCCCTCTATCTCATTCGCTCAATGGACGAACAAAGGAGTCCATAACATAGAAGATCTATACGAAGGCAGCTGCCTCAAAACCTTTGAGGCAATTCAGAAAAGCTACGCTTTACCCAATTCAGAATTTTTTAGTTACCTTAGAATCAAACACGGCCTTAGGTCTAGTCAGAGGAACCCATTCAAATTACCCTACCTAATTTGGACCTATCTTAATTCAGGTGAATGTAAACACAAGGGAATCACTCCCTTCTACAATGCACTACAACAAAAAAACTTGCTACATAAAAGCAGAAATCTACTGGCATGGGAAAAAGACCTAGGGGAAACATACACTAATCAGCAATGGCGAGCAGCACTGAAAAATTCCTTTTCAGCCACTCGCAGTTCCACTTTGTGGGAGTTAACAATTAAAATGATTAAGAGATGGTACTTTACCCCCGAACAACTCTCCAAATTCTATCCGGATCACACATATCAATGCTGGAGACAAGAGGGATCTCCTCCATATGGTCTGGGGATGCCCGCACCTTCAGACCTATTGGAGAGAGGTTTTCTCGCTAATTTCTCAAGTCTCACACCTGAATATTCTACCAACACCCTATTTGGCAATATTAAATGTAGGAATTGAAACCTACCCCACTCAACTACGCCCTATTCTAACAAATATACTCCTAGTAGCTAAACTAAATATCACACGTAAGTGGAAGTCTCCTTCACCCCCCACGCTAAAAGAAGTCATAGAGGCTACGAACCTACATTGCGTGTACGAGGCATTAATGGCTAATAAGTTAAACAATACTGAAGCCACAAACATAAAATGGAAACTGTGGACACAATGGAGCAATGCTTACCTTGGTGTAGACAAGTAGCAAACTAAAACATTGGAGACAGTCCGGAGCATCCCGAAGCCCCCACTCAGTCACGTAAGTTCTCAGTTGGGGTGGCAGAGTGGTCTGGAGGCTAAGGGGGGGGGGGGCTCTCAGGGAGCCCTGACACTAGACATTAGCAAATTCCTATACCAAGGGACAATAGGGGTGCCCTCAGGAAACTCGAACTACTCCGGTACACTTAAATACAACATATCTTAAATCTAACTCTGCATGTTTGATCCTGTGTTGGTCTAGAGTCATTAAGAATTGTTATGAACAGCCAGGCATGTGAGCACTGGCATAATGTGGACTAATGTTTTTATCAAACTTTTGTAACCTTTGAAAAATCTCAATAAACATCATTTTGAAAAAAAAAAAAAAACATAAGGGAATGTTTCTATAGTCCTTCTCCAAAACATTAGGGAATGTTTCTATAGTCCTTCTCCAAAACATAAGGGAATGTTTCCATAGCCCTTCTTCAAAACACAAGGGAATTTTTCTACAGTCCACAGTGAAATCTGGAAACAATGCTAACTAATAAAGAGACATATTTTGTGGGAGGAAAAGGTGAAGGCCGTGACCGGCCATACAATTCCAGCTAGAGTGTAATAAAAGAGTCAGCACACTATGGGGTTGATTTACTAAAACTGTAGAGTGCACAAGCTGGTGCAGCTGTGCATGGTAGCCAATCAGCTTCTAACTTCAGCTAGTTCAATTGAGCTTTGACAAATATCCTGGAAGCTGATAAACATAAACTGTACCTATGGAGCAGCAGCATTGTCACCCTAGGACAAAAAATGCATAGCTACCCCCCTTCTCCAAAACACAAAGGAATGTTTCTATAGTCCTTCTCCAAGACATAAGGTAATGTTTCTATAGACCTTCAAACGTAAGGGAATGTTTCTATAGTAGAGTTGAGCGAACCTCTGGAAGTTCGGGTTCTGCTGGTCCGTCCAAACTTCGGGACAAAGTCCGGGTCCGGGTCCGGACAGAACCCGAACGATCGCACGGACAACGAACTCAAACCTGCCTGGTCGTCTTGGGCTTGAAGGTCTCCAAGCGAGTTGAGATGATATCTTTGTAAGGGAATGCAAACTTCCAGATATCTTTGTAATGGAATACAGAACCTCTTCCTGATATCTTTGTAAGGAAACACAAAACCTCTTCCCCCCATCGATACGTAAAAAACAGGATCCCACTGTTACGACGACGAGGTATCCATGTCAAATACAAATAGTCGAAGGTCCTATAAACAGTTTCGAGTTAACTTGATCGACTTCAATCTTCGACTAACCGATGGTACGTGTCGACGTGGTCGAACACGTGAGATGTCAAAATCATTT
>BLSH010306808.1:166308-182749 GCA_018402905.1 Glandirana rugosa
ATAAAATGAGGTGCACCCCAACAATCTGATCGTAGAGCACGATCGTAGCAATCGTTGTTCTATGCAGAGCTTGATCTGCAACTCAAAGCAGCGGTATGTGAAATCTCTAATTTCTGCTATCTGTCCTCAGAGCAACAGCACAGACAGCAGTAGTAAAGTAATCTATCTCAGGATGCAGGATCAGGTCTTAAAATGTCTCAAATCTGTCCCTCACGCAGTCAGCTACCTCTCCCTACACTAACCCAAGGAGCATGTGACTGCAGCACTGTGACTCCAGCTTATAAAGAGGCTGGGTCACATGATGCACCGGCCAATCACAGCCATGCCATTAGTAGGCATGGCTGTGATGGCTTCTAAGGGCAAATTAGTGAAACGCTTGTTGATTGGCTGCCCTGCAGCTTCTCAACACGTGGAGTAAAATAGCAGAACCCCGGACCAAACCCGAACGATTTTTGAAATGTCCGGGTCCGGGTCCGTGCCACGGACACCCGAAAGTTCGGTACGGACCCGAACGTTACAGTCCGGGTTCGCTCAACACTATTCTATAGTCCTTCAAACATAAGGGATTGTTTCTATGGTCCTTCTCCAAAACATAAGGGAATGTTTCTATAGTCCTTCTCCAAAACATAAGGGAATGTTTCTATAGTCCTTCTCCAAAACATAAGGGAATGTTTCTATTGTCCTTCTCCAAAACATGAAGGAATGTTTCTATAGTCCTTCAAAACACAAGGAATTTTTTTACAGTCCACAGAGAAATCTGGAAACAATGCTAACTAATAAAGAGACATTTTGTGGGAGGAAAAGGCGAAGACCATTACAGGCCATACAATTCCAGCTAGAGTGTAATAAAAGAGTCCGCACACTATGGGGTTGATTTACTAAAACTGTAGAGTGCACAAGCTGGTGCAGCTGTGCATGGTAGCCAATCAGCTTCTAACTTCAGCTGGTTCAATTGAGCTTCGACAAAGATCCTGGAAGCTGATTGATTTCTTTGCAGAGCTGCACCAGATCTTGCACGCTCCAGTTTTAGTAAATCAACACCTAAGTATAACAATTCTAAAGATCACATTACAAAACTTTGTTTTCTCCTTTTCTCCTTCTCTTTTTTTTGGCATTTCAATGTATTGGGATGTGGCACCGTATGCCAATTCCCTGAGTTGTGGTAATTGTGTTATTAAAACTGTTTCAATAGTATATTCAACAGATCAAAAGGGGGGCAAATAAGAAAGGGTTGTCGTTAATGTTTATATATACCGTAAAGGGATTTTTCATTATGAAAAGAAGTCATAAGGCCATTTTTTATATAACGTAGTGACAGTTGGTGGAAGTCCACCATGCTGAATCATTGCAGCTTATAAGGCTAATTTATAAAGCATATACTATTGTATTTCAAAGGGAAAAAAAATGCTCATATTTATAAAGCAGTGGCATGCTGTACAAATGTGCTGCCTGCCTTATTTTTTGGGGGGCATTCTGAAGCAACAAAGTCCAATGCATTACTTTTTTCAAAGTCATGTGACTGAGCTGTCCTCCGTGATATGCAGAGAACATTACTAAGAACACCACAGGTTCCATTCATGTTATGAATGACATGTAAAACACTGCAATATCCTGGAGAAAGCTGATAGTGATATCCATTCTCCAGTATAAATGGGGGCCTCATCAACTGTCAGTTCACATGTTTAATTATCTTTTTACAAAAATGGGAGGAGAGGGCATTTTCCTTATACTGTAGAATGCAGAACAAGCAAACATGCTAGAATAAAAATAGGAAACAAGAGAAATAAATGTAAGGATGTTGGTACACTTTGTCCTACAAGGGCATGGGTAAATAATATACCCTCCCCTAAAGTGGTATTAAACCAAAAACGAAAAATGTATATATTGTAGCTTACCAAACCTTAAGGCCTCGTTTAGACATGTGGTTGGGGGGGGGCAGCAGAAATGTATGGTTGCATTGCAGTTTTCCACCTGCCAACACCTTTAAGCTGAAATAGACAGCAGATGGGAATGTTTACATGCCATGTCTACAATGCTTCACTTTTTGACCCGATCAGCAGGCATCTCTTCCTCACCGCCTGTCAGTAGTCTCTGGAGCATGATCCAAATGCAGATCAGGCTTCAGAGGCAAGGGAGATTCAGATATATGTCCAATTCTACCCCAAATGTGGTGGATGCATTCATTTTGTTTTTTTGTTTTTTTCTTCTTGATTTTCACCTGGTGATCCAGCAGTAACACACTTTCTGTCTTAGGGCCGGTTCACATTGTAGCGAGGCGGAGCGGCGCGATGCGGCGCTCCAGGCGATCTCAAAGCGGCTTGCTAGGAGACTTCTATCATAGAAGTCAATGCAAGCCGCCTGAGATCGCCCTAAAAATAGTGCAGGGACCATTTTTCTAATGCGGAGCGAAGCGATTCGCTCTTATTAGAACGGTCCCATTTGCACAGCATTGAGGCGAATTGTCAGGCGACTCAAGTCGCCTGACAATTCGCCTAGATGTGAACTGTCAGCGAAGTTGCGCCGCCCCGCTGCAGTGTGAACCGGCCCTTAGGGTGTTATTCACTCTGAATGGAGGAGGAATAGAGACAATTTTGTACAGCAGCATTGCCGGTCTGGGGGAGGGGAGTGTTAGATGTTAGATTTAGATAGACTCCACTAACAGCTAAACGCATAAATACAGCTAACATTTTTATAAGCAGTTACATCAACAGTTTTCTTTTCCTTTGGGACAAAGGTTTTATATAAATAAATAAAAGCTGACCATTGTAAGCACCCTTTTCAGTGTTAAATGGTTTGTAATAACCCTCTAACTCCCTGGAGCACAATCTGCCGCCTACTGGCCGCATTTGGCTCTCGTGTGCGGCCCGCTGAATATTGGACACCAGGTGATGAAAACCCTCTGCCCCCGCACCACAGCACTATTCACATACAGTATGCCGACTATGTGGCGCTGATGTGATAAATATTCCTAGAGTCAGCCGCAGGCTCTGCAGCAGCGCACTGCTTGTCTGCCACTAGCTGATAGCAACAGTTCCTCTTCTGAGCGGCTTCCCTTCTGCATAGCGGTTGCTCACTCAGCACTGGCATCATTCACTGAGCATCTTGTATTTTCTTCCTAATAAATACAAGGCATTCTCTGATTGGGTGGGGTTGAGTTGCAGGACAATGAGCTCACAGTCTCCACCTCATCCAATCATAGAATTCAAGGTATTTATTGAAAAAACACAAGGCACTCTGTGAATGGAAGCAGTGCTGAACAAACAACCCCCTGGAGTTAATATGTTGAAGGCCACCAATGCAGCACAAGCCAAAGAATATGGCCTAGTTCACATGGGGTCACTATACTAGGGTTACACCGATACCGATACCAGTATCAGTATTGGTGCCGATATTGCTCCGATACCTTTGCAGTGTGATTTGAGCCCATACAAAATGAATGGGCTCAAATAGCACTGCAAATAATCGCATGCAATTTGAACAGGAATGCAGTGCAATTCCTATTAGAATCACATGTGGTTTCCCCCACCACTTCTGTGTGAACCCAGGCTTGTCATGGTGACTTCAGCCTGGTTTCATATAAAAGCGGTGTGGGAAAATGCATGTAATTTTAGAATCGCACCGCAATCCTTTTCATTTCGCATGTGATTCTTTGCAGTGCCCCCCGAACTCACACTGCATTCAAGAACAAGCATCTGCAGCCATACAAACGTCATATTGTGACACAACGACCATGTCCGTGCAGCTGCTCTGTCCCAATTGACATCAATGGGACTTGCCTGAACAGGGATGCATGGAACACCTGTGAATCCTTGTACAGGTATACACAGCCCTGAATGGACATACATTATACTATGCTCCATGTGAATGAGGCCTACTCAATTGATCACTATGGTAGCACCAACTACTACCATCAGGGCTGGCGCAAGGATTTTGGACACCCTAGGCAAAACCTCATTTTGCCCCCCCTGGCTCCACCCCTGACTCCACCCCATCAAATGCAACCTGATCAATGCCCATCAAATGCAGTCTCACCAGTGCCCATATCAAATGCAGCCTGATCAGCGCCCATCAAATGCAGCCTCACCAGTGTCCATAAATGCAGCCTCACCAGCGCCCATCAAATGCACCCTCACCAGCGCCAATCAAATGCAGCCTCACCAGCGCCCATCAAATGCAGCCTGATCAGCGCCCATCAAATGCAGCCTCACCAGTGTAAATAAATACAGTACACCAGCGCCCATCAAATGCAGCTTCACCAGCATCCATCAAATGCAGCCTCACCAGTGCCCATCAAATGCAGCCTGATCAGCGCCATCAAATGCAGCCTCACCATTGCCCATCAAATGCAGCCTGATCAGCGCCATCAAATACAGCCTCACCAGCACCCATCAAATGCAGCCTCACCAGCACCCATTAAATGCAGCCTCACCAGCACCCATCAAATGCAGCCTCACCAGGGATGAGGAGGGGGGCCCTCGGTACACTCACACATCAGTATGATTGGCACTTGGCAGTCATTATACACTATATGTACATTTACAAATTGCATGTGGCAGTTTTTACTCATCACCAGGTGATGATGGTCTGGGACTCTGCAAACTGCTTTGCATCCGAGGGCATGACCCTGGTAACCCTGTCAGTGTGTGATGTGCGAGCCGTGGAACAATCTTCTTACACTCTGCTCTGCCTGCCTTGGTGCCTCCTGCCTCCCCTCCAGGCAGGCTCCACCTGTCACCAAACCTGGAGCACCACAGACTGAGTGACTCCAGTGACGCTGCAGTGCCAGGACAGGCCAGGCCTCCATGATGGGGGGGCTTGTCAGGAGCCAGGATTAGGAATCACGTTGCGGGGCTGGGCACTGGGTAGAGAGGAGAAGCTGGCTGGTGACGTGAGTGAGCGTGTGTGGTGGGAGTGGGACACGGGTCACTGCTGATGATCAGAGGTGCGCAGCAGTGCAGGTCCTCTCCCACCACTGGGCCTCTGACAGAATGACTTACTGTACTGACACTACACTAAGGAGGGACTCCGGAGCGGCTGCCTGGCAGTTAGTTGCTGGCATGCGGAGAAAGGGAGTTGGATGACCAGCGGCCAGGCGCCCTAGGCGGCAGTGTGCCCTAGTCAGCTGCCTAGTGTGCATAGTGGTAGCACCGTCCCTGACTACCATGATTTGCACAATTCTATTGTGTGGTCCTTTGTACATTTCAGAGGCCTCACTTGAGGCCCTTTGTATTTACCAGGTCAACCACTACTGCTCTAACTGCTGCTTTGTCTGAACTGCTTGGTCTGTTACAGAAAGTTGATAAAAATAACAGATTAACTGCCAAGATCATCAAGTGAAGATTAAGGGGAAAAAAACCTAAAAAAAAGAAAAGTAGTACAGCCACTACATTTTAAATTGTTAAGCCACGATATATTACATTTTTGTTTAAGGTGACTACCTGGCACATTTCTACTACTTCTACTACTAGCCGAAGTATAGGTTCTAATGGATGTCAAAAAAGCTATATTCTCCGTTTTAGGAAAAGAGTGTAAGAAGAAGACGGAAGACTAATAGCCTAATGGTACACGTACAAAAATTATTTATAATTATTTTGTAAAATATATGAATTTGGAATTCTAATGTTTATAGCCAGCTGGCTTTACAATAATACTATCAATTACTTACTAGAGGAAGTACCAGTACTTGAGATAAAACTAATTCCATATGAATCACAAAATATTTGGAAAATGTTGAAAGCTTTCTTTAACGCTGAACTCCGAGCAGATATGAAAGACACAATTTAATTCAGCTCTGTAATCATTAATACATCATTAAAATGCAAGGAGCTAAAGAACCTGAATTGACCTTGTATCATCCTCTTGCAATCCACAGTACACCAGAGCTCAAATTTAGAGAGAGAAAAAAGAGCCAGGAGCTAATCAGCTGTGCTGTACTGCTCATCTGCTAACAAGGCAATGCTGATAGGAGGAGAGTGCAGAGTGATGAGCTAATAAGTCTGCTGCTTTTCTTTTCACTATTCAGTCACAGGGAGGCAATAACTGTAAGGGCTAGTTTACACTACTTTCAGCCCTCTGAATAGCGATCTGTGGTGGAGGAGCAGGGTGACGCCTGCAACCGGAAGTTCAGATTTGATAGCGTTCTTTTCTTGTGTGACCCTGCAGTCCCATACACTCCCTACCAAACAATGACCACTGCCTACACCTATAACTGGCCTTTGCAGCAAGGGGCATTGGAGGCCAACAAACAACAAAAACAAGGACCAGGGATAAATCCAAGGCAAATACCAAGCTCTACTTACCGGCCAACTGCAACTAACCAAATTAACCTGTCTAACAGTATGCGTTTAAAAACAGGGGTTTATTTGCACAAATTTGCAAATGCATGCGTAAGCTACACGCCCCGCCAAGGCACCCTGTGATCTGTAGTCCTATCTCTGACTTGTAAGAGACTCCACAGTGGAAGCAAATGCGTTTAATAAGATAGGTGAAGGCAGATGGTCTGGAGGGGGCCCCACCCTTCCTTAAAGGTGCAGGGGCACATTGAACACCCAGCATATAGCACGGTGACAGCAAAGATGTCAATGCGTTGCCTGACCAAAAATCAACCATACCAAACAATGACCACTGCCTACACCTATAACTGGCCTTTGCAGCAAGGAGCATTGGATGGCAACAAACAGCAAAAACAAGGGCCAGGGATAAATCCAAGGCAAATACCAAGCTCTACTTACCGGCCAGCTGCGACTAACGCAGCTAGCCGGTAAGTAGAACTTGGTATTTGCCTTCGATTTATCCCTGGACCTTGTTTTTGCTTTCCCATACACTCCCTGCTGAGTGTAATTTTAACTGTAAGTTGCTACTTTTTTTGGAAACTTGTTTTAGTACTACTACACCATGGATTAATTTCCCTTCCATGTGTTGGCCTTTGAGTGTTATTATCATAATACCACTGAGAGCTATATTCCCAGTGAAGATTACTGATTCAATAGAAGTGAGTTACATTGAGTCTTAAGGTGAGCGGCCATTACGCACAGTGGTGGAGCACATGGATGTAATATTGGGTGGCACAGATTAGGAATGTCACTTTATTTGGAGAATTAATACAGCATTTCACTTTATATTGGAAAGAACTTCATTTATATTTACTTATTGTGGTTCTTACAGCACTGGATTTTGGATGCACTGCCCAACAAGGCTGATATGGACTGATTTATTACTTTTTTTTTCTTTATTTATGTTTAATGGTCATTATAGATTCATTTATTCTAGTAATATTGAAACATTATAGTCTGAGATTATTATTTCAAACCGTATTATTGATGCACATTTGTTTTTTATGTTGAACATCACAACGTCGCATTACAGATTTATTGGGATTAAGGGCTGGATCACACCTATGCAGGTTAAAGTTTGCATATTCCAGGTGCATTTTGCATTTTTCAATACACGTTTTTGATCTATTGAGTCCTATGGAACCAAAAACCAGAGAACGGCTCAGATGTGAACGTGACCAATAGGAAATCATGTTAACCACTTGCTTACTGAAAATGTATAACCCCTTCCTGCCCAGGGCAATTTTCAGCTTTTAGCACTGTCACACTTTGAATGACAATTGCAACGTCATGCTACACTGTACTCAAAATAATTTTTTATCATTTACTTCACACAAATAGAGCTTTCTTTTGGTGGTATTTAACCACTTGCCGACCGCCCATAGCCGAAAAATGGCTGCAGGGTGGTCGCATTACTCTGGGAGAGCATACTATAACGTCCTCTCAGAATCATGCTCCCCTGGGGCGTGCACCATGGAATATCCATGACCGTATCACGGTATAGGTCCTTTACCATGTCAATGCTCCATCAAATGACAGAGAGATCAGCTGTAAACAAGCTGGCGCATGCCCGGCTTATCTCTCCCCTCTCTCTACCGATTGGTACAGTGTGAGAGGAAAGGGGAGAGATTGGGTGGAGCAGCACTGTGGGCTGGATCTGTAGTGCCCACAGCGTTGATCTGTGCCAATATCTGCATTCATCCATCCATCCTAGAGTTGAGCAAACACCTGGACGTTCGGGTTCTGTGGGTTCAGCTGTTCTTTCCAGAACCCCATTTAATTAAATTGGGACCCAAACTTTTCGGTACAAAAATGACTGTAAAAAAGTCCTGGAAAGTGCTAGAGGGCTGCAAAAGGAAGAAAAATGGGAGATGTGATATTATTAGATCTGCAATCTGTCCCTTAAGATCGTTCTGTAATGCAGGATGAGAGATCGTTCTGTAATGCAGAATGAGAGATCGTTCTGTAATCAGATCTTTCTGTAATGCAGGATGAGATGTTATAGATCTACAATCTGTCCCTCAAAGCAGTAGTAGTAATCTCTACCTAGTTATTATCACTGCAATCTGTCCCTCACAATCTGTCCCTCACAGCGCCGGCAGCATCCTCTCCCTACACTAACCTAAGAGCATGTGACATGCAGCACTGTGACTCCAGCCTCATATAGAGGCTGGGTCACATGATGCACTGGCCAATCACAGCCATGCCATTAGTTGGCATGGCTGTTATCGCTTCTAGGGAAAACCAGTGAAACGCTTGTTGATTGGCTGCCCTGCGGCTATTCAACATGCGTGATAAAATACCAGAACCCAGAACCCGAACCCAAACGTTTTCTAAAACGTTCGGGTTCAGATTCGGGACACGGACACCCGAAAGTTCGGTATGAACCCGAACGTTACAGTACGGGTTCGCTCAACTCTACTCTTAATAAATACTTTGGAATGTCTACTTTCCAAAAAGGGGTAATTTGGGGGTATTTGTACTCTCCTAGCTTGTTAGGGTCTCAAGAAATGAGATCAATTTTCAATGGTTGGCACCATAGATTGTAGACTCTAAGGCAGGCCTTACATGGTTGAATTCCGAACAAATTTTTTCAAAATCAGAAATTTTGTGCGTTTTGTAATCCAATGGTGCCAACATTGATTTTGGGAATTCAACCAATTTCACCTCATGTTGCTACAGAAAATAATTTTTGTGGCCGGGAATCTTCTTTTATTTTCGGGAATTTTCTTTTCTTGCACTCATGCGCATTCCTTTTTCTATTAAATTTCTCGCATTATTCTCCCATTATTTATTAGAAAATCATTTGTTTTTCAACATGCCCGATTACTCAAATTTGATTTCCGCACGAAAATCAGCTGTTGCTGCAGCCCACTAATGGTGTGAAATACGAAGAAAATTTCTTAGACATTTTTGAAAGAAAATTATTTTGAAATTCAAACCATGTATGACCAGCCTAAGACCCCATACACACTATTAGATTTTCTGCAGATTTTTGTCCTCAGATTTACCAAAACCATATAATATTAGGTCAAACCTTAAGAGTTCCAATTTGTATGCAATTTGGTAAATCTGAAGACAAAAATCTGCAGAAAATCTAATAGTGTGCATGGGGTCTTACTTTCACAAAGACCAAAAAATATACACGGATTTGGGTAATTTTTAACAAAGATATGTAGCAGTATAAATTTTGGCCAACGTGTATGAAGAAAAATTTCTAATTTGCAAAATTTTATAACAGAAACTAAGAAAAATGCATTTTTTTACAGAGATTTTTGTCTTTTTTCATTTATAGTGCAAAAAATAAAAAACCCAGCGGTGATTAAATACCACCAAAAGAGAGCTCTATTTGTGTGAAAAAAGGAGAACATTTTCATATGGGGACAGTGTTGCATGACTGAGTAATTGTTATTCAAATTGTGAGTGCACTGAAATCTGAAAATTGGGCTGGTTAGGAAGGGGGTTTAAGTGCCCAGTGGATAAGTGGTTAATCACTACTGGGTTTTTTATGTTTTGCTAAACAAACAAAAAAAGTCTGAAAATTTTGAAAAAAGTTTTCATGGTTTGTTATAAAATTTTGCAAACAGGTAATTTTTCACCTTCATTGATGTGCGCTGATGAGGCTGCACTGATGGGCAATGATAGACTGCACTGATAGGCACTGATAAGGCAGCACTTATAGGTGGTACTAATGGGCACTGATGAGGTGGCGCTGGTGGGCACTGATCAGGCTGCACTGATAGGTGGCACTTTTGAGGCTGCACTAATAGATGGCACTGATGGGCACTGATAGGTGGCACTGAAAAGCCACACTGAAGGGCAGTGGTAGGTGGCACTTAAGTGCACTGATGGTGGAACTGATAGGTGGCACTGATGGGCACTGGTAGGTGAGACTGATAGGCAGCACTGATAGTTGGCACTGATGGGCACTGATTGGCAGCACTGATGGACACTGATAGGTGGTGCTGATGGGCACTGATGAGGTAGCGCTGGTGGGCACTGTTCAGGAGGCACTGATGAGGCTGCAATGATAGGTGGCGCTGATGAGGCTGCACTAATAGAGGGCACTGATGGGCACTGATTGGTGGCACTGATGGGCATCACTGATGGGCAGCACTGATAGGTGGTACTGATGGGCACTTATGAGGCGGTACTGGTGTGCACTGATCAGGAGGCACTGATGAGGCTGCACTGATAGGTGGCACTGATGAGGTTGCACTAATAGATGGCACTGATGGGCACTGATAGGTGGCACTGAAAAGCAGCACTGAAGGGCACTGATAGGTGGCGCTAAAGGGCACTGATGGTGGCACTGATGGGCACTGGTAGGTGAGACTGATAGGCAGCACTGATAGATGGCACTGGTGAGCACTGCTTAGCAGCAGTGGATGTCGGTGTGTGGGACTGATGTCCCTTTTACATGAGCCCTGCATGTATGCCCTTCCAGCAATTTACACCCGCGCTGTAGCTGTCTTTCAGCTATAGCGTAGGCTTCAAGTGGTTACATTGACTGTAGTCTGTAAAACTGAAAATGCACTAAAAATTGTGAAAAAGGTGTGAACCAGGCCTTAGCACCACACTATCCTTGGTTTAACATTGATCTGTGGTGGATCACTCCTAGAGGGCATTCAACAGGTGGTTAGGAGGGTTATGTTGCTTCCTCACCTTCTGTTTTTAGCCCTAAAAACTCACACCATCGTGCTACAACTGCTTGCATTGCATGCGTTTGCTGCATGGCTCCATTCTGAAGAATGGTTCACAATCAGTGAGCAGTACTGCCTTTACAGATTAAGGGGCAGTTGTTTACTGCAAGCCTTAAATGTTGATCACTGCAGCAGAGAAAAGTCACGTCTTCTACCCTATTAGACAGGGCTATGCTGTGTGGCAGTCACAGGACTGGATGGACATACATACAAATCTATTTCATTTGTGTATTTAGCAGTTTTTTTGGCATTCAGCTTTTACTATCTACACACCTCAGAATAACCTGTCACTACCTAATTTTTCTATACCCAGGCTGACAGTCATTGCTCAGCTTAACATTCCTAATGGTCCGCTATCTCTAAATTTCTTTTCAAATACATTCATAAAAAAGTCATAAAAATAGTTGGCCATATTTCTTTCTATGATATGGCAGCTCACTTACACACATGCTTTGGGATTATTCTGAAAGATAAAAAAAAGTGATATGAGCGTGTGTAGAATCACATTCCCATTAGTTACCATCAGTATTTTGGATCCTTTTGAGTGTTTCGATACATTTGTAGATTGTGTTATGGCTCCCAGGCCTGTGTGAGCCAATTTCATGTAAGACATCAGCTCCAGAACAGTTTTCTGAGGTGACAGAAAAGTATTTTAATCCCTGCTGGCATGGGCCATGTGCTGCTTCAACATGTGCTACATCTGTTAAACATACACATCAGGATTTGTGAAGCACAGTTTTCCCAAGCAGTATTTACTCATCCTTTGCAAAAGAAGTGAGTCTTAGATATAGAAAGCTCCCCCAGTGATGCAGGCTATTTCTGCATGATTTATCATTGCTTACCGTTATTTTCTTTTCATGGCTTTATGAATTCAGGTTGCCTGTCTCGCCATTGGTGGTGGTCAGTTTACATTCTTTGAGCATTTACTTGTTCTTTGTTACAATACATTCCTTCCAAAAGAGCTAATACTGCATGTGATTGTGTAGCTATTTCTCAGCTTGTGGTAGGAAAAAAGAGAACGTGGCACATGGAAGAGCAGAGAGATTATCACTGCAAGGATGATGAAAGGGCTTACTGTTCACTGAGACTTAATATGTTTTTTTTGTGTGTGTGTATGTGCTTGTTTACCTAAACCATTTATGTATCTAATATGAATTATTGTTCATCATATAGAAACTGCCCAGAATTTACTTGACTGGCATTTTTTTTAATGTTACCCCTATCTTTGGTCAAACTATATGAGCCACGAGTGCTGCCTCAGGTGCCAGGGGAGCACAAAGTTCATAGGCCTGGAAATGTAACAATGCTGTGGATGTGAAATGGGGGATCTTACAGGAGCTCCTACATGATGGGCCAGATAAACTATATTTTCTATCTATATGTAGCACTACATATGGTAATTGACTCTCCTATTCCTGCACAGCCAGGCAACACACATTTTCTACTTGCAGACCGACACAAGAGGTCAGTCCCGTAACTTGGTTTTGTTGTTCTTATTAGTGGATAACAACTTGATTGGTGAAAGGATTTATGGGATGCCCAGCGGCTGATGAACACAGAAAAACTTGGGGACAATCTTCATATCTCTGTACAAAAATCCTGAACTGCTTCCTTCTGTACAAATTCACATTCCTTTGTAGAATAATTGTAATAGTCTAGACTAGCGGGCCCTGGGGCCATCTGGAAAGTTGCACAAACTTGAGGTAACTGCTTGCAAGAGTATATCCCCTTCTCTCTGTGCATCTGGCCCCAGCTCCACTACTCAGCAAGTCCTACCAGCCCTCCTGGCTGCTCCGGAGATCTCTCAGGGCATGGATGAAGAATTGAAGCACATCACTGTGCCTCCAGAAAGGTGACTACATATGGCAGACTTTCTCCTCATAGTGTCCCTGAATGTGCCCCTGAGTGTGCTGATGTACTGCACCTTTAGACCTGCCTATATGAGTCATCCAGCCCTGAACTCAAATAAACCCTGACCCAGATTCCATGACTCATACTTAACCGTGAGCCAAACTATGTTTTACCTGCTAGTACACTAGTAGCACACTAGATTATGCTACATATATATTGTCATGTGCAGTGCCCTCAGGGACCTCTGTTTAGCACATTGTACACAGTGAAAGCACACACCCAATGTGGTGTCACTGTACTGGGAGCAATATAGCGGGCTATAGCAACTCACTATCACTTCTTCTCCTCCATGATCAGAAAGCACTGGGAGAAGAAAGAAGTACAAGCAGCAGAGCAGCATAGTGTTCACCACTGCCTGCTTCCTCTGATGAATGTCTGGACACTCACCATGGGAAACCTACAGTTTCCCTCCCCCCTTCCCTGCTCAGCTAAACAGAGGGAGGAAGGGTTGGAGGAGCAGCTTGTCCAGGTTCAGTCTCCTTCTGGTAATTCTCTATGCAGATGCTCAGCAAAGGGAGTCAGTCCCGTGTGCAGATCTGCCCCTAGTCATATCAAGCAGAGATCTTAATGTGTGCCTCACGCATTGAGAAGTTTAACAGATTGGGGTTAATTGTCCAATCACAGTGGCCTTTTACCATGTGATCAGCTGTATCCAGTGCTGTGTCTTGGCCGACAAGGCCTAGACCTAAGGTGACACTTTGCAGGGGGGCGGCAAAAAAACTACCCCCTGCACAAAAACAGCCCCCCGACCTGTCCTCCTGAGTCCTGGCTCCTGCGGCCTCCTCCTGCACAAGTACAGCCCCTGGTAGCCAGCCTAATGCTCCACCTACCCTCCTCAGTGCGGCATCCTTACATTGCATCTCCCGGGGCAGGGCGAGGATAGGAAGAGAGAGAGAGGAGGATGACAGGAACCATCAGGCGGTGACCAGGACAGCAACGGGTACAATTAACTACTATTACTTTTGTAAGTCATCATGTGCATGTGCCAAGCAGCCAATCAAATATAAAGTGCTCAACATGGATTAAATGAATATACAGATCATATTGCAGTAAAGAGCTCCATGCATGCTACAAACTCATTAAACAGTCCACATTTAGTGAAAGTTCATGTACTGCAAACTTTGCAGTACATGAATTTTCACTGAATGTGGACTGTTTAATGGGTTTGCATTGATTTCAGCATGGGACACTTTGCAGTACATGAACTTTCACTGAATGTGGAATGTTTAATGAGTAGAGTTGAGCGGACACCTGGATGTTTGGGCTCGGCGGGTTCGGCCGAACTTCGTGAAAAAGTCCGGGTTTGGTACCGATCTTGACCCAAACCTTACCCCGGACCCCGAACCCCATTGAAGTCAATGGGGACCGAACTTTTCGGCACAAAAATGGCTGTAAAAAAGTCCTGGCAAGTGCTAGAGGGCTGTAAAGGAAGTAAAATGGGGGTAAGAGTAGGGCAAGTGCCCTACAAAAATATGGGGAAAGGGAAAATAACTTAAAATCAAATAAAAAAATAAAAATGGGAAGGGGGGGTGGATGTGGAGTAGCAGCCTAGAGTTTAACTAGGCCGTGACCGTGGCAGTGTAGGTGATGATTTTAGAACAATAATCTGTCCCTTACAGCAACAGTAGGAACCTGACCCTATAGGAGTAGGCAATGATTTTAGAACAATAATCTGTCCCTTACAGCAACAGCAGGAACCTGACCCTATAGGAGTAGGTGATGATTTTAGAGCAATAATCTGTCCCTTACAGCAACAGCAGGAACCTGACCCTATAGGAGTAGGCAATGATTTTAGAACAATAATCTGTCCCTTACAGCAACACCAGGAACCTTACCCTATAGGAGTAGGCAATGATTTTAGAACAATAATCTGTCCCTTACAGCAACAGCAGGAACCTGACCCTATAGGAGTAGGCGATGATTTTAGAACAATAATCTGTCCCTTACAGCAACAGCAGGAACCTGACCCTATAGAACTAGGGGATGATTTTAGAACAATAATCTGTCCCTCACAGCAGTAGACTCTACCTAGTCTAGAATCAGATCGTTCTGTAATGCAGGATGAGATCTGCAATCTGTCCCTCAAAGCAGTAGTAGTAATCTCTACCTAGTCCAGAATCAGATTGTTCTGTAATGCAGGATGAGATGTTATTATATCTGCAATCTGTCCCTCATAGCTCCGGCAGCATCCTCTCCCTACACTAGCCTGAGAGCATGTGACATGCAGCACTACATGACTCCAGCTTATACAATGGCTGGGTCACATGATGCACTGGCCAATCCCAGCCATGCCATTAGTAAGCATGGCTGTGATGGCTTCTAAGGGCAAACCTGTGAAACGCTTGTTGATTGGCTGCCCTGCAGCTATTCAACAGGCGGGATCAAATACCCGAACCCCGAACCCGAACTTTTTTTCAAATGTTCCGGGTTAGAGTCCGTGTCATGGACACCCCAAAGTTCGTCACGGACCTGAACTTTACAGTTCGGGTTCGCTCAACTCTATTAATGAGTTGACATTTATTTCAGCATGTGCAAAGTGTTCCATGCTGAAATAAATGCAAATCCATTAAAGAGTCCACATTCAGTGAAAATTCATGTACTGCAAAGTGCTCCATGCTATAATCAAAACAGAATTCATATATACTGACACACTTTAATATGAAACTGATGAGGCTGCACTTATTGCCACTGATAGGCTGCACTGGTGGCCCCTGATGAGGCTGCACTGATGGCCCCAGATGAGGCAGCACTGATATGGGCGCTGATGAGGCTGCACTTATCGGACTGTACTGATGAAACTGGTAGGCTGCACTGGTGGCCCCTGATAGAATGCACTGACGGCCCCTGATGACGCTGCACTAATAGGCACTGATGAGGCTGCACTAATAGGACTGTACCGATGAACACACTGGGGGCCCCAGATGAAGCTGCACTGATGGCCACTGATAGGCTGCGCTGGTGGCCCCTGATGAGGCTGCACTGATGGCCACTGATGAGGCTGCACCAATGGGCACTGATAAGGGAGCACTGATGAGGTTGCACTAATGGAACTGTACTGATGTACACAGATAGGCTGCACTGGGGGCCCCTGATGAGGCTGCACTGATGGGCACGTATAAGGCAGCACTGATGTGAGAACTAATGAGGCTGCACTAATGGGACTGTACTGATGAGTTGTAGTAGTCCCCGGTAGTCACGTCGGAAAGTCACCGGTAGTCACGCTGAAGTAGTACCCGGTGGTCACGTCGGATAGTCACAAGTAGTCATGTCAGGGTAATCACGTCGGAGTAATCAAGAGTGTAGTCACGACGGAATATGCACGGGTAGTCACGTCGGAGTAGTCCCCGGGGGTCACGTCGGATAGACACATGTAGTCATGTCAAGGTAATCACGTTGGAGTAGTCACGAGGGAATAGTCACGGGTAACCACGTCGGAGTAGTCACCGGTAGTCACGTCGGAGTAGTCCCCGGTGGTCGCGTCGGATAGTCACCGGT
>BLSH010306808.1:182759-202051 GCA_018402905.1 Glandirana rugosa
AATAATCTGTCCCTTACAGCAACAGCAGGAACCTGACCCTATAGGAGTAGGCAATGATTTTAGAACAATAATCTGTCCTTTACAGCAACAGCAGGAACCTGACCCTATAGGAGTAGGCAATGATTTTAGAACAATAATCTGTCCCTTACAGCAACAGCAGGAACCTGACCCTATAGGAGTAGGCGATGATTTTAGAACAATAATCTGTCCCTTACAGCAACAGCAGGAACCTGACCCTATAGAACTAGGGGATGATTTTAGAACAATAATCTGTCCCTCACAGTAGTAATCTCTACCTAGTCCAGAATCAGATCGTTCTGTAATGAAGGATGAGATCTGCAATCTGTCCCTCAAAGCAGTAGTAGTAATCTCTACCTAGTCCAGAATCAGATTGTTCTGTAATGCAGGATGAGATGTTATTATATCTGCAATCTGTCGCTCATAGCTCCGGCAGCATCCTCTCCCTACACTAGCCTGAGAGCATGTGACATGCAGCACTACGTGACTCCAGCTTATACAAAGGCTGGGTCACATGATGCACTGGCCAATCCCAGCCATGCCATTAGTAGGCATGGCTGTGATGGCTTCTAAGGGCAAACCTGTGAAACGCTTGTTGATTGGCTGCCCTGCAGCTATTCAACAGGCGGGATCAAATACCCGAACCCCGAACCCAAACTTTTTTTCAAATGTCCGGGTTAGAGTCTGTGTCATGGACACCCCAAAGTTCGTCACGGACCTGAACTTTACAGTTCGGGTTCGCTCAACTCTATTAATGAGTTGACATTTATTTCAGCATGTGCAAAGTGTTCCATGCTGAAATAAATGCAAATCCATTAAAGAGTCCACATTCAGTG
Organism: Glandirana rugosa; assembly: GCA_018402905.1. Classification (NCBI taxonomy): domain Eukaryota; kingdom Metazoa; phylum Chordata; class Amphibia; order Anura; family Ranidae; genus Glandirana; species Glandirana rugosa. The sequence continues at coordinate 183,614 of BLSH010306808.1, forward strand.
AAAATTCATGTACTGCAAAGTGCTCCATGCTATAATCAAAACAGAATTCATATATACTGACACACTTTAATATGAAACTGATGAGGCTGCACTTATTGCCACTGATAGGCTGCACTGGTGGCCCCTGATGAGGCTGCACTGATGGCCCCAGATGAGGCAGCACTGATATGGGCGCTGATGAGGCTGCACTAATCGGACTGTACTGATGAAACTGGTAGGCTGCACTGGTGGCCCCTGATAGAATGCACTGACGGCCCCTGATGACGCTGCACTAATAGGCACTGATGAGGCCGCACTAATAGGACTGTACCGATGAACACACTGGGGGCCCCAGATGAGGCTGCACTGATGGCCACTGATAGGCTGCGCTGGTGGCCCCTGATGAGGCTGCACTGATGGCCACTGATGAGGCTGCACCAATGGGCACTGATAAGGGAGCACTGATGAGGTTGCACTAATGGAACTGTACTGATGAACACAGATAGGCTGCACTGGGGGCCCCTGATGAGGCTGCACTGATGGGCACGTATAAGGCAGCACTGATGTGAGAACTAATGAGGCTGCACTAATGGGACTGTACTGATGAACACTGATAGGCTGCACTGGTGGCCCATGATGAAGTCGCACTGATGGCCACTGAAAGGCTGCACTGATGGCCCCTGATGATGTTGCACTGATGGGCACTGATAAGGCAGCACTGATGAGGCTGCACTAATTGGACTGTACTGATGAACACACAGGGGGCCCCTGATGAGGCTGCACTGGGGACCCCTGATGAGGCTGCATTGATGGCCCCTGATGTGGCTGCACTGATGGGCACTGATTAGGCAGCACTGATGAGATTGCACTAATGGGACTGTACTGATGAACACTAATAGGCTGCACTGGGGGCCCCTGAAAAGGCTGCACCGATGGACACGGATATGCTGCTCTGATAGCCACTGATAAGGCAGCACTGATATGGGCACTGATGTGAGAACTAATGAGGCTGCACTAATGGGACTGTACTGATGAACACTGATAGGCTGCACTGGTGGCCCATGATGAAGTCGCACTGATGGCCACTGAAAGGCTGCACTGATGGCCCCTGATGATGTTGCACTGATGGGCACTGATAAGGCAGCACTGATGAGGCTGCACTAATTGGACTGTACTGATGAACACACAGGGGGCCCCTGATGAGGCTGCACTGGGGACCCCTGATGAGGCTGCATTGATGGCCCCTGATGTGGCTGCACTGATGGGCACTGATTAGGCAGCACTGATGAGATTGCACTAATGGGACTGTACTGATGAACACTAATAGGCTGCACTGGGGGCCCCTGAAAAGGCTGCACCGATGGACACTGATATGCTGCTCTGATAGCCACTGATAAGGCAGCACTGATATGGGCACTGATGAGGCTGCACTAATGGGACTGTACTGATGAACACTGATAGGCTGCACTGATGGACACTGATAAGGCTGCACTGATGGGGCTGTACTGATGTGCACTGATAAGGCTGCACTGTTGGGCACTGATGAGGCCGCACTGATGGGCACTGATAAGTGTGTGATTGTGTTTGCTAATGTACAGAGAGGAAAAGGTGGAGACTAAAGAGGAAGGGTGTGGTTTACAGATGATAGGGTGGATCCTAACCAGGAAGGGGTAGCGAAATTTCAATTAGGGGGTGCATGAGTTTAGTCAGGCCTAGGGCCGCACAAAGCCTAAATACACCACTGGCCGTGTCCCATGTCCAATCACAGCTCACACAGATGTAAACAAACTTGCTGGTTATCGGCTCTCCTTTCCTGTAATGCTCCTGCACTTCAGCAACCAGAAATATGGAAGCAGAAGTGACATAATAAGCCCCAAGGCGCTGTGTCTAGTGTAGATATTCCTTCCTCAGTGCAGACGCAGACAGATTTATGAACCTGTCTCTGACAGGCTCATGAATCATTTGCAGGCACCAACTCTTTTGGTGCTGCAGCTCAAAGGAATTCTAAAGGATATCTATGACATCCTTTATGAATTCCCCAATTTGTGTGCTAACAAAGGGTCAAAGATTTAGAAGCTTGCCTTCTGCAATGTATGTTAATAAAGGAGCTTATCTGTCCTAAGTATTCCATTAGGACAGACTCACCATGAAATTGCCCAAAACATGCTGGCATTCTGCCAGTCCTTCTCCTTAGAAACATCTAAAAGGTAAGATGTATTTATTTTTCTTTTTTTTTTGCATGCAGTGGGAATGGGAACACATAATAAACATAAAGTGGGAGGGGCGTGGCTGGCCGCGGACTGTAATGGCTTCATAAGCTCACAGCTCCGCTCAGCCTGGGACAAACAGCAACATCATCGCCATCTACAGCAACCAAATGCCCCTTAAAATCATCACAAAGGAGTTCCCTCTCCACACAGCTTCAGCTTCAATACAGGAGCACCGGAGATTGTTCATCCACGGGAGCAAGGGTGATTGTACCGGGAGAAGAAGGCCGCAAGATGGAGGGCTTGGATCGTCGGACTGTCCTCACACAAACCTCCGCCATCCTCTGCACCAAAGACTGGGTGAGACCATTCATCACCTTCCCCAACCTCCCCTCACCCTGAACTTGCCTTAGGGCCATGAATTGCATCCCCCTGTACGTGGATGGAGTCGGCATAACCGCCGACAAGGTTCCCCCTCGCGCTTGCCAGACTCCATCTTGGGGCCTAGCCTCGGAGTGTCAGCGGCCGAGCGCGACACCAGCAGACCAGCAACTGTCAGTACCGGCAGATGAGCTGGTTGCTTTCAGCCCTGATAGCACTGGATTGGCCGCTATCTTGTGACCTCTCCCGGAGCCTCTGACGCGCACACCCACAAATTAAGGGGCCCTGGCAGTAGCCTATTTCTACCCCACCTGAAGGGATTCCCTGCTTTTATTTCCAACTGGCAGCACTGTGGCTAATATAGAATACCGCTGGTCCTTCCAAAATTGAGGCCCTGGCCGCGGCCTATGATAAGTGACTTTGGCTGCACTATCTCTCCTCACAAAACCTTTTTCTGAATGTTTAATGCTGGCGTGCCTATCACAGGAACCTGAAGACACGACAGCACATTTGCGCTGTTTATCAGTACTCCCTAACAACCTTGGAATTTCACTTTCTTCAATAACCTCTCCCCTCACACTCATACACTGCATGGGAGAGTTTGCAGTGCAGATTTCTGTGGTATGTCCAAGAAGAAGCTCAAAGACATTACTAAAACATGCTACATCTCTGACTTCTTCCAAGAAAACAACATGCAGAACAACTACGCAGACTCAGGATCAGCCTCTCACACTTTTACAGCACCACTACCTGAGGTACAACAAGACCCAGAGAACGTGCAAGAGGAGATGGAGGGCGTAGCTAATGGCGCCTCTTCTACACAGAGCTCATCTGCTGACAGAGGCAAACGTGCTGCTCAATCTCCAGCTCAGTCCCCCTCTAAAGTCCCTCTTTACAAAAAACAACACTGGGAGGACTCAACCGATACTGAGGAACTACAAGAATCACTAGCGGCACACCCTGCCACGGATCAGCCACCATCAGAACATACACTGAAAATGATGTGGCTCTCGCTCCAAAAAGACTTGAGAATTGAACTTCGTTCATCACTATTTTCTTTCCATGCACGGGTAGATCAAATTGAGGAGCGCACGGATACTCTTGAAAAACAAGCTGCAACCCAGGCCTCTGCTTTTAAAAATACATCTGGCACTCTACACAAGCAATCTGAAGAAATCCACTACCTGCAGACAAAACTGGCAGACCTTGAGGACCGATCCCGAAGGAACAACATTCAATTTAGAAGTATCCTTGAGTCAATGAAACCATCCGATCTCACTCACTACCTTCAACTGTTCCTTGAACTTATCCCCCAACTTTCCCAGTTGGAGCTGACCATTGATCGGGCACATAGTCTTGCCAAACCAAGCTAACTTCCGGAAGCTGTCCAGCGAGAGGTACTGGCATGCATACATTTCTTTCACATCAAAGAAAAGATTATGTCAGCAGCCCGCACGACTAAAACACTACCTGATCCGTACTCTTCTATCTCCTTGTTTAGTGACATCTCACCTGCCACAGCAAAAAAATATGAAGAATTCTCTCCAGTCACCACGATACTCAGGGATCGCAACATCCCCTACAAATTGGGCTTCCCGACTAAACTTATTAAACTAAACTAAACTGACATACCAATCCCAGATGACCAGCATCTTAACACCCAAAGACAGCATCAAATGGTTACTAAACTAGAAACTCATCTCTACTCCTCCACCACCACCTATGTCTGACCAACAAAATCATCAACCCCGCGGACCAGAGCCACAATGCATCAGTACCAACAAGGCCTCCTTCCGTGCTCATCAGAAATACTAAAGCCTACTTGATCCCGATTCCAACCGGGTCCTCTCAATTGCCACAGCAAAATGACTATTGCCAGCAATGTCCCAGATGAGTATACTATGGTTTGTTTATTCTGTTTAGTTATCATAGGTTACATGTCCCCCTGTTGTTTATACAGAGTGGCAAGCAGCCTACAACATTTCTGATTTTTCATCCATTCTTGAGAGCTACTTCTCGAGATATTTTTGTTATTTAACGACAGCTTCATACAGTTACTCATTAAGTGTTATAATATTGCTATAACTGTGTTTCACCTTTTTGTTGTTTTGATTGCCTTCTTCTGCTTTTTTTTTCTTTTTTGTGGCTGATTTCTCTTCTTGCTCTCTCCTGGTCTGGTTGCTCAATACCCTCTGACTCTTGGTGTGTGATTAGGCAGGTGTCCTCCCCAAAAGCTACCTCCTTGCCACTACCTAAACATTACTTGTAATATCCAGCCATGGCCATTATCATATCTTTATGAAAGGCCTAAACTCCCCCTTCAAACGGCACCTCCTATGGAAAGAAGCTCTATCTTTACAGGCTGATGTTATGTGTGCTCAGGAAACAAACTTCTCCTCTCTCAAACCTCCCACATGCTCCCACAAACAGTATCCACATTTCTTCTATGCGAACTCCTCCAAAAAGTAAGCCGGGGTCCTCATAGCTATGCGCTCTGCAGTGGCGTTTAAATGAATACATTCCCAGTTAGATGGCCAAGGCAGGTACATTATCCTACATGCTTCCTTCAATAATCATATTATAACCATTGTAAAGATCTATGCACCCAATACACGGCAATCCCACTGCTACAAATTGATTATGGCTAAACTCAAACCTCTCCATCAACACCCTCTAGTCATATGCGGAGACTTTAATCAAATTATAGATCCCACTCTTGAACCTCCAACCCCACCAGGAAACAGCCCACAGCTTTACCCAACCTTCTCCGCGCAAAAGAACTGTATGACCCGTGGCGATGCCTACATTGCACAGAAAAGGATTATACCTACTTCTCACACACCCAAAAGTCCTACTCTAGGATAGACTTGTTTCTCGTAGATAAGCACACCCTGCAAACGGCCCAATCGGCTACTATTGGCAATTTTACCTGGTCAGACCATGCTCCAATTTCACTTCAGCTCTTCCCAGCCAATTCTAATCACACAGGGAGACCTTGGAGACTAAACACCTCCTTGCTCAGTCACACACATCTACAGAAACAACTCGAATCCGAGCTGAAACTTTTTTTAATGTAAACGCAGAATCTGTAGCTAATACGAACATATGCTGGAATTCTCATAAAGCATATATGAGGGGTCTCCTTATTAAACTAGGGGCCCAGGAGAAGAAGGAATGCAATGCTACCACCACCAAATTGCTAAAACAAATTCAATCTCCTGAATCTACACACAAATCCCACCCATACTCGATCACAGAAAAAGAGCTTGATACCGCCAGAAAAACCTTGAGCGATCATTTGCACTCAAATTTTGCTGGAACATTGGAAAGACTAAGCTCAACTTCTACACCCATCACAACAAACCAGGATCATGCCTGGCAAAACAACTTAAAAAACATTTAATAAACACTAGGATCCCATTCCTAAACTCACTCGACGGTTCACAAATCCTAAAGATATAGCTGACAGATTTAGCCAATTTTATACCAACCTATACAACCTTACGGATAAAAAAGAAGCTATATCCCCCACGCCAGCAGACATATCTCGATTCCTAGACACTCTCGATCTACCCTCCTTGACTCCAGAGCAATCGTAATTACTATTGCGTCCTTTTTTCCCCTAAAGAAATCGAGCAAACTATAGCGTCTTTACCTCTTCACAAAGCACCAGGGCCTGATGGCTTCGAGTATTACAAGCAATTCTCTATTATACTAGCCCCTTTCTTACAACAATCACTTAACCACACACTTACCACGGGCACTATTATGAAAGAGACCCTAGAGGCCGCAATTACCACTATCCCCAAACCAGGCAAGTCAACTGATGTGCCAGCTAATTACAGACCCATATCACTGTTAAACACAGATACTAAAATATATGCCAAACTTCTAGCCTCCCATATGTCCACAGTCATCCCACAACTAATACATCCAGACCAAGTAGGATTTATCACTGGCAGGCAAGCATCTGACGGTACTCGCAGATATATTGACCTACTCCAATGGGCCAAGCACCATAAAACGCCTTCTCTGTTCATCTCATTGAATGCAGAGAAGGCATTTTATAGGGTTGACTGGAATTTTCTCTGAGAAGTTCTAACTAAATTCAGCTTTTCTGGATCACTTCTCAAAGCAATTATGGTACTCTATACCACACCTAGTCCCATAGTAATACATTCAGGTATACCTTGTCACCCCTTCCCAATCTCCAACGGTACCAGACAAGGCTGTCCCCTATCACAGCTTATATTTACGCTTGTCATGGAACCACTTGCTCAATCCATCCGCGCTAACCCCCTTATTGCTGGCATTAAAACGGGAGATCAAACTCATAAAATTGGGCTCTATGCAGACGACGTGATTGTCTCCATTACCAATCCTGTCCAATCACTCTCGCATCTGCACCAAACCCTAGACCTCTTTAGTAAAGCCTCCCTCTACAAAGTTAACTGCTCCAAGTCCTGTATGATTGGATTTTATATTGAACCATCTCTCAAACGTAGCATTGCGCATCACACCTCCTTCTCCTGGGCCACAAATTCCACTTTGTCTTATTTAGGCATTAATTTAACCTCACCAACCTCACAACTACTCAACTTAAATCTCTCACTTTTAATGAACAAGTTGCATAAGACGATACAAAGCCTGAACAACATTCAAGCTTCATGAATAGCCCTTACCAAAATGTACCTTCTGCCACATGTTCTTTATGTCCTCCACACTTTACCGATCCCATTCCTCATATCACATCTGAACAAGCTACAAGCAACTTTAAACGGAACGGCAAACACCCAAGGCTCAACAGAGCCACTGTTTGTACTCCAACTACAGCCGGAGGAATGGGAGCCCCCAACGTAGCAGTATACTATAAAGCTATCATTCTGGAGCAAGCCAAAAGTTGGTAGACATTGAACACTACTCCTCCGTGGCTACAGATTGAATGAACCGCCTTACAGACTTCCCCTAAACTAGCTATTAGTGCTCTCTTGCTGTCAAACCACAAGCAACATACATTTCCAGCCACGGTGAACGCCACCCTCAGAGTGTGGCAAGCGATATGCCAACAATCTGGAGGCATACCACCGAAGCTTCTGCTCACATTGCCTCTCCTATGCTTATCCAGCATCTTACAAAACATCCCCTTACAATCCTGGTCAGAGGCAGGAATTTCCATACTTGGTGACTTATTCAACTCAATGCTGATGTCCTATCAACAACTACAACAACGTTATCACATCCCGCACCAGAATTTCTTCATACACCTCAGAGTTTGCTCGGCATTGTCAAAAATAATCTGGTCCAAAAATCCAGTATTGCAACACATTATACAATTCTATAATGGACACCGCTCATCCACCAAAGGTATCTCCTTCTTCTACAAACTGCTTCCACTTCCAGACCCCGACTCCAAAACACCTGTGATGCTAAAATGGGAACAACGACTGCACTGTACATTTACAGCACAACAGTGGAACACTGCCCTACGTCTGCGCTCACTCTTTCTAAATGTTGCACCCACTAGGAAGGCATCCAGAAAATTTTTCACGACTGGTACCTTACGCCTCACAAACTAGCCAAAATATATCCCGCAACATCTTACTTGTGTTGGAGAACATGTAACCAGCCTGCACCAGCTCTATACATCTGGTGGACATGCCCCAAATTACAAACTCTCTGGGAAGCCATTTCTACATTCATGTCCTCCATTATTTTTGCACCAATCACACTTTCCCCACAGATGATCTTGCTTGGCCTAGACATTGACAAATGGCCATTTCCCATACAGACCATCCTATCTCATGTTCTATTTGCCACCAGATCCCTATTAGCAAAAAACTGGAAATCGTCCACGCTTCCATCTCTTCCTGAACTTATCTCAATCCTCAATAATCAATGCGAGATGGAACTTATGCATGCCAAAGCACATTTACAGGTTCCTAAATTCTTGAAACAGTGGAATCTGTGGCTTTCCCAAATGTACAATTTCCACCCAAGGCTTAGCTAGTGCCACTCAGAGCAATGTCTTTTTTGAACTGTCTGTAGAAAAAACACTTGCCTTACCATCTCATCCAGATTTAACGCAACACGTATGTTGAGCAACAAACCAGAAACTTTTCTATCTTCAACCCTTATTCCCGCCTCACCTGACCTGTTACAACACGGCCTGCTTTGAACATTTTTGTCTACACTGTGTATACGTGGGTGCATAATGGGTATTGATAGCTTATCAGGTCGCTTGCACCGCCTCCCACGCTTTCACACAGTGAGTTCCCCTGGGGGCGTAAATGGAGGGAAGGTGCAAGTATGAACAGAACATGCTCAAAATCTATATAGCTTATGCTTACTACCAGTGAAAGAACATGTTCTCCTGTTGCACTGACAGGTACTATTAATTAAATTAACTTTTATGATTTTGTTATCGGTATCTGCATCTTTCATGTCTCTGTACACTTATAAAACTGCAATAAAAAATATTGAAATAAATAAACATAAAGGGGGGTTTTGCTCAGACTTGACTGTGATTGCACCTTAACGTGGTTGTAAAGTCAGAAGGTTCTATGCATTAAGATAAAATGCCCTCCAGTGGCAGCTGGTGAAGTTTTAGGATGGGGTGGGGGTGCAAACTCCGCCCTTCCCTTTTGACCCCTCCTACTTCTAATAAGCCCCACCCCTTATACAATCAACCCCCTCTGTCCCCTGTATTCCACATATTGTGTCAGGAGTACACAGCTCAGCATCACAGGACACAGTATACAGCTCAGCATCACAAGACACAGTATACTGCTCAGCATCACAGGACACAGTATACAGCTCAGCATCACATGACACAGTATACAGCTCAGCATCACAGGACACAGCATACAGCTCAGTATCACAGGACACAGTATACAGCTCAGCATCACAGGTGGGGTATATAGCAGCCAGTATCACAGCTGGGGTAAATTGCAGCCAATAACACAGGTGGGGGTACATTGCAGCCAATAACACAGATGGAGGTAAATTGCAGCCAATATCACAGGTGGGGTAAATTGCAGCCAATATCACAGGTGGGGGTACTTTGCAGCCAATATCACAGGTGGGGTACATTGCAGCCAATATCACAGGTGGGGGTAAATTGTAGCAAATATCACAGATGGGGGTATATTGCAGCCAATATCACAGGTGGGGGTACTTTGCAGCCAATATCACAGGTGGGGGTACATTGCAGCCAATATCACAGGTGGGGTACTTTGTAGCCAATATCACAGGTGGGGGTACATTGCAGCCAATATTACAGGTGGGGTTCTTTGCAGCCAATATCACAGGTGGTGTACTTTACAGCCAGTATCACAGGTGAGGTACTTTGCAGAGACACCCCCTGAAGTCGGGACAAGTCCCGCACTTACCCCATCTAATAGGCAGGCAGGAGCGTGCAGAGATCAGCATGCGGACAAGCAGGCTGTCAGTGTGCAGAGTTCAGCATCGACAGCGGGCTGGAGCCTGTCCCCATCAGTTCGTCGCTCGTAGTGGCACGGTCATGCGGTCAGGGTCTACGTGGGAGCGGGAGTCAAGTCCATCGCCACAGTGACCCGCCCACAGCATCCATGCCATCCAATCACACTGAGCCATAGGCTCAGGACAGCCAATCAGACTATGAATGTGCCCCTTCCCCTTTAAATGGGATTCAGTGGAAATTGGTAATTTTTTACATTTGTTGCCCCTTTCCCTTTAAATGGGATTCGGCGGAAACATGTCTGTTCTGCGACCCTGCCGCAGACATTGACAGCCCATTAGACTCATAAGGATTAGATGCCTTTTTGATTTTTGGGTTTAAGATTATTCATATACATATTATGTTATTTTTTTTTTCTTATAGCTTACTTCCCGTTTGTGGAAGACTTTTATTGTGTTCAAAGCACATTGGAATGACATATGGGCTCTTTTTGTTATTGAGGATTATTTCCTGGTTTGGGAGCAGTCATGTGATGTGCTCCACAGACCAGAAGTTCTGGTTTCATGGTTCTCAAACTGGAAGTCCTGGGGCCTGTATGTTGTTTCCCTAATGAAGCTTCCCTTTGCATTGCATTGTGGGATAGGGCTGTTTCCTGTGTTTGGAGTGCATCACTGGTCAAATGGGGTGTTCCGCTGACAGGAAGTGCCGCTGTATAGGCCTTCTAGGGCTGTTTCCTGTGTTTGGAGTGCATCACTGGTCACATGATGTGTTCCACTGACAGGAAGTGCTGCTGTATAAGCCTTCTAGATGTATAACAAGGTACTTCTGCTGTTATATTGAATTCTGATGTTCATTTTGCGTTTATACCTGGGGTGGTGATGCGTTTCCTTTTTAGTACAGGGGAGTATTTCCTGGTCTTGGAGTGCTCTGTTGGTCATGTGATGCACTCCAAAGACAGGAAGTTCCATTTTTTTGTGTTACACATGACATCCCGCCCCCTTTATAAACCCTATTGGTGCCTGTGCAGCTGACCACGCCTCTGACAATGCTCATTGGAGCGAAACCGGTCAGGTGGTACAGCTGCAAGCAGGCACGTTCAAGTCACCTATGTGTGGATTGCTTTTTGTGATGACACTATATGCTGTGAAACCCTTTGGAAGCTTTTCGGTGAACCTTGGTTGTGAGAATGATTGCTGCAGGGTGGCTGTAATTTTTCATATACCTGGAGAGAGTGTTCCTGACTTTTGGATAATGTGACTAAACAGGCTCATGATTCCTTGCTATCTGTTAAGAAGATTGAGAGAGCATGGGGTGTAGTGTGTCATTCCATCTTCACACACTAACTGGTGTCGGTCTTTCATATCATAGAAACCAAGAGACTATGTTTCTTTAATCATTGAGAAATTTTTAGCACGGCACAAGGACTTTTGTATTAGACTATGAATGTGGGCCTGCTCAGTGCACATCCATAGTCTTTAATGGCTGACCAATAGGCTCACTGCTTGGCTGTCAGGTGACAGCCAAGGAGCCAAAAAAAAAAAAGAAAGTCAATGTACCGACACCTTCTGTAGGAGCTGGGCTGACTTTTTTTTCTTCTTAGCCAGTGGGGAGGCGGCTCCCAAGCGCCCCTTATAGACCGGCCGCCCCTGATGCCTTCTGTGTGCAGCAGCCCCCCTCAATCCCCTGATACTTACCTGAGCCCCATCTCAGGCCAACAATGTTGCAGGAGTGTCTCGGTTGCCCGAGACTCTCCACTCTCATTGGCCGAGATGGCAGCACAGCGCCATTTGCTCCCGCGGCTGTCACTCAAACTCAATGAGCCAATAAGGGGACAGAGGGGGCGGGGCGGGGCTCCATGTCTAAGTGGACACAAGGAGCTGTGACTCGGCTCAAGTGCCCCCATAGCTAGCTGGGTGCTGTAGGGGCACTCAACAGGAGGGAGGGGCCAGGAGCGCCAAAGAGGGACCCAAAAAGAGGAGGGTCCAGGTGCTCTGTGCAAAACCGCTGTACAAAGCAGGTAAGTATGACATGTTTGTTATTTTTAACAAAAAAAAAACAGACTTTACAATCACTTTAAAGACCATTATACTGCAGTGTATTTTATAAGTATGTTAAGAAAGAGAACTGCAATGTTTTTGTCTATGGAGAAATCTATTGGCTTCAGAAGGGGTTGTGCTTGATCAGTAATCCTTCCCATACCTTTTTAAAAGATTTCTGCTTTATTTAGCACTTAGCAGGATATCTTTAGCACAACAATTTCCGGGCTATTCGAATGAAATATGGGGCCAAATAAGGAATATGGTGACTAAAACAGATGCAAAGAAATAACACTGTTGCCATGCTAGAGTCTAATATAAAATGCCGGTTTCTGTAAAAAGTGTCATGTCAGGTCTTGTGTTAGTAAATATATAATGTCATCCTCTGATGCCAGTAAAATAGGACACTGTAGGATTAATAGGTGTTTAACTCCAGACCAGGTGCCAGTATAAACCTAAACTCATATATGGAAAATCCAGTGACAGGATCTGATGTCGCTAAATATATATATATGCCAGCTTCTAACATATGAATACATGTAACACCAAAGGTCGATGCTTGAAAAAAAATCACTAGCCACTGGTGTCTGCAGACAATCTCTGTGCCAGTATTTATTTTAATCTAAGGATGGATATGAACAAGCTATTAAAACCCTGCTTTGTTCTCAGTTCTAGCTAGCTAGCAACTTGCCCAATCCATTGTGTTCATTGCGACCAGCAGTTTCAGGCCATATTCCAATTTTTTATATCTCCTATGTAGTTCATTTTAATCAAATACTATTTATAGTTCATAGTTACATACAATCGCAGTTGGAAAGTGACTGACTGCTTACAATTGCATCATTCACTATCGGCTTGCTTTAATCCTTGGTGCCTGTCCTGCTTGTTCTAAGATAACTTTCAAGTTATTAAATTTCTCAATGACAAAGATAGTGTGCTACCACTATGCTACTAAAAACATGTCAAAGAGGTTTTCTAGGTCAAGGACACCACCCAGTAATTACATGTTTTTGTACTTTTATTACTTCCTTAAAAAGGTAAAAAAAATGAGTAACGCAAATCATTCTGTTTTCAAGATTACGTTATATTGCTTGAGTTTTGCAAGACAGGACATTCTAATGCTCTTTAAGATAACCAAGCCAAGCTGTATTTAAATAAATGAGACAATCATTTTTACTGACAGGCCCAGACTCATTAACTAATATGTCCGTGGCTACTAAATACCATATATGGCCACAGAACACCCTGCCAATGGTACTAACATCTGGAGTAGATTTCAATTGGTTACAAAGGGCATGCACAATGACTGATGCAGGCTTAGACTGGTGTAGATGTAATCTACTTAAAATGATACAGCTGTAATCTGCTCAACTGTCTATAGTCGGGGTATAAAAAAGCTCTCCAGATGTCATGATGTCAACTGGTCTACTGTCTGTGGTCAGGGCAAAAATAAAAAAAAAACCTCTCCAGATGCCATGATGTCAACTGGTCTACTGTCTGTGGTCAGGGCACAAAAAAACTCTCCAGATGCCATGATGTAGCTGTGAACTAGTCTACTGCCTTTGGTCAGGTCACTTAAAAATAGTCTACACACTATGCTGTAAGGTCTCTCTTTATTTCACAGCTCAACAGAACCAAGTACTATCTTATAAAGGTCATTGACACAAGACAGCAGTAATTCAGAAGACGCTTGAGAACTGTATGTAGAAGTAGCTTGGTGCTTTGACGTGACACAAAGATATCATGTTACTTTCACATACCAACAGGGGAAAGGTAACAATAATTACTTGAGACATATGTTACATTACATCACAAATAACTAACCCAGTTTAAGGGTTTTAGACTGGTCTTGGCCATTTAAAAATTTCACTAAATAAAGCTTTGACATGGTGGGGTTGATTTACTAAACGTAAATAGACTGTGCACTCTGCAAGTATAGTTGCACTATTTTTTCTTAGTAAATGTACATGTGTTAAAGCTTTGTAACTTTTTAAAAATACCCAATCGGATGCAAGGAAAAAAAATTGCTTCCACATGATTGGATCATGGAAATAAGCAGAGCTTGCCACATTTAGGCATTGGGGAAAGTGAGTGAAACTGCACTTGCAAAGTACATGGTCTATTTGCCTTTGGTAATTCAACTCCAATATTTCATGTGCCAAAGGAAAACAGCCAAATGTGGCACTGATCTACTTGACACAAGTTAGTAAGTGTGAATAGAAGAAAAATTATGTTGGTAAATCATTACATAATGACTTTCAAAAAGTCGATTTCAGCAAGATATCAAAATAGCAAGATTCAGTAGTATAAATACATTTGATTAGTTGGTATTACTGCAGTTAGCACATGATCACTGACCTTCTCATTGCTTTATCTAAGTGTATCTAAACCTAAGAGCAAACCTTGTACTAAATACGCTAATAACCCAGCTGCCTATGGCTTTCTGTCCTATAGCCTATGGGACAGTAGAAAAGGTGAGGTTATTGATGGACACTATAATTTTGATTTACTAAAGGCAAATAGACTGTGCACTCTGTAAGTGCAGGTGCACCAGAGCTAGGTAAATGAGCAGAATAAGCAGAAGCTCTGCTGACTTCCATCATCCAATCATGTGCAAGCAAAAATGCTATTTTTCTATTTTTTCCTTCCACTAGTGACCACCAGCAGGTGGTATAAATAAAGCAGAACTGGAGCAAGAGGTTGCTCTGGCCTGGGACTCAAGCCTCGTACACACGGTGCGACGATCGTACGAAAACGGTCATACATCAGCTTGTTGCACGATCATCCGACCATTAGTACGCGCAATTAGAACAGCCGACGTGCGACGGTTGTACAACAGAAGTTGGATGAGCAGACTATAAAACTTTTTTTGTACAACAAGGCGTCATACAACTGTTGTACCATGTGTACAGAGTAGTTGGTCCAACAAGTTGTACGTGCAAAACACGCATGCTCAGAAGTCACGAACGCCTGGAAGTGTCCGTTTGTGTAAACCTACATTCCTAATTTACAAATCACATGCACCTGAACTTCCTTTTTATACACTCTGTAGCACCTCACTACGTTAGGCTTGGTCATACGATGGCTTAGTGCACGTCAGTATGCGAGACACAACAGCCAACATACGATTTTGGGCGTCTGGTCGTACTACCGTCGGATCGTGTGTATGAGGCTTTAGGGAAGCTAATACCTGAAAGAGCTGCATATGGACATTGCACTGTAAGAGAAAGGAAAAGGTTTGCAAAACGTTTGTTATTGGTTGGTGACTGGGAGAAGCCCTTCACCTGTGAGTTAGGAACCTGCACTGTTTAGTTAGTGCCTGGATGGCAAGGATTTACTTTGTTTTATTTTGTTTGTTTTCTATGCAACCTTTTAAATAAAAAGGGGCTACAAGTCAGACTTTTAAGAAAGACCTGTGGTTTGGACCTCCTTTTTCCAACGGGAAGTAATCCCCATTTAAGTTAACTCCCCCACACCCTCAATTCAAATATGCAGCTAGTAAAGCCAGATTGGAATAATAGGTCCTGAAAGTTTCCTTTAAACTTCATATAAATCAATCGGCTAAAATATAATATTGTATACTATAGATTACCAGTCCTTCCAGCTCCTAATTTTGACTATATTTGGCTTATTTTTTTATTTTTTTCCCCCTTTATTTTCCTCTAAGATAGAACTACAATTACTTTCCCCTTCCCTTTCTCTATAACAAAATGTGGAAGGGTTGAATAGAACTCAGAGATAGCTGGGAACAATGTTATTGGTAATAGTACAGGCACAGGTAGAGAGCACAGAAAATTATTGGATCTCAAGATTTCTGAAAGACACAACAGATATTTTTTGTACCTATTGAACACATAAAAATGATTCTAATGATATTGTCAAGGGACCAAAAGGGTCCAAACAAGAGAATATCATTGCTTGGGTTTACAAAGATCTTTTTTGAGTTGATAGAAAAATAAATTGATGTGGTCTGCGGCTTCACACATGATTGGTCTCCATCCCATATTGCAACAAGAAGAGGAAAGGGTTGGTCAGGGGGGCTTTAAATGAGTACCAATCACTGATAAATAGTAGGACCATGTAAACAGTTTATTCATCATGGTAAAAAATTGAACATCTAATATATAGACATGGTACATATACAGCATAGTTTTACAGCATGGACCCATATACATGGACATACAGATGACATGACCCAAGAAAGCAGACCAATGATACATCATACTAAAATAATATGCCATAATCTGAAGTGTGCCAGATGGTCTTAAAATATAGTAAAATAAATATAGTATTGATCATCAGGAAAAATTTTTTTTGGCGTTTTGCCTTGGCGTTAATGAGCGTTAATGCGTGTTAGTGAGCGTTGGCGTCAATAGGAGTTTTTTTAAAAAAAACATTCCTCTGCTATTTTTTAACCTGAAAACGTTGGCGTAAAAAAACGCCGGTTAATGTTGGTACGCGTTAGTGAGCGTTAGTGAGCGTTAGTGAGCCTCGAAAACGCCAAAACGTTACAGCCTTGGAACACGCTGGCAATGGGTTCTATTTTCAGCTCACTAATGCCAACGCCACCTACAGCTCTAAAACGTCTGCCGTTTTAAGGGGCCATTGAATAACATGGAGAGCTGTAAAAAATGCTAAAAAATGTGGCTGTAAAAAACGCCCATGTGTATGAGGCCTGAAAGTCATGTTAAGTCACTATTAGCACTTTAGTAGCCATATTCACTGTCTATGGACTATGGAATTATTTTTTATTAATAGAGTGGAGCGAACACCTGGACATTCGGGTTCGGCGGGTCTGAACGAACTTTGGAAAAAAGTCCAGGTTCGGCACCGAACGTTGCCCGAACTTTATCCCGGACCCCGAACCCCATTGAAGTCAATGGGGACCCAAATTTTTAGGCACAAAAATGGCTGTAACAAAGTCCTGGCAAGTGCTAGAGGGCTGCAAAAGGAAGTAAAATGGGGGTAAGAGTAGGGCAAGTGCCCTACAAAAAAATGGGGATAGGGAAAATAAATTAAAATCAAATAAAAAAAATGGGAAGGGGGGGTGGATGTGGAGTAGGAGCCTAGAGGTTGACTAGACCGTGACTGTGGCAGTGTAGGTGGAAGTGGCGGTGGTCGAAGAGGAGGAGGAGGTAGCCAACACTGTTTTTTTTTTTTGTTTGTTTATAATTGGGGTAGCCCCCAAAATATTCAGGCCTATTCAAAAAAACAAGTATACGAATGGCTGTGTGAGTCCGGTCTAAATGTTTATTCTGCACAAGGTACAGACAAGTCTTGTGGAATGCATGCCTGGTTCATTTTAATAAAGGTTAGCTTGTCCACGTTGGCTGTGGACAGGCGGCTGCGCTTGTCTTTGATAATGCCCCCTGCCGTGCTAAACACACGTTCAGACAATACACTGGCTGCAGGGCAGGCCAGCACCTCCAAGGCATAAAGGGCAAGCTCAGGCCATGTGGCCAATTTGGAGACCCAGAAGTTGAATGGGGCAGACCCATCAGTCAGTACGTGTAGGCGTGTGCACACATACTCTAGCACCATGTTGCTGAAATGCTGCTTCCTGCTAAGACGTTGTCTATCGGCTGGTGGTGCTGTTTGTTGTGGCGGGCTGCTGACAAAGCTTTGCCACATTTCAGCCATGCTAACCCTGCCTTCTGAGGTGCTGGCGGTGGCACAGCTGCGTTGGTGGCCTCTTCCTTCTCCTCCTCTGCCTTCGCTTTGTGCTTCCACTGAGCCCCTGGTGTCATTTGGGAATGCCCTCAGCAGCGCCTCTACCAGTGTGCGCTTGTAGTCGCGCATCTTCCTCTCACACTCCAGTGCGGGAATTAAGGACGGCACGTTGTCCTTGTAACGGGGATCCAGCAGGGTGGCCTCCCAGTAATCAGAAGAAGTTACAATGTGGGCAACTCGGCTGTCGTTGCGCAGGCACTGCAGCATGTAGTCGGCCATGTGTGCCAGGCTGCCCAGAGGCAATGACAAGCTGTCCTCTGTGGGAGGTAAATCATCTGTGTCCTCTGTATCCCCCAGCCATGCTCCAGTGATGCCCACGAGCTGCGTTGGGTGCCACCCTACTGCGATTCCTCCTCCTCCTCATCTTCCTCGTCCTCCAGAACTGTGCCATGGCTTGAATATTTTTGACCTGGCCTATGCTAGTGCAGGAACCCACCCTCCGAGCCACTTGCAAATGACTGGCCTGATAACCGTGGAAATGACCCCTCTTCCTCGTCCTCCTCCTCATCCTCCTGTGCCACATCCTCTTCCATCATGGCCCGAAGTGTTTTTTCAAGGAGACATAGAAGTGGGATAGTAACGCTGAGAGCAGTGTCATCGGCACTGGCCATGTTGGTGGAGTACTCAAAGACCCCCTATGTCTCCTGTGTCTACTAAATGGAGGGTGTCT
>BLSH010306808.1:205453-218343 GCA_018402905.1 Glandirana rugosa
GAGGATATCTCGGTCCAAGATCGACAACGACATTCACTGTCTAATAACAAGTTTTTAGTAGAGGATCAAGATTTCCCTCTCGAAGGTCGACAACCACACTCGCCACGTAAAGAACGTGGTTTTATTTTTCAGACAGATGCAACCACAAAATTTTTTTTTATTCCATAATTAACCATAATTATTTATGAATGTATCCCGATGTATCATGTAAACGCCCGTGTTACTCCTCTCGTTTATTCCCTGCACCAGTACCACGACGACCACAACCACCCCAACCACTTGGAGGACAACCTTCCTCTCCTGCACCAGCTCCACACGGTCGATGTGCGTGTTCCCTTTGTGGAAGGAGTCCATACATATATCCCCTACTCGGTTTTTTGGTGCAAGAAATGCACCGCTCACACCAACAGCTGGAAGCTCTCCCTTTAGAACTAGGAGATGATTTTTGAACAATAATCTGTCACTTACAGCAACAGCTAGAACCTGGCTCTATAGGAGTAGGCAATGATTTTGAACAATAATCTGTCCCTCTAAGCAACAGCTGGAAGCTCTCCCTTTAGAACTAGGAGATTATTTTTGAACAATAATGTGTCACTTACAGCAACAGCTAGAACCTCTCCCTTTAGAACTAGGAGATGATTTTTGAACAATAATTTGTCACTTACAGCAACAGCTAGAACCTCTCCCTTTAGAACTAGGAGATGATTTTTGAACAATAATCTGTCCCTCTAAGCAGAATCCTCTACCTAGTGCAGTCAGATCGTTGTGTAATGCAGGGTGTGATCTGCAATCTGTCACTCAAAGCAGCAGTATGTGAAATCTCACATTTCTGCAATCTGTCCCTCAGAGCAACAGTAGTAGTAATCTCAGGATGCAGGATCAGATGTTAAAATGTCTGCAATCTGTCCCTCACAAAAACGCTGGCAGCTTCCTCTCCTTATACTAGTCAGAGTCTCAGAGAGCATGTGACTGCAGCATCAAGTGACTCCAGCTTATAAAGAGGCTGGGTCACATGATACATTGGCCAATCACAGCCATGCCATTAGTAGGCATGGCTGTGATGGCTTCAAAGGGCAAACCAGTGAAACGCTTGTTGATTGGCTGCCCTGCAGCTATTCAACATGCGTGATCAACTACCAGAACCCAGAACCCGAACGTTTTTTGAAATGTCCGTGTTCGGGTCCGGGTCCCGGACACCCCAAAGTTCGGTATGGACCCGAACGTTACAGTCCGGGTTCGCTCAACACTATTTATTAATACTAGCATTAATGGCTGTGTGTTGAGTTATTTTGAGGGGACAGCAAATTTACAATGTTGTACACTCACTACTTTACATTGTAGCAAAGTGTCATTTCTTCAGTGTTGTCACATGAAAAGATACTATAAAATATTTACAAAAATGTGAGGGGTGTACTCACTTTTGTGAGATACTATACATAACATTAAACATTTTTTTTTCCTGATAAATCTTTTTTACTCATGCTGGTCATTTATCACTACAGTAAGACCTATGTTATGAAAAACTATACCGTAGAAAGTTTTCAAACATGTCCACTTAATTTTCCAGATAATACTTGTGGCTCATGCCACCTTTCACAATTATTACATTATTAAGCCCTGGTTCAGATATGTGCGATCTCAAAGATCGCATGTGATTTGCACCCGCACTGCAGGTGCCGATCACATTCGATCTCTGAGCAGTGCGAGTTCAGCCATACAGTTGTATGACTGAACTTGCACTAGATTCGTAAAAAAAAATGTACAAGTACCTTTTTTTTTCCCACACTAGAATAGCATTGCATGGGTGTTCTCACGCATGCGTTCCGATTCATGTGCCAGTTCACAGTTCACACTGCGATCTGTGAACAAAACTGGGGGTGTCATTAACTTTGTAATAACACCCGCAGCGGTTCACAAAAGGCAGTGTGAATTGCCTGTGGGAGTGATGCGATGCGGGAATCAGCTCTGTAATTGCGCTGGTTCCCGCATCGCACATATCTGAACCAGGGCTAAAGATCAAAATATAGACACTCAGTCTACATCCTTATGAATGGTTATTTCCATATTGTGTGTATAACTATCTTTGTGTGCCAACCACCCTAAGATGCAAACAAAAAATACAAACGCCCAATTTCTGTCAGAGAAATCCATGCACAGATGTTTAAAAAAGGAAGGATTTTTTTCCCCTAAGGCTTGTCTGATAGATGGTCATTTTCCTAGGCATCTTCTAATTATCAGCCAGATCATTTTTATTCATTTGGTTTGTCATTTTGTTCAAATGATACCAATAAACACATACACATAATAAAATATATATCTGCCAACTACAAAAATAATACATCAGATACACTTGGAGAAATCAGTTCCACTAATCTAAAATAGCTGTAAGAAGAAAATTACAGGGTTTTTTTTTTGTGTTTGGACAAGACTATTTAGACATTTTATCTCTCAACAACCAATGTGGTCCATCTTGAATTAATTGTTTGAGACATCTTTAAAATCTCTCCATCTGCTTGTCGTACCTAGTGAAATAAAACAGTGCTTACTGTATCTGAATCATTTAGTTGCATCTTAGAAGTTTATTTTTAAAATTGCAATTCAGTACTGTATGGAACATTTTCAACTGATTCCAAAACTACGAGGAGGCATGTTACAAAATGACTCTTACTTCTATTTATGGAAAAATAAGACACCTCAGCACATCTGTAATCTCAGCGGTCCAAAAAAGCTAAGTAAGAAATGTGTCTGCTCAATGTTAGTGTGTATATTGGTGTAGTATTTATTGTCCTATATATACTGTAAATGCAGTGTATATACAATATATAGTGTGTATAAGATAGATAGATAGATAGATAGATACTGTAGATAGATAGATGATTAATTATTCTGAAAAATTTAAAGAGGTATATGTTTTGTGCAGCGTTCAGCAATCTAGGGAATGTAATATGATATATAGCAATATGTACACAGTGCGGTGGTTTTCGGTATGTGGTGCGCATTTACACGTGCATTGAAATGCATGCTGTAGCATCTGTGGTGATAAAAGTGAAGTTTGCTGTATCTAGCTGGAGGTCAGCAGACAAATGTGCATTTGCAATGATGATGAATGGATAAGTGCAATAGTACAGTGGTGATTAGTGAAGATAAGCACTGGTACAGTGGGGGTCAGCAGAGAAGTGTGCCTGCACAGTGGCAGCAAGTGGAGGAGTGTACGTTCACAATAACAGTCAGTGGAGTAGTATGCAATTGGTGCACCAGATAGTAGTGTTAGTTAGAGGAGAAATGAGTGATACAGTGGTGGTCACTGGAACAGTGTGCAGTACAGTAGTGGTTAATGGAAAAGTTTATGATATCATGGTAGTCAGTGGATGAGTGCACAGTACAGTGGTGGTTAATGGAGAAGTGCACAGTCAAGCGGTGGTCAGTGGAGAGTGTAGTCTGTGGGGAAGTATGTACTAAAATAGTAGGGAGTGCAGAAGTGTGTGTGTGGTACAAGGCCAAACATGCCTGGGTTAAGTTCAAGGGTGGTTTGGTGAACATTTCCAAGGGTCAGATGCCAAATCTCAACCCGATTAAAGTTAAAGGGAGCTAAATGTTAAAAAAAACAGTAATGGCCATTTTCTATATTAATAATTAAGAAATGGAGGCGTGAGATCCTCCTTAGGATAATAAAGTATTTTTTTTCCCATAAAACAAATAGTACACTTACATAATCAGCATGGATAGAAGATAAAAACACCACAGGCTTGTCTGCAGTGTGATGGATGGAGAAACCGCAAGGCTGTCAGTGTATGAACCTGTCCTATCCCTCCAGCCAGCTATAGAGAATTCAGATCATGACAGCTGTCAGAAAGCTTGCCAATCATCAGTGTTCTGCACAAGAGCAGTCTACCTCGTGGCAACCCATGCTGATGGGCAGTGTGAATTGCCTGTGGGAGTAATGCGATGCGGGAATCGGCTGTCAGAAAGCTTGCCAGCTGTCAGAAAGCTTGCCAATCATCAGTGTTCTGCAAAAGAGCAGTCTACCTCGTGGCAACCCATGCCTTCCAGTGGCAGCTCGAGTGAGGGGTGGGGGCGGGAGTGATAGTACTCCAATCCCACCCCATGTCCCTAACTCGAGCTGCCACTATAAAATAGGGCAGGTTTTGACAAAGGAAGAGTGAACCTCTAAAACACATTCCCACCCTCAGCACTGCTCCTCCACTTCTCACAGACACAAAGGGGTTGCCACGAGGTAGACTGCTCTTGTGCAGAATGCTGATGATTGGTGGGCATTCTGACAGCTGTCATGGTCTGGTCTCTTTGTAGCCGGCTAGAGGGATAGGACAGGTTCATACACAGACAGCCTTGAGGTTTCTCCATCCATCACACTGGGAACAACCCTGGGGGGTAGGGGAGGCAGTATGCATTTCCATGTTTTGTGTATTACTGGAGACCATATATATTAAATGCTGGGTCCTCAGAGTCCTTTGAGTTTAGTAACATTTTAAGGCTTTTAGGAGTAGAGATTTATAGCAAATGGGAATGAAAGTCTAGTAATTGCTAACACATTTATGTTTTATATTAAATAATATATTAGGAAAATTAACTAGATGTTGTTTTCACGTTCCGATTCAATAGGAAGTATAAGTCTCAGTCTTTGTTGGCAATGAAAGGTTAATGGTGCAAATTCACATTCCAAAATCCCAGACTTGATGTTCCTCTGTACAGTTAGAGGAAATTAACTTTTTCTGTGTTATCTTCTAGCCAGAAAATCTGTGTTTTGAGCAGACCACCTCAGAGTCTGTGATTATAAAATAGGCTTTAAATCTTTTTCCCGTCTACAGTATATTAGCAGAAACACATACTACAAAAAAGTCCTAAATGATGGTGCATTGTGCACACAAACACACTCTTTACCTTAGTAAATTGTGCTTAAAACATAAACTGTAATGTAATTCAAATATCGACAATTTAAAAAGCTGAACACATAACATTTATTTCAATATTTTTATTAGGTTTTACAATGTTACAGGTTATTTAACATGCTCAGTACATATGAATCATACAGTAGTTCCGTCTGGCAGCATTAGAGAGTAACAATGCCTATGTACAATGAACCTTCATGGATGGTGTGTAAACAGGGAACAAACAAACTTGTTGGGTTACAGGAGATACTGATAATGATAGGGTGTTACCAGACGGAGGGGGAAAGGTATGGGGGGGTACCAGTGTTCCAGTAGGGTATTAATGGGCTATGTCCGGTGAATTTAAGATTTGACTGTGCATTTCGGGTGAGAGAGCCAAGGCTCCCAGGTAGATAGGAATTTAGAGAGGGACAGGTTTTTCCTAGCCAACATTTTTTCCATTTCGCATTGCCAGTTCAGGTCTGTAATTGTTGCTTTGAAGGAGGGAGGGTCAGGGGACTTCCACTTTCTGGTGATGTTTAGTTTGGCGGCTAGTAGTATGTGAATTATGACTGTCCTATATTTACTGGGAATGCTGTCCATATTGAGGTGCAGGATAGCAAGTTCAGGATGGGGGTAGCGGTTTTTGCATAATTGAGGAGATCAAGGTAAAGATTTGTTTCCAAAATGTGGGGAGGGTTCTACAGGACCAGAGGATGTGGGAGAGGGAGCCAATGGAATCACATTCTCTCCAGCAGGTATTTGGGGAGTTTTGAGTATATTTTAGATAGCCTATAGGGGGTAAGATACCACTTATGTGTGTTTTTTTGGAATAATTCCCAATGGTTGGTGCAGTGGGAGGCTCTGTAGGTGTATAGGTAGGCTTTGTTCCATTGTTCTGTTGGTGTGGTTCTACTTAGTTCTGTGTCCCATTTCATTTGGGAGGGCGGTTGCTGTTGCAAGAGCTCTTCCAAGAGGAAAGTATAGAGTGTGGAGATGCTATGTTTTGGGTGGGTTGGTTGGGATAGGAATGTGTGGAGTGGTGCTGGGATGGATGCCTAGGTCGGTAGATTCAAGGTTTTCATGAGGTGGCCAATTTTTGAGTAAGTGTAATACTCTATCTGTGGTAAGTCAAATTGGTGTTGAAGGGCCGTAAA
The DNA here is from genome assembly GCA_018402905.1 of Glandirana rugosa. NCBI lineage: Eukaryota > Metazoa > Chordata > Amphibia > Anura > Ranidae > Glandirana > Glandirana rugosa. Next base: position 211,497 of record BLSH010306808.1, read on the forward strand.
GGGTTTAAGGGTCATATTCGTTTTTATGTCTTTTATGTGGTGGATGCCCAGTGAAGTCCATTTTTTTAAGGAGATGTCTGGGATTAGGGTTTCAATAGCCGAGAGAGGGATGAGGTATTTGTGAAGGGTTTGTTTGGGAGATTTATTAGGTGGGAGGTTTTGCCAAACTTGAAGAGAGGCTTTTATAGTAGAGGGGGAGCGCCGATTGGGGTAATTTTTGGCCTGCTGATAGGAGTAGGAGTGAGTTTGTTAATTTGTTGGTTGGTGAGCCAGTGGTCTCCATCAGGGACAAGGGTTTGTTGCTGGTGGGGTGCCACCAGTAATATATTTGATCTAGAACAGTAGCCTTGAAGTAGGATTGGATGTGGGGCATGCTCGTTCCTCCCTTGTGATGGGGGCGGATGAGTGTGGTGCAGGGAGCTCGTGGGGGTTTGTTGGCCCAGATGAACTGCGATACTGTTTTTTGTAGTGTGCGAAAGAAGGATTAGGGGATTGGAATGGTGAGGGTTCGGAAAAGATAGAGTAGCTTGGGCAGAATCAGCATTTTGAATGCAGCGATTCTTCCCAGCGTAGAGAGGTATTGAGAGCGTAGGTCCTTGAGGAGTTGTGGAAGCTGTTTCAGAAACGTTTTGTAGTTAACTTCGAATAGTTTATGTGGTGAGGGTGTTAGTCTAATGCCTAGGTAGGGAATGGACTGGTCCGACCAGATGTAGGGTAGTATTCTTTTTAGATGAGCGGCCAACTTGTCTGGAATGTTAAAAGGGAGAATGATAGATTTAGTCGAATTCAACTTGTAGTACGATATCAGAGAGAATTGGTGGAGAATTTCTTGGATTGCGGTAAGTGAACGTTCTGGGTGTGAGAACATAAGTATTGTGTCGTCTACAAAAAGACTTATCTTATTTTCTGTTCCTGAGGGGGAGATGCCGTGGATTAGAGGATCTTGTCTTATTTTGGTTGCTAGGGGCTCCATTAAGAGGGCGAAAATGATAGGGGATAGGGGGCACCCCTGGCGGGTGCCATTAGAAATCTGGAGTGGTTTGGAGAGCATCCCGTCAGTCAGAATTCTAGCAGTGGGGTTGGAGTACAGGGCCAAAATTGAGTCTAGGAATCTGCCTTCAATTCCAAATTTAAGGAGGACCTCCCTGAGAAATCCCCAATGGACCCTGTCGAACGCCTTCTCTGCGTTCAGGGATAAGAGCAGAGAAGGTGTTTGAGTCGCCGTGATCTGGTGGATTAAATTGACCATTTTCCTTGTGGCGTCAGGAGCCTGCCTGTTCGGAACAAAGCCGACCTGGTCCGGGTGGATCAGGTCGGGGAGTAGGTGCTGAAGTCTAGAGGCCAGGACCTTAGCAAATAGTTTGATGTCTGTGTTGAGGAGGGAAATTGGTCTGTCACTAGAAGTGGTGGTTGGATCTTTCCCTGGTTTAGGTATTGTTACAATAGTGGATTTCAACATTTCTAAAGGGTAGGAGGCAGAGGAGGCAGCAGCATTGAAGACGGCAGCAAGTTTAGGTGATAGAAGCTCCTTGAGTTCCTTGTAGAATTCATTACAGTACCCATCTTCCCCAGGGGCTTTGTTGCCGGGGAGAGAGTGGATTGCCTTCTGTACTTCTAGTGGTGAGAAGGGGAGTGCTAAGTGCTCTAGTTGCTTGGAAGAGATTTTGGGGAGATTTGTTGATTGAAGGAACTCTTGTATGTGGGATATTGTCAGTTGCGGTGTATGTGGGTCCTCTTTTAAGTTGTATAGGGCATGGTAATAGTCGCTAAAGGCGTCTGCTATCTCTTGCAGATTGGTTAATGGCTTCTGGGTTGTGGGGTGATGAATCAGGGGAATTCTAGACTTTGGGGTTGGGGGTTTGGTTAGTCGGGCCAGAAGGGAACTCGATTTGTTGTTTAGGGCGTAATAGTTTGCCTTTTTTCTCTTAAGCTCAATTTCATATTTATAGGTGAGGATGGATCTAAGCTTGATCCTCCACTCACTGAGTTCTGCAGATGTTTGAGGAGAGGGGTTTTGTTTGTTTATTCTCTCAAGATATTAAATTTTTGTGAGTGCCTCGTCAATCTGCTGAGTCCTCTGCCTCCTAGTAATAGCACTTAATTTCAATAGGACGCCCCGCATATAATATATGCTTTGTAAGTTAACCAGAGAGTAAAACAGTTCACATCGGGTGTCTCGTTTATCTCAAAGAATGCTTGGTGTTTTTCCCTGATGGTACGGATTTGGGCAGGATCCGCCAGAAGTGAGGAGTTGAGTCTCCAGGAATTTGTTACAGTTCTCGAATGGGGGCCTACTGTGATGAAAATGGGAGAGTGGTCCGACAATTCTGATACTTCTTGTAGAGTTCTTTTGTCAACGAGGAAATAGTCTATTCGGGAATATGAAAGTTGGGAGTGTGAAAAAAAAGGAGAAGTCCGTTTCCGATCCATGTTGACATCTCCAAACATCATACAGTCCAAGAGAGCAGAGAAGTGGGTTGGTTGAGGGCCGGTCTGCGGTGTCGTGTGGCGGGTTTGGAGTCCAAGGCTGGGTCCCCTATTAGGTTAAAGTCTCCCCCTATGATGGTTCTGGTAGTTGTGTTCAGGGGTATTTTGTGATATAGATTTTTGAAGAACCGGAGGGGATGCTTGTTCGGCCCATAAATATTTACAAGGGTATACGGGATATTGTCCAATACACAGGAGAGGATGATGAATCTTCCAAAGGGTTCCACGGTGGTCTGTTGCATTGAAATTGTTAGAGAGTCTCTCAGAGCTATGAGAACTCCTTTCTTCTTTTTGTTGCTGGAGGCCAGGAAGATTCGTTTGTAGTTCGCCAATGTGAATTGGGGGGTCTTTTGGGCGGAAAAGTGGGTCTCCTGAGCCATGATTATGTCGGCCTTTGCTTTGTTCACTTCTTTAGCTAGTAAAGATCTTTTGTATGGTGAGTTGAGTCCTCTGACATTCAGAGATAGGATTTTAAGTGGCATTATTCAACCTGGAAGTGTTGTAAGTAACTGCTATGCTCTAGGATTATTTGGGTGGGGTGAGAACACTTCTGGTACCCAGGTAGTAACAGTAAAAAGGGAGAGACCGTGAGGCAGAAGATCACGGCCTCAGTGCGCGGCTTATCCGCTGCGCTCAAAAAGGCAAAGGGGGTGCTAGGTCTACCAAACGAGAACTAGAGGGTAAGACCTAGTGAAACAGTTCAGGCAAACGGTACTGCTGAGTGGGGTCCTGGGCTGTCGGCATCAGTTGGTGAATGGACAACCAGGTGGGCTGGTCCTCTTCATCCCATTTGTTGCAACTCGCAGGTATCCATGGGGGGGTTGTAGCGGTCTTGGATGGTGGTCGTATCCTGTGGCAGGATATGCCAGGTATGCAGGAGGCGGAGGCCTTCTTGTAGTGTGCGTGCCACAAATGTTTTGTTGAGGTGGGTGATCAGAAGTTTATTCGGAAAGCCCCATTTGAAGGGAATCTTGTGGTTGAACAGGGCTTTTGTGATCGTGGCTAGCTGGCGGCGATTGTCCATTGTAGTTTTGGACAGATCTGCATATAGTTGAATGGCGTTAAAGGGGTCCGGCAATCTGTTACCTCTTCTCGATGCATGCATAACTCTTTCTTTGGTGTTGAAGAAATGTATATGGGCCAGTACATCTCTGGGGGTGGCCGGGGGAAGGTGCGAAGGTTTCGGTAGTCTATGTGCTCTGTCTATTTCCAATTCTCTGTCTGTCAAGTCTTGGATGAACGCCCACATTAGAGATTGTAGGAAGGTCTTTAGGTCTCACTGTTGGATCGACTCCCGAACATTGCGGAATTTAATGTTATTTCTGCGTGAACGATCCTCTAACTCTGCCAGTTTGAGATGGATCGATTGGATGTCTTCTTCATGTGTGGTGATCGCATCCACCATGTCATTGTGGGCCCTTGGAAGTTCTCCAACCGTCTTTTCTATGGTCTGGATGCGTTGCTCATGTTTCTGTACAGTGGACATCAGGGGGGAGATTACTGAGGAGAGGTCCAGGTGCAGAGTGTGTCTTAGAGATAATAACATGTTTTTCATGACCTGTTCAGAGACAGGTTGGTCAGATACTGGGAGGTCATCCAGTGCTGAGCTGGCATGGGACGAAGGGAGAGACAGAGCGATCGGAGGAACGAGCGAGTGCGCGACCGTTGCTTCGGTCTGAAAGAACGGAGATAGGATCGATCGGGCGGCTTCGGGTTCCTCCGTTCTAAGTCTGGACTTCGCTGGGCTTGAGGTAGTGGGGGAGACAACTCACCTGTTGCACCCGGAGGAGTGGAGGTTCCGTGTGACTCGCCAGGGAGCGGAGAGGAGATCTTAGTTGCATCCCCTGTAGTGGGGTCAGCGCCATCTTGGGTCCCCATGAGGCCTGGAGCAGAATAAAAGTCTGTCAATTTCCTAGGAGCTTTAAATTCCTTTCTTCTTTTGGTCATCTCTGGGGGTGCTAGAGGTTGTCGGGTACAGGTAGAGCTGGTGTAAAGTCCGGTGTCGGTCGAAAATCGGTGGATTCTAGCCGTTTAGCACAGGAGCTATGGAGTTAAGCAGCCATTCAGCAGTGTCGTCAGGCCATGCCCCCGAACACATAATATTTAATGTAATTCAAATATGGACAATTATCTATCAAAGAAAATATTGGTTACATATAGGTCAGAAATTAAACAATTTGCCCTTGTGTAAATGTTAAAGCTAAACTGTTTTCCCTCCTAATTGATTTGTGTATATGTACATACAAACCTGATATTTAACAGCACAGCCAGATGGCTGACACCAATGCTCATTCATCCCCTCTTCATCCACCCCAACTCATTAATACTCCCCTTTCTATGTATTTCCTGCTACTTCTGGCTGTCCCAAAATATCCTGTCTTTTCAGGTATGAGGAGAAATGTGACCTCCTCACCTAAGGTAGTGCTAGGGTCTAACATCCAGTTACATTCTTACATGACAGAGGGGGTGAAATCCCTGTTTTCTCTAGGCTCTGACATTAGCTGATAGTGGGTTGAGGGTGTTTGTAGGTATTTTCAAAGATACTGTTACTTTGTCCTGAATGGGCAAAGTGAAAATGTCTCTTTAAAGAATACAGTAATGCCATCGCTAGCTACCTGCTAATTAGACAGTGATGAAGCAGCAGCACACCTGTATGCATGCACATTAGCATGTAGTTCACCTAATTATCACTGACTAAGATCAAGTGTAGTATCTGTTCATATCAGTTTTTAGGAACAGAACACCGGTTGCCCTTTCCAATGAGGTGGCATCAGTTAGTAATTCCTGATTTAATAATGTGGGAATGGTGGGAGGGCTCTTTTCCTCCTGTGTTGATTCTGGTCTGGTTTACCAGGCGTGTCCTCTGTTGATGGCAGACTTCTCCGTACTGTAAGTTCTAATGCCTTTCTGGTAGGAATGCGGTTACATTTGTCTGGCCAGGGGCTGGGGGGGCAAAAAGCTCTTGGTGATGTGCTCCCTGGGAGTGGCCATACCAAACACTTTGGAAAGTTGCACACCATGGTGGTTCACTGGCACTTGGTCAAGTCAATGTATGCTTTTTTGAACATGCCTTTTGAGTGTGCTTTTTGATCAGCTTCTATACTGACCAAAGGGCCCTCTGTGTATACTTCAAATAACATTTCTATTTTTCACTATTTATTCATGGATACTCTCACTACAGCACCTGTGTTTTTTGTTTTTTCATTCATTATTTAGGTGCAGGTGATCAAGCCTGCCCTTTTGTGGGGGGACGGGACAGGACTGTTGCCTTTAGGTATTTTTTCTCTTCTCAACCCAGACGGGAGGGGGTCTCTCTTTGGGAGATCTCCCCACCAAGTACTTGAACGACTGGCTTCAGCACCAGCATGTCCCTTATGAGAGGGGTCTATCTAGCTTTGGCCTAGGTAGACCATGGAGTACCATGCCCCTGTTAGAAGCCTTGTTCCCTGAGGATACATGGGCCAAATTCCAAAAGAATTTTCTTTAGAAAATTTTAACTGAGAATTTTCGTTCAAATTTCACACCATTGGTAGTGCAGCAGCCAATTTTTGTGCTGCCATCAAATTTGATTGATCGAGCATGTTGGAATTTTTTTTATAAACCAATGATTTTCTAATCAATGATGGGAGAATCGTGTGAGAAATGTGAGAAGTATAAACGAAAAAGAAATGCACATAAAAACACGAAAAGAAAATTCCCGGAAAAGAAAATTCCCGGAAAAAAAGAAAATTCCCAGCCACTAAAATTCTTTTCTGTAGCAACATGAAGTGACATTAAAGGCTTGGTTGGTCGAATTTCGAAATCAATGGTGGCACCATCAGATCACAAAAGCACAACATTTCTGATTTTTGAAAGAAAATGTATTTGGAATTTGACCCATGTATGGCCTGCATAACAGTTAAGTTAAGTTTTGACATTCAAGTTATGTTTTTACAAAAATATACTGTGCACAGGGGCATACCAACTAGGGGGCAGTCCTTCCCGGGTGCCACACATTGGGGGGGTGTTCAGTCACACAGTGGCATCACTATGGGGGTGTGCTCCCTTTGTGTCACTGTCAGTGTGTCTGTGGTGTCGGGTCTGGTACACGTCGGCGCCGTTACCTCCCCACAAGGCCCGAAAGTTCAAGGCGAATTTTTTTTCCTCGTCGGTCCCGAGAGTAGTGGGAGTTCTACTACAGTGGGCTGGGCCCACGCCTCGTGTGGGGGTATCACTACGGTGACACACTGACTTGTGGGGGGGTTACACACCGTGGGCCCTTCCTGACGGGGGATCAACCATACGGGGACACGTGTCATATAAAAACATTTTTGTATTGAACTTACAGTTTTGAATTGAATTGACAATACGTCCGGTATGT
>BLSH010306808.1:250801-261895 GCA_018402905.1 Glandirana rugosa
CCCCCCCCCCCCCCCCCGCTGTATAACCACAATGCTAGCAAGGACACAAATACACAATGAGGGCTGATTCACAGTGCTCGTCTCTAGCAAAAGGTGCACACTGGAGAAGAGTACCATCATTCAGTACAACGGTGGGTAGGGTCAGATCAGAATAGGGGAGTTATAGAAACTAGTCAGCCCCCTCTATGTTTACAAGCAGCAGTTTATAACATAGCCCTGCCAGCGTTGACTCTGAATAGTTTGTGTAACATCCCTGAGACATGGTCAAGCAACCAGGCACACTGAGGAGAAAGTTTAACACACTATACTGCCACAGTCAGCAGGAATGTGTCATTAGCCCCTTGTAAACATGCATTATCTGTGGCAGGATTTCCCTGAGGTGCATCTATTCAAAAAAATGTTTACAAGCAGTAGCTGATCACACAGCCCTGCCCAGTGCTTACTATGGCAGTATCATTTGTTTAACTTCGTTTTGGCATCTTTCATTGCCTGGGTGTACCCCTATGAAATTATACAAATCATTGTTTCGAGGAGTGGAGAGGTGGAGGAGAGGCACATAACATTGGCGTAGAGCAGTAGTCTCCAAACTGCAGCCCAGGAGCCAGATGTGGCCCTTCACTTGCCTTTACCTGGCCCTTGGGGCACTATTCCACCAACATACACCAATGATGGAATGCTATTCTTCTCATTGATATCAACAATGGTGCACTATTCCTACCATTAAAACCAATGAAGGGGCATTGATGCTGAGGAATTTTCTATGCCCACTGGCCACAGTCCAGCCCCCCTGAGGTCTGAAGGACAGTAAATTTCCTGATGACAGGTGGAAGTTCGAAATATATTGAAACCAAGGCTTGGCATGCTGTTTGGACAGAGTCAGAGGAGCACGGAGATTCGGCCAGAGCCAGGATGGGTGAGATATAAGAGATATCCCCACGGAGGGTCCCGACCTGCATTCTTTATTTGAGAAAGGAGTTATTTTACTGAATGTGAGCATAATTACTATTGGGTTCTATAGGGATATTTTACCCTTATTAAATGATTTTACACTATTATGGCTTTTCTTTGGTTTTATGGTGTGAGTTGACCTAAAGGAAGATGCCTAATATAGGGTGTGTGGAACAAAGGAATTATACCTGGAGAATTAGGACCTTATTGTCCAATTAATCCTATTGGAGCACAGAGAGATTTCTTTTTGTGCTGTATGGTCCCATGGGGGCTGGATATTTCTGGTGAGCGCATATTTGAGTGGCTATATGTCGGTGGTTCACTGTGCGGGTGGAATAGTCTGTGGATTTCAACTCATCAAGCACTGGTGGTGGAATTTTCTATATTAATTTGGGACTTTGGACTTTTTATATATACACACATTTTTTTATATTGTTGAAACACAACTCTTAAAAGAACGAACTTTATGATTTATTATTTATTCTTAATAGTGTAGTGCTTAATTTATTGGTTTAGTATTATTTCACTTTTAATTTATTAAATGTATTTTTGTTTTTTTTTTACACATTTTTTTGGGTATTCTATTATTTTTATTTTACACATGGTATACGCTGTGTCTTGTTGATTCCAGTCTAATTGTTGTTATTTCATACATATATTTTTTATGTTATGATGGTGTGGATAGAAATTAATATTTCAAAATAGGTCAGTGCCCCAAATATTTTCTATAATCAAGTTTGCCCTTTGCTTAGAGAGTTTGGAGACCCCTGCTGTAGAGGAAGGGGCAGTGGCTACAGTACAACCTGTAGCTCCCCAAAAGAAACTTCCACATATTTGCTTCAACCTAGGTTGAACTACAGTGAGTGCAGACAGCATAAAAAATGGGCTTTTAACACATAATGGGGCCACAGATCAAAAATGGACCAAATGAATGTAGCACTTTGTCCCATTTTGATCTGCGGCCCTGTTATGTGTTGAAAACACATTTTTTTATTCTCTCTCTGCTGGATGAATAAATGGATGGATAGATACGGAAAATACTGCTGTAACGAGCACTATAACCAGAGCGTATCAGAAGAACTGTCAGACTACTGGCAACAAATCAAAAGTACTGAGTGGGTAGATTGTGTTTCCAGTGCACATCTGAGAAGCCAGATTAAGTCAAAACCTTTTTTTTAGCTTTGTGAAGAGAGGAAAAATTTTAACACTTGTATTCTATTTGTTCTCTGTGACTCTATTGGGGAGACTGGGTCAAGAAATCACAGACAGCGGTCAAAGTCTTACACTGGTTCCACCCGTTCCCTGCTTGTCTAAACACGTGTTTTTGTTGCTTTCTGTCCCCATTGGAGAGATGTCCTGTAATTTGCTGTCACTCCAACAGGAAAGCAATTGAGGGGGAACTCTCCTCAATTGAAGCAAAAGTAATAAAAACCTAAACGTTTTTAAACTCTCAATTTTTTAAAAACATTTTTGAATAGAGGTTTCCTTAAATTCTCATTTGTATCTGGAGTTCTACCTTTAACATGAACTTTGGTTTGTTTTAATTCATTCTTTAGGTATGTAAAAATGAAATATGTACTTACAACCACAGACATTGCTGTTCTGTTTGCTGGAATAAATTATGACTAAATATTCTTGTTCTTGGTTCTCTTTCAGAATTACTTAAACTCCAGGGAAATCCCTTACATTTCAATAGCTCAAAGAAAACATGAAAATGCAACATTATTAATGATCTGAATCTGGTTGGGTACTGCTATTCAGGTCTAAGAAAAGCAAAGTGTGTTAAAGTAAAAAGGAAGCTGCTGTCCCGATGAAGATGTCATAGGTGGAAGGGTTCTAGGAAGAAAGCGCCAGCCACTGATGGTGGGGGAATAAAAGATGGTGGTGTGGATTTGTGCAACACTGTGCACATTATACAATGGCATTTAAAGAAGTTGGGAAAAGCTTTGGCCAAAAAGCTCAAACTTTTAATTAGAATTTTGAAGCAGATAGGAATGCAACGACAAAGCTGTTTTGTTGTTTGTGTTTTGTTACCTAGCATAAAAGTCAATACGAGTCTTGGGAAATATCTCCAATTTTTATTAGAGTGGGGAAGGGTTAAGCATTTTGTTTTTATATGGCTGCCCATACCCCCCTACTCCTTTGCCAACAGCTCCCTTTATTTCTTTGTGTTGTATCACAAGTACAGGAAAATCTCCCCGTCAGTCACAGGAAGGGATAAAATTCAGGGAAATATAGACTAAGGAAAAAGAGAAGGTTTAAAGGCAAAACATGGAGATAACATAATCCAAAACGGGTGCACATTATTTACATATTACTCCCTGTCTGTATTACTGTCTATTTTACCATCAAAGAAAGAGAGACTACTTTACTGTGCAGTTTAACACCATATGTTGTTTGCAAATCAATTATATATAAATAAAATAACATTAGTTCAAAAATGAAACGAGTGTTGTAGTCTATTTTGCAATCAAATCAACAGCATTCCCACTCTTAAAATGTATTGAGAATATATTTTCTTTATGGCTCTGAGCCTTAAGTATTCTGTATTCGTTCATGACAATGACAAAAAGGTATAGTGCACTGGCAACGTAATGTAATAGTCTCAGTGCCAATAGCTTCAATTAAAACATTGTTATAGTAGGTGGTCTTAGTGATGTAATTATATAGCTTGAAATTAAATTAATGGAAAAAATGGGAAAGCTCATGAGGCAGCTGCAGAAGGACATTTACCTAATGAAATATCAAGAAGGGAATAGCGTCTTTTAATTAAAGTTGGTCAGTCATTTATAAAATATAGGAGGTTGTGTGTTCAATGCATTTTTACACACATATCTTCTTTAATAGAAAATGCTTCTTTTTTATCATTAAATTAAATCCTTAAAACAGTTGTATACGTGGCAAATCTGTGATGAAGTTTTCATGAGAATTTTTTTCTCTTGTTATCCTATGAAGTGTCTGACTCACATGTCTGACTCAGGTTTTAGTGGACACTGGACAGAGCATTGGAACCAGACAGAGAGATAGAAACAAATAGGATATATGGGAGGAGGAGGGCAATTTTGAACATGATAAACCAAAAAGACAAATTATCTAGAGGCGGTTGCTTCTGCACTTGCCTGTAAACACTTAGAGTAGTGCAAAGAAAATAAAAGTGTTGTGAGAAAGTAACAAATAATTGCTTTAATATAGTACACCTTCAGTTGCCCCAGTGAGGACGTCTCATATGACAAAACGTACGCTGAGCGGAGGAAATAGTGGTGACATTGGTACACCCGCCAGGGTGCCAGACACTGTGTATACTGAATGCCTGTATTTCTTCTGTCTGTGTGAGTATATGTCTTTATAATAAACTGCTTTTATATTGGACTTTGCGCAATGTGGTTTTGACTTCCCTCTCTTTGAGTGTACCATACCCTATTTAAGTACCTCTGTGAGACCAACATTGGGCCATACGATGTCTGACTGTGGAAAATGGGAGAGCACCTCTAATTGGCCGATTATTATATTGATCTGGTTTCTGAGAGTCATTTTCTATGTGATGTCTATCCACTAAGGTGCTTTACACTTGTAAGGGTTTTATCGTTCTGGTAAGAAGCTTATTCTCACATTTGGGAGTGGAGCACGTTTTGGTGACCAGCACTGATAACATTATGAACATAACGAGCGAACATACGAAACATGAGTGGAACACTATCTTTCTTTCTTATTGGTTATCGGGACTAATACCATTACATTGGATTATGGCACTTTGCACTTTATAATCTTTTGCATGACAGCATGGACTGAATGGTGGTTAAATATATGAACTTTTTGATTTATGTATTTATCAGTTTTGAAGCAGTTTTGCACTTTATGATTAAATTAATTATATATTAATCTGTACATATCATCCTCACTTCTCCCCTCTCCCTATTACTGCACTCATCACCTCGTTCTAACTCTTAGCCCACATGCTAACAAAACCAGGAAGCTCAAGCATGTCCCCTCATATAAATCATATTCCCATATTACTTCCCTTTCTCTTCTGCTTCTCCTAGCCTCTGGGGATATCTCCCCAAATCCTGAGCCCCCCTCATTTAACACCCAACATGCCTATCACCACCACCCCACACCCTCTGGCACTAGTCACGATCTACGCAATTTAATCTCCATTCCCCCCTGGATTCTGTCCTCAACACTCCACAGAAACTGCCCTTCTTAAACTCACAAATGACCTACTAACCGCTAAAACTAATGGACACTATTCTGTACTCCTACTCCTAGACCTTTCGGCTGCCTTTGATACTGTCGACCACCCCCTCCTCCTCAAAAAACTTCACTCCCTCGGTCTCCGTGACTGTGCTCTTCAGTGGCTCTTGTCCTACCTATCCCATCGCACCTTCAGTGTCACGTACAATTCTACCTCCTCCTCTCCTCTTCCTTTCTCTGTCGGAGTCCCCCAAGGTTCTGTTCTTGGACCTCTCTTATTTTCAATCTACACCTCTTCCCTGGGTCGGCTGATAGCTTCCCACGGCTTTCAATATCATTTCTACGCTGACGATACCCAAATCTACCTCTCCACCCCCCAACTCACTCCATTAGTCTCCTCACACATCACTAACTTACTAACAGACATATCTGCCTGGATGTCACACCACTTCCTCAAACTCAACCTGTCCAAAACCGAACTCATAATATTTCCTCCCCCAAATGCCATTTCCCCTGACTTCTCTGTCAAGAGCAATGGCACAACCATCCACCCATCCCCACATGTTAGGGTGCTTGGTGTTATCCTGGATTCTGAACTCACCTTTTGGCCACACATCCAATCACTTTCTAAGGCTTGCCACCTCAATCTCCGCAACATCTCTAAAATACGTCCCTTCCTAACCAATGACACCACAAAGCTCCTGATTCACTCCCTGGTCATCTCACTCCTCGATTACTGCAACTCCCTCCTCACTGGCCTACCTTTAAATAGACTATCCCCCCTCCAGTCCATCATGAATGCTGCTGCCAGACTCATCCACCTTACAAACCGTTCAGTGTCTGCCACCCCTCTCTGGCAATCCCTCCATTAGCTGCCACTCGCCCAACGAATTAAGTTCAAAATACTAACCATGAGCTACAAAGCCATCCACAACTCTGCTCCCAGCTACATCACCAACCTAGTCTCAAAATACCAACCTAATCGTCCTCTTCACTCCTCTCAAGACCTCCTGCTCTCCAGCTCCCTCATCACCTCCTCTCATACTCGCTTCCAAGACTTCTCCCGAGCCACTCCCATCCTCTGGAACTCTCTACCCCAATCTGTCAGACTATCCCCAAATCTTTCCACCTTTAGGCGATCCCTGAAAACTTTTCTCTTCAGGGAAGCCTATCCTTCCGCCACCTAACAACTGCACTTTTTTATTCTCAATCAACCCCTCCCCCCACAGTTATTTCCCTCTCATATCATTTAACCCTCCCTCCTAGATTGTAAGCTCTACTGAGCAGGACCCTCTGATTCCTCCTGTATTGAATTGTATTGTATTGTACTGTCTGCCCTAATATTGTAAAGCGCTGCGCAAACTGTCGGCGCTATATAAATACTGTATAATAATAATAATATAATAATATATTTTTGATGTATTTTGCAGTACACTTCATTGTGGCATGCACTTATTATTAATTGGTGTGAAGACAGCGTAACACTTTTTTCCCTATAGTACAGGTTCTCTTATATTGATTAATTGCTGTATTGATAAGAATGGCTGCTGTGTAATCTTGGCTATTATCGCTCTTCAGAAATTGTGATAAATGCTCAGTTGCTCAAGCAGGATCTTGCCCATAATGATGCAGCTACCGTGACAAGTTTAGATAATTGGATAATTTTGGAAATCTGCATAAGGATTCTGCTCACATTAATGCCTCATTTAACAATGTATGATAATCTGCCAATGATATCTATGTTTATAAGCCAATGCTAAACATCAAAGCCCATTGTTTATAAATAACAAGCAAAGATGAAAGGAGATACTTGCTATGCATAAATAATAGCATGTGTATTAGGCTTGGAGTTTATCCTTGATTCATTTGGTGTATATAAGCAAAATATTTAAACTTTGTTGGTAGGTATGCTATAATGGGCAACATTTTCTATATTTGACAGTACAGAATTTTTGATAAGTGAAACATGGATGTTGAAGGGTGTATAAAAATATGCTTACATGCTGTAATTATTTTTGGTAGAGTAAACAATTGAAAACTAGTACTGCATGCTGACAATGATGATTTTCATACCAATATAAGAACTAATAAAAGGATCTTGGTATCACTCATCCTTGTCTATTGTTTCTTTTTTTTTAATTTTCACTGTAGGATATGTAGCAACTGCCATAACTATGGCTGGCCATAGATGAGTCCGTTTTTTTGATTAAACCACCACCCTCTCACTGTGTCTTTGTATTCTGATAGTAGGGAGGTTTCCTCGTCATCAGAATAAACTAAGAAGCGCTGCAGTCTATTGCCTGTGGCAATGATCCAGCAGATAAATACTGACAGGGTGGTTAAATCGGTAGATAGTCTTCTGTTCAACCACAGTGGCCATTAGACATGTGCAGTGCCGAAAAGTTTGTTCATTTTCATTTCATTCGGTTTTTTTTTTCGGGTCATTCGTTATGATCCAAATTCGTTATTTCGAATAAATTTGTAACTTCTGAAAAATTTGAATTTGTTATGTTCCATTCGTTTAGATGCAGTATTCGTTATTTCGATAATTCGTAAAAATCCGAAATTCGAAAGAACGAAAATCCGAAAATCCAAAATAATATCTAACTAACTAATAATAACTAACTATTGAATTATAGGTATTGGAATTTCCTTTTAAATCTGTTAGTGAACATAACAAATACGAATTTATCCGAAGTTATGAATTAACCGAAATAACAAATGCCACATCTAAACTGATGGAACGTAACATAATAATAAAAATAATAAAACGTTTTCATTATTATTACTATTTTTTATTATTATTAATCATTACGTTCCACTCATTTAGATGTGGCATTTGTTATGTCAGATAATTTGTAACTTCAGATACATTCATATTCATTACATTCACTAACAGCAAAATTTGAAAAGTAATTCCAATACCTATTATTTAATAGTTAGTAATAGTTATTATTAGTTAGTTATTTCGGATTTTCAAATTTTCGGATTTCCGTTCTTATTTTCGGGTTTTCGTTCTTTTGAATTTTCAGATTTTCGTTCTTTTCGAATTTCAGATTTTCGTTCTTTCGAATTTTCAAATTTTTGTTTTTAGAAAAATTTGTTAAACAGGTTTTCATTAATTTGAATATTTCCGAATTAACAAATTTGTCGAATTTAGTCGAAAAACTAATTTGGAACAAAATGAATTGCACATGTCTAGTGGCCATACATGAATCAAAATTTGGCCAGTTCAGCATCAATCCATGTATGGCCAGCTTATGTTTTTGGTTTGGTTTTGTTTTAAAAAATGATTTTCCAAACTTTCCAGAGTAAGCTGCAAAACAAGCCATATATGTTTGTTTTACTGGGATATAAAAGGAAATTTTATTTTCACAAGGCATTTTCTAGCATCTGATTTCCCAAAAATCCCCACAATTTTGGAAAGGATGCTGTGGGTAGATTGAGGGGTACAGGCCAGCCCCACGTATATGACAGTGCTTGAGTAAATTGCCTCGAGAGAGGGACTGCCTGAGGCCAATTGGGCAGATGTGCTAGTCTCTTTTCTAATTAAAAAATTTCCTGCAGGCATACTTTGACTTGACTCCAGGATCAACACATGGTAACAAGTTATTGAAGGCTGATATATTGGCCAAACAGTGTATGACTGTTACTTTAGGGGTGAGGTGTGTTTTTCTAGCACTAAACCTATCTGTACGTAGCTGTATACCTTGGTGCACCTGCTCCAAGATTGACTACATCCAGTGCTGACTCCCACTAAGACTTACCCTAGACTGTTTTGTATGTGGTCTTCCCAAGGAACTGTAATGCTGGGTGGCCCAGAATATCCTCAGTCACTGAATGAGATGCGGTGGAAGTATACAACTAGGCAAAGGGCTTCATAGAGGGCCCTTAATCAAGAAGATAGCTGCTCAGGAGCAAGGATGCATCTGGCACCAGGGTGTCAGTCCATCAGAATAATACTCCCATCAAAGCAACCCTACCCCATTGCCTTCCTAAGAATTGTCAAGTTAATAGAGAACCTTGTGAGGTTTATTGCTGGACCAATGGGGTCATCTGGTGGGCCAATTCAAAAACAAGATGAGCCAAAGAAATGTGACTTTGGCATGCATATGTATCATGTACTACTAAATTTGCAAATCCACATGAATGTGTGGGGCAGGAATTAATGGACAGGTGGTTGTTACACTCAGTGGTAGCTGGTCAAATTTTAGGATGGGGGGCACCAGACCCTGCCCTCCCTTTTTGACCCTTCCCACTTCTCATAAGCCCCACCCTTTATATATTCCACCCATTGTGTCAGGGGTATACAGCCCAGCATCACTAGATAGGGTATACAGCATTGCCAGATAGGAGTATATACAGCATTGCCAGATAGGAGTAAATACAGCATCACCAGATAGGGGTATATAGCATCACCAGAGTGGTTTATACAGCATCACCAGAGGAGTATATACAGCATCACCAGAGAACCTATTTGCAAGCTGAAAACTAAACATCAAGTGGGGTTTGAAGAATCTCACTGGATTGAACCAGGAGGAAGTTGATGGGAAAGAGTCCAGCTGTCCTATGGTGGTGTGAATCTATATCTCCCTCACTAGAAAGAGCCTGATGGATATCGACAGGAGGCAACAGATGATCCTGTGACTAAGTGAGTAAGCAACCCTATTGTTGAGGAGTTAGTGACTGTGTGGAGCTTTTAAACTCTGGAGGAAGTAAAGGTCACAGTCAGCATTGAGATCACATGGCTCATTCAGAAGTTCTGCAGTGTGACAGACCCAACCGGGATAGGGGCTTTTGGAGGGGAGTAGAGGCTTGTCTCCTACCCACTGATTATGGCCCATGGAGGAGACTGTGATTTTGGTCTGCTTCTCCAGGTCAGATCATCCTCTAGAGAGGGACAACAACATGATGAATGCTGAGAGTGAGGCTTGGATTAATTCCATCCACTCCAGAAAGCTTCCTTTCCGGAGTGGATGGAAAGATGTAATATTAATCTTGTACAGGTGAATGGTCAGAGGGAATATGATGGCCCTCCCGTAGACTGGGTTGGAGAGGCTCCTTTGTTTGGAACAGAAATATTTATCAACAATATCCCTTCAAAAATCTATGAAGATAAATTAATTCCGCATTTTCAGACTGCTGGAACATTGGTTGTCTTCTGATGACTTGTCTAGAGGACAAATTACACCAATTAAAGCCAAACACCTGAAGATAGTATGTGTAATGTACTTTGTGTATTCAGGGTTGTAAGGTGCTGGACTGTCTGGGTAGCTAGTTGTTTTTTTTTTTGTTTTTTTTTCCTTTAAAAAAGTTTTATTTATAATCAACACGTACAATTACAGTACAATTACAGTACAGAAACAGCAGATGCAATAATGAAATAAACGCATTTTACATTTGGAAACCCGAACAACCCGATATAATCATGTCACTGTTTTAATCGACATATAGCTCTGTTGATCCGGGAGCGTATCATTTATTCCACAGTACACGGAGAGCGAGATAAACTGTAGATGTATAGTAATAGGGTACGTCTATTATGCCTGGTGTGTACATGCCTCTACTCTAGACGGCAGTATTCAAGTAGCTTGAGTGTATCTCCATACTTTCAGGTATGAAATATCAGGTGGATACTTGGGAATATTTAGGAGTTAGTATGGGGTCTCTATCATATGTGAAGAGGGGAGAGGGACTCTATGTCTAGGGCTTAATATCTTTCTCTTGTAGGTGTGTGCATTTTTGTTGGTTCGCATTAAAGTTGTGTCCGTGGGCAACGTAGTCCTGTGGGGTTGTCTCTGGGCCCATCTTGGTAAATGGCGCAGAAAGAGAGGGGGGAAAGCGCGTAGAAAGGAAGAGAAAGAAGGACTTGTATGGGGGGGAGGGTGAGTTCGATGAACTTATGACGGCAGATCTCATCTCCGTACATGTGTGGTCCGTATTATCTGCATGGGA
>BLSH010306808.1:261905-273188 GCA_018402905.1 Glandirana rugosa
CCCCCCCCCCCCCCCCCCCCCCCCCCCCCCCCCCCCCCCCCCCCCCCCCCCCCCCCCCCCCCCCCCCCCCCCGGCATTGTGGACGAGAGTCAGCCGGGGAAGGGATACGTTCCGTAGGTCTCCAATCCCACTTCGTCGTCGGTGTTCCATGGCATTATTCTGGGAACACTTCAATAATTGTGGAAAGTTGTGGGGGACCTTTATGCCCTAGGATCTCTCAGGGTATCTGGTATTCAGGAACCTCCTGGAATTTTGTGTCTGCTGGTGTTAGAGGTCTTCATGGGTATGTTTCGCGGCTGTATCACTCTGCATCATTGTATTCTGTGTTTGCAGGTATCTGGGTTTGGGATGACAGTTGGGAATATTCTTGTGTGGTTTTGAAGTGTGTCCAACAGGCCCATGTGTGTGAGAATTTGATGGGGGTCTCTCTGGCAATATGTATTAGTTCCTCCATCTCAGCAATTCTATTTACTCTCCTACACCACTCAGCGATCGTTGGAGGAGAGGTTGAGTTCCAGTGTGCTGGAATGCATAGCTTTGCAGCATTAAGTAGGTGAATTACAAGTGATTTACGATAGGTGTGTTCCGATAGGGTTGTGTGGTGGAGGAGGCATTGAGCTAGAGAAAAATCTATTGTGTATGTAGAGATTCTGGTGATCAGGTCATGTACTTGTATCCAGAATTGTTGTATATTTGGACATGTCCACCAGATATGTATAAGGGTACCGGGATGTCTGGAGCATCTCCAGCATTGTTCGGATTGGGCAGGGTTAAATGTATGTAACATGTGTGGGGTTCTGTACCAGCGCATCGTCAGTTTATAATTATTTTCCTGTGTAGCGACGTTAAGTGATCCCTTGTGTACCAGAGTGAAGATTCTTTCCCATTGTTTGTCAGGGATTTCTATCTGCAGGTCTCTCTCCCAACGTCCACTGGCCGAACCTGCGCTGGGGGAGATCTCTGAGAAGAGCATATTATGGATGATGGAAACAAGGTGTCTGTGTGTTATTGATTGGGCACAGGTATTCTCGAATGGGGTCATTGGACGGGATACTTCAGCATGTTTATCAATCTTTTTTAGGAAATGGCGGATTTGGAAGTAAATCCACGGGGCAATTGGGGTGTTTGGATCTCGTGTCGGGATTTCTTCCCTGTTTAGGAGGGTGTTGTCTTTAAAGAAATGGAGTGCATTAATTTCAGGGCCTACCCACGTTTCTCCTAAGAATCGGTGTGACATACCTGGGGGGAAGGCAGGGTTTTGTTTGATTGGAGTGAGAGGTCCGGGGTTAGTGGAAATGTTCGTCTTTGTACATGCTTCTTTGAAGCAGCGGAGTGAGGCCTGGATGAGTGGGTGTTTCCTAAGTGACTCAGGGATATGTCGCGAGTCAATCCATGGTGTGAATTTTAACGGGGTGTCTGCAAAAGACTCTTCTATATGTACCCAACTTTTGGTGTTTTCTTGATCTGACCAGTTAACGATCCTGGTAAGATGAGTGGCCCAGTAATAATGTTTCAAGTCTGGTAGTCCTATACCCCCTTTCGTTTTTGGTTTGATTAGTTGTGAGTAGCTGATTCTCGGGTTTTTCCGTTTCCATAAAAAGGAAGTACAGCATCTTCTGAAGGACGTGAAGTATGCTTGTGGAATTATGATTGGGAGGGTTTGGAGCAGGAAAAGTATGCGCGGAAGGACATTCATTTTCAGGATTGCCGCACGGCCAAACCACGAGAAGTATGGTTTGTCCCAGTTATGCAGGTCAGCTGAGACAGTCTTGAGGAGGGGCAGGTAATTTTTCATGTAGAGGTCTGCTGGGTCGGCTGTTAGGTGTGTTCCTAAATGTTTAATCGCATCGGACTTCCATTTGAAGGGAAAGTTGGCTTGGCATTGGTCAGTTGTGCCTTTAGGCAAGTTGATATTTAGTGCATAGGACTTGGTGTTGTTAATTTTAAAGTTAGAAAGTCGTCTGAAGAGTGAGAGGTCTTTTAAGAGGTTGGGGAGGGAAATGTGTGGGTCTCTCAGGAATAGAAGCAAGTCGTCCGCGAATGCCGCGACTTTGTACGTTTTATCAGCGACTTGTATTCCTTTGATATCTCTGTTTGCTCTAAGACAGTTCAGGAATGGTTCTAGAGTCAGAACGAATAATATTGGGGAAAGGGGACATCCCTGCCTCGTCCCATTGTGTATGGAGAAGGCGTTTGACAGGTGGCCATTGACTCGGACCCGGGCTGTGGGCGTCGTGTAGAGGGACATAATATAATTGAACATAATGGGTCTTATACCAATATGTTTCAACACAGCTCCCATGTAGTCCCATGCCAACCTGTCAAACGCCTTCTCAGCGTCCAAGGACAGAAAAAATCCCCTTACAGACCTGGATCTCATCCAGTGCTGTATATTGACAGCCGTTATAGTGTTGTCCCTAGCTTCACGTCCCGGGACAAAGCCTACTTGGTCGTTTTTAATTAAAAAGGGTAGGAGTGGCAGGATACGGTTGGCTAGGACTTTGGCATATAATTTTACGTCGACATTTAACAAGGAAATTGGCCTGTAACTGGAGACTGACGATGCATCTTTGTCTGCTTTTGGAATAACTGTAATATGGGCTTCTAATAATCGATTAAACGGGAGTGTTGAAGTGGGGATGGAATTAAATGCCGTGAGAAATGGGGCGGCGAGTACATCTATAAAAGTCCTGTAGTATGCGGAGGTTAGGCCATCTGGACCCGGGCTCTTGCCAGGTTTTGTTTGTTTCAATGCAGTTTTGAGCTCTAAAGCTGTAATGGGACGTTCTAACTCTTGAGCTACCTCTGGGGTCATAGGCGTGGGGCTGTATTTAGAGAGAAATTCACGAATAATTGATTTTCGTTTAGTTTGTTCACTTTGTGTATTTGACTGTTCGGGGAGGTTGTATAGTTTAGTGTAAAATGTTTCAAATTGTAGTGCTATGTCGGTGTTGCTTGAGTATGTTTTCCCTTGTGCATCTGTGATAGTGTGGACTGTGGTGGAGGCCTTCTTCTTTTGTATGGCTCTAGCCAGGTATTTGCCGCATTTGTTTCCAAATTCGTAGAAGAGCTTGTGACTTAATGTGAATTTACGCCTGGTTTTGTAGTCTAGTTCGTCTCTGAGTAATTTTCTCGTATGTGTCAGTTCTTCGTATTCATGGTTTGCTTGTGATCTTTTATGTGTGCGTTCTAGGTGTCTTATTTTGTGGATCAAGTCTTCTATTTTCTTCTGTTTCTGCTTTCTGTGGGTGGCTTTCATGGCTAGGAAGTGCCCCCTGATTACACTCTTGTGCGCTTCCCATACAGTGAGAGGCGGAACGTCTGGTGTAGTGTTTTCTGTAAAGAATAATTTGAGGGTGTCGCTAATATGAAGTCTGTCAGGTTCATTGGTCAGCAGAGAGGAGTCAAGTCTCCATATCTTAGTGAAGGTGTGTTCGTCCGGTAGAGTCAGGGTGAGAGTAATCGGATGATGATCCGAGAGTATCATTGGCTCAATCGTCGCGTGGGTGAGGAGGTGTAGATCTTTCTGGGATAGGAACAGATAATCGATCCTCGAATATCTATTGTGCGGGGCTGAGAAGAAGGTAAAATCCTTCTCAGTGGGATGTATCGTGCGCCAGGAGTCGTGTAGGGAGAGTTCCTGAAGTTGGGATTTGATTCGGCTTAAGGCTCTGAATGTAATGGGTGAAGTGTTGGAGGAGGTATCAAGTAGCGGGCATAAGGCTACATTAAAGTCTCCTCCGAGGATCGTGAGTCCGTTCTGAAATGCTGCTAGTGTCTGAGTGACAGACCCGAAAAAACTTACTTGGGACGAGTTGGGGCTATATATGTTAGCGAGTGTGACAGGGGTGTCCTTTATGAGACCCTTGAGGAGAATATACCTTCCGTCTTCATCTATGAGGGAATCCGACAGTTTCCATGGAGTATTCTTGGCGAAGAGTGTGGTGACCCCTTTTGATTTTGCATGTCTATTGGTGGCATGAAATGCTGTTGGGAAGAATCTGTTTGTGATTTTGGGGATGGAATCCGTTCTAAAGTGTGTCTCCTGCAATAGGACAATATCAGCTTTCATTTTCCGCATCATGTCCAGGATTTGACTGCGCTTTTCAGGGAGGTTTAGCCCTTTCACGTTGAGTGAAATTACTTTGAGTGTACAGCGTGTAGTTTGTGTATTAGTGTCCACCATTGTTTGAGTGGTTGATAAGGCAGAGTGTACTCAGGCGTCGAGAAAGAAAGAAAAAAAAAAAAAAAAGGGGGGGCTGAGGTAACTACTCCTTGTTTCAGGCTGTGTTGTCAGGAGTGAGAGTGGCAACAGCTGCAGTTCGCTTCTAGCTTCAGTGTCAGTGGAGACCTACGGAACGGGGGAGGGGGGTGGGAGTAGGAGAAGTAAGGCTGGGGGGGTGTGTGGGGGGAGACGGTGTGGGGGAGTGTGGGGAGGAGAGCAGAAGTGAATAAGGAGGAGAAGGTGAGATAGGCTATGTGGTATCTGGGGGGAAGATGAGAGGGGTTAAAAGATGTACGTGCGGATTCCGTTCAGGATTTGTTTAACCAGTAGTAGGTTGTTGGGGTGGGACCTACTATTTACTACTTGTGTTGTTCTGGTGGGGTTCAACCTGTCCTCCTGTCTGCTACTGCAGACAAGAGGTTCGGCTGGGCGGGGGTGTGTTTGACGTTCAACTCAGGGTAGGGCAGGTGGCGGACGTCTCTCGGACTCCAGGGCGGCTGAGTGGGAGCTAAGAAGTTGTCAGCGCAGCGGAGCATGGTGTTTGACCATATTGGGGATACAGTGCAGAGCCGTACTGTTCTCTGGTTAAGGGGTGATAAGCAAACCGGAATGCCTTTTGTTAGTATAGATAGGTTTTAATGCATTTTAGCCGCTAGTCAGAGGGGAGTGTGTAAAAATAATCATTGTGGTTGTGTCTCAGGATAGGACGGACTTGGATAAGTCAGTTATGGTAATGGGGAAAGGGAAGAGGGGATGTATTACCCGGTATAGTGGGACCTATTCTGATCTGCTTATTGTGTATTTGGCCACTACCACAGTGGTTCAACTCGTGATAACAAGAAACATGTGTTAAAATCGTTAACCTGTCACTGAACCCCGGGGCCCGGAAACCCAGGGGGTCAGTGGAATCAAACAAAACAAAGGTATAAATAAACAAGTACCTTAACAGTTTGTCTTTACTTCACAGGGTATTCTCCAAAGCTGAATGGGAAGGGACCCCCCCTCCCCGGAGGTGAGCCCGCGCGGCCCCGCGGCAAGTTGCGAGTTGTGCTGGTCAAGTGTTTAGTGAGTTGGATCAGATTCTGTCAGGGTAGACTTGATTTCTCCCTGCGAGTTCGTAGGGCCTCCGATAATTTTTCCTTCATGAAAATTGCAAAGCGGTCGCTCTGGCCACGCGGACTCCCGGGAGGAAAGCATCCCCACCCCCATCAAGAACATGTACTCAACCTGGAGCGATAAACCTTGGTGAAAGAAAAGAACAGACAAAGAACAAAGTACATATCCATGCAAAATGCAATGTAGCCCCGGGGAAGGGGGGGTATAAGCTTTGTTCAATCTTTAAACCCGTGAGGGTGTTACAGGCCTGTAATGATGGGTATGGTTTCATGCCCATTTCTCTTTCTCCCTACAGGAGGACGGTGGGTTCATAGTAGGTGCCTTAAGTGGCCTATTTCTTCTTTGTCACTTTAGGGGTGTCTCCGTGGACATGTCATTGTCCGTTTTGGCAAAAGTACTGTGTGGCTAGGGGGATTTTCCCTTAGGGCATTTTATGGCTTGTCAGTATATCATTACCTTGGGGAAGTATGAACCATACCTAGTGGGGCGCGATGTAAGTTTACCCCCTGTGAGTCTTTAGAGATTTGCATGGGATTGTTCAAATCACATCTAAGGATGTTCAAAAACCATTAACATGCCACTGACCCCCGGGGTCCGGAAACCCCGGGGGCCAGTGAAGCCAAATAGAACAAAGGTGTAAATAAACAAATACCTTAACAGTTTGCCTCTACTTCACAGGGTATTTTCCTAGGCTGGATGGGACGGGACCCTCCCCTCCCCGGAGGTGAGCCCGCGCGGCCCCGGGGCACATTGAGAGTTAAGCTGGTCGGCTGTCTAGTGAATTGCATCAGATTTTGTCAGGGTAGATTTGTTTTCTCCCTGCGAGTTCGGAAGGTTTCATTCCTGGAATTTGTAAAGCGGTCGCTCTGGCCACGCGGACCCCGGGGAGGAAAGCGCCCCCCCCCCCCTTATGAATATGCAATCAACCTGGAACGATAAACCTTGGTAAAGGAAAAGAACAGACAAATAACAAAATACATATCTATGCATAATGCAGTAAGGCCTCGGGGGAGGGGGGGGTATCAGTTTTGTTCGGTCTTTTAGGCCCGTATGAGCGTAATAGACCAGTAACGATGGGTATGGCCTTATGTCCCTTTCTCTGTCTCCCTTCAGGAGGACGATGGGTTCATAGTGGCTACCTTAGGTGGCTTAGTCTTCCTTTGTCGCCTGTGGGGTGTCTCTGTAAGCAAGCCATTGTCCTTTTTGACGGAAGTACTGTGTGGCTAAGGAGGTTTTCTCTTAGGGCATTCTATGGGATGTCAGAATATCGTTACCTTGGGGAAGTATAAACCATACCTATTGAGGCGTGATGTAGGTTTACTCTCTGTGAGTCTTTAGAGATTAGTACAAGTTTGTTCAGATCACGTCTATGGAGGTGAACGTTGGTTGTTGTGGTGGGAATTTTCTGTGGTATTGGATAGCCTATTCGTCGCTGAGCTATCCTAGTGGGCTGTTGTGCTTTGCGGCAGGTTGTGAGTTTAATCCAGGTGTTCTTGACGTGGACGTCTGTGCACCGGGGATGCAGTAGGACTTGTGTGAATCTCGCCTCTTGGCCTGGGGGCTCTCTGTGGGCGCGGTGAGGTTGATCTCCTTCTCCTGAGGTGGTAGTCATCTCTGACCGGGATGGCTTCCATGGATGTGGCACGTGGTAGACGTGTGGTTCGGAGATCGCTGTACCATTCCGGTATGTCCATTCGGGGAATGTCCAGGGCATCGCAGAAAGTTGGGAGTTCTTCAGGCACTCTGAGATTAGCTATGCGACCTTGGTGCGATACCGACAGACAGAACGGAAATTTCCATTTGTACTGTATTCCCCTGTTGCGTAATGTCTCCAGGAGAGGGCGGAGATCTCTCCTATGTTTTAGAGTTATAGGGGAGAGATCTTGGTAAAGCTTAATGTCTACCCCTTGGAATAAAAGGGTGCAACGTAATCTCGCTTGTCTCAAGATGTCTTCTTTTAGTTTATAGTTTACTATACAGCAAATGACATCCCTAGGCGGGTCATTATCTCTCCCTCTCGGTCGTAGGGCCCTGTGCAGGCGCTCAAATTCAATTGGTGTCTCTGGCGGGCGGCCTAAAAGGTCGTTGAAAATGGCGACTGTGGCCTGGGTAATTCGCGACTGTTCTGCCGACTCAGGGATGCCTCTCACCCTTATATTGTGTCTGCGTCCGCGGTTATCCAAATCCTCGATTTGGCGGTGCAGTTCTCTGAGTTGAGTGTTGTGTAGGCTTGAGGCAGCATGTAGGCTCTGCAGCTCAGTGTCATGGCGGGTGGTGGTAGCCTCAATGTCCTCCATGCGTGCAGCCACTGACTGTAGATCCTGTCTGAGGTCTGTGATTGCAGCTGCCAGTGTAACTTTAATGTCTTCAGCCACTGTGCGAAGATCATGTAGGTTAAGTGGCTGGGAGTGAGTGGGATTTATGTGCAGCTGGGGCGACTGTATATTGCTTGAAGGGCTGGGGCTGGGAGCGCGTGTTGCTGGTGCGGAAGTTGTGGAGGCCCGCACTGAAGCCAGGGCCTCGCGTGGCTGTGTCCGGAACATTTCCGGGATACTAAAGCCCCCTTGTGAGTCGCTGTCCCTGGGAGACCTCGAGCGGGATTGGGGTGGTGTACCGTTCGTTTTCCCCATGTTTAGGCCGTGTTATGCGCTCCTATGAAGGGCAAAGCTCACCTCTGTGTCCGGAGCTGCCGTCTCACGCTGCCATTCCTGATCGGCGCCAAGCCACGCCCCTGGGTAGCTAGTTGTTAATCAGCTTACTGTGTAATTAAGGTCATTTTTAGTTGTTAGCTGTTAATTGGATTGTTGTTTGAAGTGTGCATTGTCGTGCTAATATCCCCAAGAGGGGGAATGTCCTCATGTGGGACATAAAGTATGTGTCTTAATTTTAATAAAGAACCATTCCTTTGGATGTTACCTCAACATCTTCTCTGTGTATGATGCTAGGGGTAAAAGGCTGGTATTAGCTCTCGTCTGCTGGAAGGGTTTGGAGAGCAGGAGGCACTGTTTGGAGGAAGCACCCAAGCAGAGTGCCAAGGCATTCTGTCACATGCAGTGCAGCCATTAGTTTGTGAAGTACAGCCAGAAATTGAGGAGTCGTCAAGTTCTAGTTTTTGGGGTATCCCATGTTCCCTTACCCTATCCCAGTTCATCGTTCTCAATAAACAAAACTCAAAAAGAAAACCCTAGAATGTTCTGTGGAGCCAGTGGAAGAATGTAGGAAATGCTGTGTGCCTGGCTGTGTGTTCTCCAAGGAGGAAATAGGACCAAAATATCCACAGCTCTTAAGCGGGTGTGCTACATTATGTTGACAGATTAGGGTCTCATTGGAGTTCAATGGAGTTCAGGTTCAGTATCCAAACTTCTTTGAAGTTCCCCAAACCCTACTCATACCAAACCTAGGGCAGTTCCCCTCCCCCATACTGGCAGCCTTGCTGCCCTAGATAAAGGCCTGTGTTGGCTAAGCAAAAGTATGGCTCTGTGTATAACACAATTTTGTTAGCAAACATTTTTATATAGTTTGCCCCCAAAAAACATTAATTTGCTCACAAAAGATTTATATGTATTGGATTGGTGTGTCAGTGAGTACATCAAGTCCGGATTACACATATTTGCACATCCTATAAAACATATCTGCCTTACTTCATTATAAAGCTAGTTAGTGTGGTTGCCAAGCATTTATGGATCCAAAACTTTCTAGTGGATGAAGTCCAGATTTATGTAGTCCAATGATACAAATGGAAGATTGGTTTAAATAAAAAGCTATGGTGGCCTTGCATTGCTTCCAGGTACTGAATTTAATGAGTGCACTTTTTTATAAAGTCGGTATATTTGAAACCTTCTTGACAAAAAATATATAATAATCTACAGACAATGCTCTGGTTTATGCTTAGGCTTTTCACTGATTACTTAAGTCTGATTCCCAGTGTAATTATAAAGAAAATTGCCCACTGTTGCTCTGTTCAAGGTTATATCTGGCAGCTGTTTCTCTGAATTAAATCACATCATTTTTAGTTTCTGCATTTTTTTTATTTTTACATTTTGTATGCATCATGGAGACTGTAAAGACCAGAATGGTACATTTCCAGATGTGTTTTTTTTTCACATAAAGCAGCAGACATGTACAGTGATGAGTTGACATTCTTGATGTTTTATCATGTTAATGCTTAGATACGTATTTTATTATTAAAAGGTATTTTAAAACAAGTTCAAGTTTCAAGTGCACATAAAGTACAAAGTTTAGATTTGAAAGCTTTTACGACATTTTAGTCAAATATATACGTGCTTATTGGCCTAAATTCTCAAAAAAAGAAAAAAAAAAAGTACAGTGATTCAATTCCAAATTCTGATCTACCTCTTTTAAAAGCTGCCAGAATCAAAACAAGTCATTGACTCTTTCCACTGCATTTAATTGAGCGCAAACTGCTGCCAGACAATTGTATATTAAGTTGTGATAAATGAATATAATATAAATTATGCTAGCATACATTTTAAGAGTGTGAAGTGAAGCTTGGCTATGCATTATTTTACAGGTGCATAGAAGCAGCTAGGCGATGCTAAAATTAATGTACTGCATGTGAAAGTTCTGTTCTGAATGTATGGAATGGGAATGCAAAACTATAAAATTCCTGAAAATAACTGGATACTAGAGTTGAGCGAACCCGAACTGTAAAGTTCAGGTCCGTACCGAACTTTCGGGTGTCCGTGTACCAAACCCGAACCCAAACGTTTGAGAAAACATTTGGGTTTGGGTTCTGGGTTCTGGTATTTTATCACGCATGTTGAATAGCTGCAGGGCAGCCAATCAACAAGCGTTTCACTGGTTTTCCCTAGAAGCCATCACAGCCATGCCTACTAATGGCATGGCTGTGATTGGCCAGTCCATAATGTGACCCAGCCTCTATATGAGGCTGGAGTCACAGTGCTGCATGTCACATGCTCTCAGGTTAGTGTAGGGAGAGGATGCTGCCAGCGCTGTGAGGGACAGATTGTGAGGGACAGATTGCAGATCTAATAACTAGAAATATTTGTCCTATGTGAGAATAGGACGACTCACCCACTAGGGGAGAGAGAAGGGGGCTATGGGATTTTACATGGTACCAAAATGGACTCACAAACTAGTTGTTTGTATAAAAACAAGTATTTATTCAGTACATACATATATATAAAAAATTTTTTTTACATTCATTACATCACCATCCCATGTAGCGGGTAATAGTTAAATGTTATTTTTTCACAGTCATTCTACTAGTGCTTCCCGACCAGTTTCGCGGTTATCCCGCTTCTTCAGGAGAATGCACGGTATTAGCTGTGTATTGCTATAATAGACAATAGATATTAGTACATTTTTGACAAAATCATCATATTTAGTTACATTTGTCTTATATGCAACACTGTTCACTGTATATGTGTGGCCCACACCAACACTGCCACCTACCTGTGTGTTCAAGCCACTCCATCAAGGCCTATGGTCTGGTGTTCCCCGGGGCGAGCATGGGAGGATGTACTATTGAAATAATATTGATATGTTTATATCCCATTATCACCTCCATATACTATGCTCGATACTTATACTTTGTAATATATTAATCCACTTTTTTTATCTTAAAAAAGGGGGGATAATTTTATCCCAACAGATAAACTTTTTATAATCTTATAATTAGACTCCCTTTGGGTACTATATCACATAATTATATCCCGTTAGTATAAAGTTGTGCTTACATCTTATATGAATGACATAGGGTACAGTCCCCTTTTAGACCACGGGACAGATAAACTGTAGCGGGGGAGAGAGAGATGACCCAAGTCTTGTTCAAACTCCGTTTTAACTAATTTGGTGCTTTAGGTTGCAGCTGAAAGGGAAGAGAAATTGTATATGCTCAGTCTGGCTGCCTGCTGTGTGCTAGCAGGTCCTGTTTATAATAATACAATAGTAACCTATCC
>BLSH010306811.1:7591-28653 GCA_018402905.1 Glandirana rugosa
AGGAACGATTTCACGTACGATTGGCATAGTTAGACTATTAACCCTTTGATTATCCGACACTAGTTCGACCCAAATATGGCCCTTCTAGGTGGTCTTACTTATATGCGTCTGACAAAGTGTTATATGTTAAAGGGGAATCAACATGTGGGTGATCCCACCACCACAGATATGCGTTCTTCTACAGTCCCGACGGGGAGGCCTTTTATTTGGGGGGTGTGACGAATTTGTATGGCCAAGGGCTCCATGGCTAGAGCAAACAATAAAGGGGATAGGGGGCATCCCTGTCTGGTTCCCCTGGTGATCAAGAATGCTTCGGTGATCGATGAGTTAATCCTGATACGAGCAGTTGGGGAACAGTATAGGAGTCTAATCCAGGCTATCATGCGGGGGCCGAATCCATAGCTCTCTAGAACTTTAAATAAGTAGGGCCACTCCACACTATCAAATGCTTTTTTAGTGTCGAGCGACACCACCACCCTAGTGGGTGTACAACTAAGGGGAAATTGTATATTGTGAAACAGTCTGCGTATATTCATTCTGGTGGATCTTCCCGGTATAAACCCAGCTTGATCACAGCCTATTAGTTTCCCAATTATCAGATTGATACGGTTAGCATGCACTTTAGCAAGGATTTTAACATCCACATTTATTAAGGATATAGGGCAGTATGAGTCACAGAGGACTGGGTCTTTTCTAGGTTTCAGCAACAAGACAATGAGCGCTTCTCACATAGATGGCGGGAGGATGCCCTGTTTGAGGGCCTCGTTATAAATATTAAGGAGAAGAGGGCTACGTAGTGAGGTAAACTGTTTATACCACTCAGCCGGAAAACCATCCAGGCCTGGGGCTTTATGATTTTGAAGTTGGGAAATTGCCATTTTGATTTCCTCTATCGTGAGAGGGGCTTGCAGATCCTCCACCTCCTGATCTGTCAGGCGTGGTAGTGGGATCTGTGTCAAATAGTCATTCAGATGTGAATCCGTATAGTGGGCCTTTGTAGTATATAGGTCCTTGTAGAAGGACAAAAAGGCATGTATGATATCTTGCGGGGCATCACTGATCCCTCCCTGTGGAGTAAGAATTCGGGGAACAGAAACAGGATTATGGTCCGGTCTAACTAGATAGGCCAAAAGCCGACCTGCCTTATTCCCGTGCTCAAATATTTTTTGTCACATGTAGCATACGTTTTTGGGTTAAATCTAGCAGTTTAAGTTCATATTCTCTGCGTTTAGATAACCACATTTCGTGTTTTGAGGGATCTGGCTGTGCCACATAGTCTGCCTCCGCCTGTACCATCACCTCCTCCAATTCTCTGGTGCCTTGTACAGCATTTTTACGTACAACACCTGTTATAGACATGAAGGCACCTCTTAGCACGGCCTTGGAAGCTTCCCAAACATTGGAGGCTTCAGTGGAGCCTCTATTTGTCCTCCAGTAGTCCACTATGTCTTTCCCGCAGGATCTCTGAACGATCTCGTCCTCCAACCACTGTGATCCCATGCGCCACATGGTAGGTCCCTGTGTAGGCAGGAGGAGGAGATCCACCATGAGAGGCGCATGATCAGACACCCCCCTAGGTAAATACAGCACAGACGACACCAGCGGGAGAGCATCAGGGGTAGCAAATGCCAAATCAATGCGAGACATTGTATGAAATGAGTCAGAATGACACGAGAATTGACATTCGGTGGGATGCTTCCACCTCCACACCTCAGTGAGGCCATAAATTCCAGCCCAGTCTATCAGAGAGGGACAGGGCCTACCACCTCCCCCCAAGCGGTCCATTGAGAAGTCAAGTATAGCATTAAAGTCTCCTATGTATAATACCGGACCTGGGGACCCAGCGATCAGGAGAAGAGATATTTTAGAGAGAAGAGCTGGGTCGAATTGGGGAGGCACATAAACATTGACCAGAGTAAAGGTCTTCCTAGCAATTTGTACAGTGAGGATAATGAATCGGCCTTCAGGGTCTGTTTTAATAGATACAATTTCAGCTGATAATGACTTGGCCAATAAGATGGAGACACCCCTAGAGTATGTGGTGTGCGTGGCATGGTATGAGGAGGCTATCCACGCTTTTTTAAGTGAGCGTAACCGCTCTTTGACTAAATGCATTTCTTGGAGACAAATAATGTGTGGTTTGTAATGCTTAAGGAATGAAAAGACCAAGGACCGTTTGTGAGGAGAGTTCGCCCCCCTTATATTCCACGAGATAATTTTCAGTGGTTTAGCCATCTATAACATTCAAGACATTTCTTATACTGTAAAGGATACTGAGAAAATCAATAACATAGCGAGCTGGTCCAGCAGCATAGCTTAAGTATACCCATAGGCAAACTAATGGTAACATAAGTTTTGTCCCTGCAAAGCAGTGAACGTAAGGCAGTGCCGTGTTAACAAAAAACATCAACAATAGTACAAAGTAAATCCCTATTTGAGACCTAAATAGGTCCACTAACTCCCTCCCCCCCCCGCGCCCGTCCCACCCCACTCGACCACCCCCAACTTGGTGAGCTTGGATCCCAAACCAGTCACAAGTTCTTCAAAAAACCTACAAAGAAAACAACAAATGAAGAACAGTTCCCATGGCTTTGCCATAAAAAGATGGGATGGGGTCAGTGAACTGAATATATTAGCTCCAGTAAAGCAAAAAACTAAGTTCCTGAGAGGAGTATATAGTACTTCGGATGAGCCAAGAGGCCCCCTGTGTATTTGCCCATATCAATACGGTTAGAAGGGGATCTTGTAATAGTGCTGCTAACCATACTCATGAGCCTATCAGTTGCAGTATGATCTTTGATGCAATCTGGAGGATGTGTGGGTTGAACCTCATTCTTTCCAAAGGATATGAAGAACTGGTAGATGTTTTAACACAAGCCGATAAGGAACAGACATCCGTTGGGTGGCAGCTGTCTTGTAAAAGGGTAGTGATAAGGACAATGTGGTGCCTGTACCAGTTTATTTGTCCTTTGATACAAAAGTTCAAGTAGACTATTGAATTCCTTCTTCTCTGGAAGCAGTTATCAAGGAAGGGGAGGCTCAGCTCAGTAAAGGTTCATCAATACGTGCTCCTTAAGATTCAGCAGGGTGGCTGCATGTCCTAGATGTATATCGTTTTCTCCATTTTTATTGACCCGTGCGTCCTCGGCGACGCTGTGGGCCAACGTGATCATCAAGCCATGCCATAGCCTCCTTAGGAGTATTGTAAAAGTGGGCTTTACCGTCACATATGATTCTCAGTTAGGCAGGGAAGAGCATGGCGTACTGCAGACCCTCTTGTCGGAGACGATTTTTTACCGTAGAAAAGGAGACCCATTGACGCTGGACATCTGCTGAAAAGTCAGGGTAGATGGAGATGATGTTTCCATTGTATTTAAGTGGGCCTTTTTCTCTCACCAGGCTCATAATGGTCACTTTGTCCTGGAAATTGAGGATCCGTGCAATCAAGGAGCGTGGAGGGGAACCAGGATTTGGTGCTCGTGGCGGGGTACGATGCGCTCTCTCGATGAGGAAAGCATGTGACAGGTGCTCAACCCCTAACACTTCTCGTAACCACGAATGTAGGAATCGCTCAGGACGGGAGCCCTCAGATCTCTCCGGGAATCCCACAAAACGGAGATTATTTCTCCTGGAGCGATTCTCTAGGTCGTCGATTTTTGCTCGAAGTGTCGCTATCTCAGCAGTATTTGTCTGCACGGCGGCCGACAACGGATGTACTTCGTCTTCTAAGGTACCGATGCGTTCCTCAGCAGCTCCAGTCCTTTCCCTTAAAGTTTGCACATCTTGCTTCAGCAGGGAGTTGTCAATGCGGATAGTCTCAATTTGTAATGACAGGGAAGTCTTGCAGTCCTGAATCGCCAACATAATCTCAGCCAGCGTGGGTTCCGCAACAGGTGATCCAGAGGCAGTACTATCAGTGGGACTGTAGGAGGGATCCAGTATCGGATGAAACTCACCCTGTGTTTTAAAGATAGCTGGGCCAGGGTCGCTCATCCCTTGGAATGGCAATGATGAAGAGGCTGAGTGCGTTGAGGGTTGGGGCGTGTGTTCCGGGCCCGCCGCATCACCCGCACCCTCCTGTCTTTTGAACCGGGCCAGTTGTTCTGCCGCCGAGACAGGTGCAGGGGGACCATATTTGACCATCATTCCCCCACCCAACCGGAAATACGGATCCCACTGTCCAGGTAGACAGGTGCGTTAGGATGGAGTGGGGAAGCAGGAGAGGGTACTAGCCTGGAGGAGGCGCTGATCCCCGTGCACTGCAGAAGAGATTCGCTGGAGGGAATGTATGTGTAGGCTGACTTGTAACCACGTTGCTCCCAGGGTCTATACTACCCACCTCCCCTCTTCAATCAGGACTTGTGGGGTGTACAGAGGCTATGGTCAGGATGGCAGGGTGGATGCAGAGATGAATGCGTCTGTTTATCCCCTGAACAGTGAAGGAGGGTGTACCAAGATGGCCGCCGCGGCTCCTATTCTAGCCCCTTTACTTACAAAAAATCCGTGCTGCAGGGCATCAGGGTGGCCAGGAGGGTGGATGGATGTCCAGGCAGGTAGTGGAAGGTGATCAGGGACTCAGATGGCCAAAAACCGCAATGAATAGCGGCGCTCCACGGACTAGGCCGCAAGCCGGGGCCTCGATTTGCGGACCCGGCCGGCCGACCGCCGCGATATTGAGCCGTGTATGCAGCAGATGGTCAGCAGGGCACAGGGTGGCGTTGGCAGGTCCTATGGCGTGCACAGTAGGATGGATGGAGCAGGATTGTCTAAGGATGGCTGGAGCTCTTCTCCTAAACGTCCACCACCGTTCACATCCGGACACGCCCCCCCAGATTATCATTCTAAAATAATTTCATACTGCAGTAGGGAAAGGCTCCTGTCAGTGCTGTGAGGGACAGATTATCGTTCTAAAATCATCTCATACTGCAGTAGGGACAGGTTCCTGTCGGTGCTGTGAAGGACAGATTATCATATTAAAATCATCTCATACTGGAGTAGAGAGAGGTTCCTGTCGGTGCTGTGAGGGACAGATTATCGTTCTAAAATCATCTCATGCTGTGTAGGGACAGGTTCCTGTGGGTGCTGCGAGGGACAGATTATCGTTCTAAAATCATCTCATACTACAGTTTGGACAGGTTCCTGGCGGTGCTGTAAGGGACAGATTAGCGTTCTAAAATCATCTCATACTGCAGTAGGGACAGGTTACTGTCGGTGCTGTGAGGGACAGATTATCGTTCAAAAGTCATCTCATACTGCAGTAGGGACAGGTTCCTGTCGGTGCTGTGAGATATAGATTAGCATTCTAAAATCATCTCCTTCTGCAGTAGGGACAGGTTCCTGTCGGTGCTGTGAGGGACAGATTATCGTTCTAAAAACATCTCATACTACAGTTTGGACAGGTTCCTGGCGGTGCTGTGAGGGACAGATTATCGTTCTAAAATCATCTCATACTGCAGTAGGGAGAGGTTCCTGTCGGTGCTGTGAGGGAAAGATTATCGTTCTAAAATCATCTCATACTGCAATAGGGACAGATTCCTGACGGTGCTGTGAGGGACAGATTATCGTTCTAAAATCATCTCATACTGCAGTAGGGACAGTTCCTGGCGGTTCTGTGAGGGACAGATTATCATTCTAAAATCATATCGTTCTGCAGAAGGGACAGTTTCCTGTTGGTGCTGTGAGGTACAGATTAGCATTCTAAAATCATCTCATACTGGAGTAGGGAGAGGTCCTGTTGGTGCTGTGAGGGGCAGAATATCGTTCTAAAAGTAGGGACAGGTTCCTATCGGTTCTGTGAGGGACAGATTATTGTTCTAAAATAATCTCATACTGGTGCAGGGAGAGGTTCCTGTCGGTGCTGTGAGGGACAGATTATCGTTCTAAAATCATCTCATACTGCAGTAGGGAGAGGTTCCTGTCGTTGCTGTGAGGGATTGATTAGCGTTCTAAAATTATCTCATACTGCAGTAGGGACATGTTCCTGGTGATGTTGTGAGGGACAGATTAACGTTCTAAAATCATTTTATACTGCAGTAGGGAGAGGTTCCTGTCTGTGCTGTGAGGGACATATTATCGTTCTAAAATCATCTCATTCTGCAGTAGGGACAGGTTCCTGTTGGTGCTGTGAGGGACAGATTATCGTTTTAAAATCATCTCATACTGCAATAGGCACAGGTTCCTGTTGGTGCTGTGAGGGACAGATTATCGTTCTAAAATCATCTCATACTGCAGTAGGTACAGGTTCCTGCCGGTGCTGTGAGGGACAGATTAGCTTTCTAAAATCATCTCATACTGGAGTAGCGAGCGGTTCCTGTCGGTGCTGTGAGGGCCATATTATCGTTCTAAAATCATCTTATACTGGAGTAGGGAGAGGTTCCTCTCGGTGCTGTGAGGGACAGATTATGGTTCTAAAATCATTTCATACTGCAGTAGGGAAAGGCTCCTGTCAGTGCTGTGAGGGACAGATAATCGTTCTAAAATCATCTCATACTGCAGTAGGGACAGGTTCCTGTCTTTGCTGTGAAATAAAGATTATCATATTAAAATCATCTCATACTGGAGTAGAGAGAGGTTCCTGTCGGTGCTGTGAGGGACAGATTATCGTTCTAAAATCATCTCATACTACAGTTTGGACAGGTTCCTGGCGGTGCTGTAAGGGACAGATTAGCGTTCTAAAATCATCTCATACTGGAGTAGGGACAGGTTCCTGTCGGTGCTGTGAGGGACAGATTATCGTTCAAAAGTCATCTCATACTGCAGTAGGGACAGGTTCCTGTCGGTGCTGTGAGATATAGATTAGCATTCTAAAATAATCTCCTTCTGCAGTAGGGACAGGTTCCTGTCGGTGCTGTGAGGAACAGATTATCGTTCTAAAAACATCTCATACTGCAGTAGGGAGAGGTTCCTGTTGGTGCTGTGAGGGAAAGATTATCGTTCTAAAATCATCTCATACTGCAATAGGGACAGATTCCTGATGGTGCTGTGAGGGACAGATTATAGTTCTAAAATCAGCTCATACTGCAGTAGGGACAGTTCCTGGCGGTGCTGTGAGGGACAGATTATCATTCTAAAATCATCTCATACTGCAGTAGGGGCAGTTTCCTGTTGGTGCTGTGAGGTACAGATTAGCATTCTAAAATCATCTCATACTGGAGTAGGGAGAGGTTCCTGTTGGTGCTGTGAGGGGCAGAATATCGTTCTAAATTTATCTCATACTGGAGTAGGGACAGGTTCCTATCGGTGCTGTGAGGGACAGATTATTGTTCTAAAATCATCTCATACTGGTGTAGGGAGAGGTTCCTGACGGTGCTGTGAGGGACAGATTATCGTTCTAAAATCATCTCATACTGCAGTAGGGACAGGTTTCTGGCGGTGCTTTGAGGGACAGATTATCGTTCTAAAATCATCTCATACTGGAGTAGGGACAGGTTCCTGGCAGTGCTGTGAGGGACAGATTATCGTTCTAAAATCATCTTATACTGCAGTAGGGACAGGTTCCTGTCAGTGCGGTGTGGGACAGATTATCGTTCTAAAATCACCTCATACTGAAGTAGGGACAGGTACCTGTCGGTGCTGTACGGGACAGATTATTGTTCTAAAATCATCTCATACGACAGTAGGGACAGGTTCCTGTCGGTGCTGTGAGCGACAGATTAGCATTCTAAAATCATCTTATACTGCAGTAGGGACAGGTTCCTGTCAGTGATGTGAGGGATAGATTAGCGTTCTAAAATCATCTCATACTGCAGTAGGGACAGGTTCCTGGCGGTGCTGTGAGGGACAGATTAGCGTTGTAAAATCATCTCATACTGGTGTAGGGGGAGTTTCCTGTCGGTGCTGTCAGGGACAGATTATCGTTCTAAAATCATCTCATACTGCAGTAGGGACAGGCTCCTGTCAGTGCTTTGAGGGGCAGATTATCATTCTAAAATCATCTAATACTGCAGTAGGGACAGGTTCCTGTCGGTGCTGTGACGGACAGGTTATCATATTAAAATCATCTCATACTGGAGTAGGGAGAGGTTTCTGTCGGTGCTGTGAGGGACAGATTATCTCTCTAAAATCATCTCATACACTGTAGGACAGGTTCCTGTCGGTGCTGTAAGGGACAGATTAGCTTTAAAAAATCATCTCATACTGCAGTAGGGAATGGTTCCTGGCGGTGCTGCGAGGGAGAAATTATCGTTCTAAAATCATCTTATACTGGAGTAGGGACAGATTCCTGGCACTGCTGTGAGGGACAGATTAGCGTTCTAAAATCATCTCATACTGCAATAGGGACAGGTTCCTGTCGGTGCTGTGAGGGACAGATTATCGTTCTAAAATCATCTCATTCTGGAGTAGGGACAGGTTCCTGGCGTTGCTGTGAGGGACAGATTATCGTTCTAAAATCATCTCATACTGCAGAAGGGACAGGTTCCTGTCGGTGCTGTGGGGGACAGATTAGCGTTCTAAAATCATCTCATACTGTAGTAGCGAGAGGTTCCTGTCGGTGCTGTGAGGGCCATATTATCGTTCTAAAATCATCTCATACTGGAGTAGGGATAGGTTCCTGTCGGTGCTGTGAGGGACAAATTATAGTTCTAAAATCATCTCATACTGCACTAGGGACAGGCTCCTGTCAGTGCTGTGAGGGACAGCTTATCGTTCTAAAATCATCTCATACTGCAGTAGGGACAGGTTCCTGTTGGTGCTGTGAGGGACAGATTATCATATTACAATCATCTCATACTGGAGTTGGGAGAGGTTCCTGTTGGTGCTGTGAGGGACAGATTATTGTTCTAAAATCATGTCATGTTGTGTAGGGACAGGTTCCTGTGGGTGCTGTGAGGGACAGATTATCGTTCTAAAATCATCTCATACTGCAGTAGGGACAGGTTCCTGTCGGTGCTGTGAGGGACAGATTATCGTTCTAAAAACATCTCATACTGCAGTTTGGACAGGTTCCTGGCGGTGCTGTGAGGGACAGATTATCGTTCTAAAATCATCTCATACTGCAGTAGGGAAAGGTTCCTGTCTGTGATGTGAGGGATTGATTATCGTTCTAAAATCATCTCTTACTGGAGTAGGGAGAGGTTCCTGTTGGTGCTGTGAGGGGCAGAATATCGTTCTAAAATCATCTCATACTGGAGTAGGGACAGGTTCCTATCGGTTCTGTGAGGGACAGATTATTGTTCTAAAATAATCTCATACTGGTGCAGGGAGAGGTTCCTGTCGGTGCTGTGAGGGACAGATTATCGTTCTAAAATCATCTCATAATACAGTAGGGAGAGGTTCCTGTCGTTGCTGTGAGGGATTGATTAGCGTTCTAAAATTATCTCATACTGCAGTAGGGACATGTTCCTGGTGATGCTGTGAGGGACAGATTATCGTTCTAAAATTATCTTATACTGCAGTAGGGAGAGGTTCCTGTCGGTGCTGTGAGGGACATATTATCGTTCTAAAATCATTTCATACTGCATTAGGGAAAGGCTCCTGTCAGTGCTGTGAGGGACAGATTATCGTTCTAAAATCATCTCATACTGCAGTAGGGACAGGTTCCTGTCGGTGCTGTGAAAGACAGATTATCATATTAAAATCATCTCATACTGGAGTAGAGAGAGGTTCCTGTCGGTGCTGTGAGGGACAGATTATCGTTCTAAAATCATCTTATGCTGTGTAGGGACAGGTTCCTGTGGGTGCTGCGAGGGACAGATTATCATTCTAAAATCATCTCATACTACAGTTTGGACAGGTTCCTGGCGGTGCTGTAAGGGACAGATTAGCGTTCTAAAATCATCTCATACTGCAGTAGGGACAGGTTCGTGTCGGTGCTGTGAGGGACAGATTATCGTTCAAAAGTCATCTCATACTGCAGTAGGGACAGGTTCCTGTCGGTGCTGTGAGATATAGATTAGCATTCTAAAATCATCTCCTTCTGCAGTAGGGACAGGTTCCTGTCGGTGCTGTGAGGGACAGATTATCGTTCTAAAAACATCTCATACTACAGTTTGGACAGGTTCCTGGCGGTGCTGTGAGGGACAGATTATCGTTCTAAAATCATCTCATACTGCAGTAGGGAGAGGTTCCTGTCGGTGCTGTGAGGGAAAGATTATCGTTCTAAAATCATCTCATACTGCAATAGGGACAGATTCCTGACGGTGCTGTGAGGGACAGATTATCGTTCTAAAATCATCTCATACTGCAGTAGGGACAGTTCCTGGCGGTGCTGTGAGGGACAGATTATCATTCTAAAATCATCTCATACTGGAGTAGGGAGAGGTTCCTGTTGGTGCTGTGAGGGGCAGAATATCGTTCTAAAATTATCTCATACTGGAGTAGGGACAGGTTCCTATCGGTGCTGTGAGGGACAGATTATTGTTCTAAAATCATCTCATACTGGTGTAGGGAGAGGTTCCTGTCGGTGCTGTGAGGGACAGATTATCGTTCTAAAATCATCTCATACTGCAGTAGGGACAGGTTCCTGACGCTGCTGTGAGGGACAGATTATTGTTTTAAAATCATCTCATACTGCAGTAGGGACAGGTTCCTGGCGGTGCTATGAGGGACAGATTATCAGTGTAAAATTATCTCATACTGTAATAGGGACATTTTCCTGTTGGTGCTGTGAGGGACAGATTATCGTTCTTAAATCATCTCATACTGCAGTAGGGACAGGTTCCTGTTGGTGCTGTGAGGGACAGATTATCATATTAAAATCATTTCATACCGGAGTAGGGAGAGGTTCCTGTCGGTGCTGTGAGGGATAGATTAACGTTCTAAAATCATCTCAAACTGTGTAGGGATAGTTTCCTGTCGGTACTGTGAGGGACAGATTATCGTTCTAAAATCATCTCATACTGCAGTAGGGACAGTTTCCTGTTGGTGCTGTGAGGGACATATTAGCGTACTAAAATAATATCATATTGGAGTAGGGAGATGTTCCTGTTGGTGCTGTGAGGGGCAGATTATCGTTCTAAAATCATCTCATACTGGTGTAGGGAGAGGTTCCTGTCGGTGCTGTGAGGGAAAGAATAACATATTAAAATCATCTCATACTGGAGTAAGGAGAGGTTCCTGTCGGTGCTGTAAGGGACAGATTATCGTTCTAAAATCACCTCATGCTGCAGTAGGGACAGGTTCCTGTCAGTGCTGTGAGGAACAGATTATCATTCTAAAATCATCTCATACTTCATTAGGGACTGGTTCCTGGCGGTGCTTTGAGGGACAGATTATCGTTCTAAAATCATCTCATACTGCAGTAGGGACAGGTTCCTGTCGGTGCTGTGAGGGACAGATTATCATTCTAAAATCATCTCATACTGCAGTAGGGACGGGTATCTGTCGGTGCTGTGAGGGACAGATTAGCGTTCTAAAATCATCTCATACTGGTGTAGGGAGAGGTTCCTGCAGCTGGTGTGAGCGGTGCATTTCTTGCACAAAAACAAAAAGTGCGTCTACATTGCTGTTTAAAAAAAAAAAAAATGTATTATTCTTTTTTTTTTTAGTATTAATAAATATTGCTACATAGTACATTTGCACCTTGCTGTGCATTTCTTGTGCAAAAATAAAAAGTGTGTCTACGTTTCTGGTTTAAAAAAAAAAAAAATATTCTAAATGCTACATTTGCGACCAGCGGTGCATTTCTTGCACAAAATTAACAAGTGCATCTACATTGCTGGTTTAAAAAAAAAATGTATTATTCTTTTTTTATTATTATTAATAAATAGTGCTACATAGCACATTTGCGTCCATAATGAGGAGAGCATCAAATAAGGGACGTGGTCATGGTCGTGGTGCTGCTGGTGCTGCTGGTGTTGGTGGTGTTGGTGAAGTTCCTGTTGCAAGGAGAGGACGTGGTTGATTTGTGCCAGCTACACGCACAAGTGAAACACCTTCCTCAGGTGCGAGTAGCCGACAGAACCTTCAACATTAGATGGTAGGCCCGAATGCCGCTCAATGAAGGATGAGGCCAGAACAAGTACAGGCGATAGTAGATTGGGTGTCTGACAATGCTTCCAGTTCCTTCACATTGTCTCCCACCTGGTCCCTTGATGAGAGCTCAGAGTTGGCACCTGAACCCCATGGCCATCTGTCTTTCACCTCAGCCCCTTGTAAATCAGCCAAGCAATCTGAGCCCCAAGTCATCCACAGTCTCTTCCAGGGGAGGGCTGGCCCAGGGGGTGGGGTGGCAATTGCCCCCCAGGCCCCCCTAACTTACATTTAAAATGGCCGATGGCTGCTGCTCGCTCACACTTTTTTTTTCTTGTGGAGGAAGGAAATAGGGCTCAGGGGCGCAGCCACCAACTAACTGCAGGCAAAGGGGGGGGCGCCCAGGGCCGGCCCTACCATGGATCCCGCTAGGCCCATTGGGTGGGCATGGATGGTGAGTTGATTCGGTGGTTCATTGGGCCACTTGACTGGACTTGCCCCCCAGGCCTATGGCTGCCAGCCCTCCCCTGGTCTCTTCTGCTTTTTGATGACTTTGCTGGTGTGCTTTCTGTGGGCCATCCACATAGCCCTGCCCCAGAAGTGGAAGACATTGAGTGCACCGATGCCCAACCACTTCTGTTTCAGAATGAGGACATGGAAACACCACCGCAGCACGTCTCTGATGATGATGAAACACAGGTGCCAACTGCTGCGGCTTTCCACAGTATGCAAACTCACAAGGAGGGCAGTGGTGAAGCGTGGGTGGAAGATGATGTGGAAGATGATGAGGTCCTAGACCCCACATGGAATGAAGGTTATGCGAGTGGCATGTGCAGTTTGGAGGAAGAGGTGGTGGTCGCACAGAGGCACCAGCACAGCAAAAGAGGAAGCAGGTTGCAAAAGCGGAGCGACCGTCCCCTAGACAGTATGCCTGCTACTACCCACCGCACCCAGGGACCTAGCACACCAAAGGCAGCTCAAAGGAGTTCCCCGGCATGGCAGTTCTTCAGACAATGTGCTGACGACAAGACACGAGTGGTTTGCACGCTGTGAAATCAGAGCCTGAAGAGAGGCATACATGTTCTAAACCTGAGCACAACCTGCATGACCAGGCATTTACATGCAAAGCACGATCTGCAATGGAATAAGCACCTCAAAATCCAAGAAAGGTCTCGGCCTCCTCCTGCTTCCTCTTCTGCTGCTGCCTCTGCCTCTTCCTCCACCTCTACAGTGCCAGTGTCACCTGCCACCCAGCAAACAGACGATGTGACAGCAACGCCACCATGTCCGCCACCGTCCCCAAGCATTTCCACACAGTCCCATGGAAACTTGCAGCTCTCCATCTCTTAAACACTGGAGAGAAAGAGGAAGTACTCCCCTACCCACCCACGATCCCTGGCACTGAATGCCAGCATTTCAAAATTCCTGGCCTTTGAAATGCTGTCACTCCGTCTGGTGGACACGGACAGTTTTAAAAACCTGATGGCGCTGTCTGTCCCACAGTACGTGGTTCCCAGCCGCCACTACTTTTCCAGGTGAGCCATCCCTTCCCTGCACAAACAAGTCGGGGACAAGATCAAGTGTGCACTGTGCAACGCCATCTGTGGCAAGGTCCACATAACCACTGATACGTGGACCAGTAAAAACGGGCAGGGATGCAATATCTCACTAACTGCACACTGGGCAAATGTAGTGGCGGGTGGGCCTTAGGCG
This sequence comes from Glandirana rugosa, assembly GCA_018402905.1. Lineage (NCBI taxonomy): Eukaryota > Metazoa > Chordata > Amphibia > Anura > Ranidae > Glandirana > Glandirana rugosa. The sequence goes on from BLSH010306811.1 coordinate 21,215, forward strand.
GCTAGCCGTTTGTCGCATGTCCTTCCGCCACCGAGGATTGCAGGGCATTTCTCTTTGCCTCCTGTTGCCTCCTCCTCCTTCTCCGCTTTCTCCTCCTCTACCACCTCCTCATCCAGTCAGCGTAACACCTTCACCACCAACTTCAGCCAACTTCAGCACATCCAGGGGGAAACGACAGCAGGCTGTTTTAAAACTGATATGTTTGGGGGATAAACCCCACACGGCGCTGCAGCTGTGGATGGGCATTGAACAACAGACCAATGAGTGGTTGTTGCCACTGAGCCTCAAGCCCGGCCTGGTGGTGTGCAATAATGGGCGAAATCTCGTAGCAGCTCTGGGCCTAGCCGGTTTGACGCACATCCCTTGCCTGGCACATGTGCTGAATTTGGTGGTGCAGAAATTTCTAAGAAACTACCCGGATATGTCAGAGCTGCTGCAGAAAGTGTGGGCCATCTGTGCACACTTCTGGCGTTCTCACCCTGCTGCTGCTCGCCTGTCTGCGCTGCAGCAGAACTTTGGCCTTCCCGCTCACCGCCTCCTATGCGACGTGCCCACAAGGTGGAACTCCACTTGCAGTTGCTGGAGAGACTGTGCAAGCAGCAGCAGGCAATAGTGGAGTTTCAGCTGCAGCATGCACGGGTCAGTCGCTCTGCAGAACAGCACCACTTCACCACCAATGAGTGGGCCTCCATGCGAGACCTGTGTACCATATTGCAGTGTTTCGAGTACTCCACCAACATGGCCAGTGCTGATGATGCTGTTCACAGCATTACTATCCCACTTCTATCTGTCCTTGAAAAAACACTTCTGGCGATGATGGAAGAGGATGTGGCACAGGAGGATGAGGAAGAGGGGTCATTTCCATGGTTATCAGGCCAGTCATTCACAAGGGGCTCGGAGGGTGGGTTCCTGCATAGGCCAGGTAAAGAAATTTCAAGCCAGGGCACACTTCTGGAGAATGAGGAGGACGAGGATGATGAGGAGGAGGAGGAACCGTGTTCACAGCAGGGTGGCACCCAACGCAGCTCGTGGGCATCACTGGAGCGTGGCTGGGGGGATACAGAGGACACAGAAGATACACCTCCCACAGAGGACAGCTTGTCTTTGCCTCTGGGCAACCTGGCACACATGAGCGACTACATGCTGCAGTGCCTGCTCAATGACAGCCGAGTTGCCCACAGTTTAACTTGTGCTGATTACTGGGTGGCCACCCTGCTGGATCCCCGTTACAAGGACAACGTGCCATCCTTAATTCCCTCACTGGAGCGTGATCGGAAGATGCGCGACTACGAGCGCACGCTGGTAGACGCGCTGCTGAAGGCATTCCCAAATGACACTGGGGGCTCAGTGGAAGCACAAGGCGAAGTCGGAGGAGGAGGAAGAGGTCACCAACGCAGCTGTGGCACCACCAGCACCTCAGAAGGCTGGGTTAGCATGGCCGAAATGTGGAGAATCTTTGTCAGCAGCACGACACCACAAACAGCACCACCAGCTGATAGGCAACATCTTAGCAGGAGGCAGCATTTCAGCAACATGGTGGAATAGTATGCGTGCATACGCCTACACGTACTGACTGATGGGTCTGCCCCATTGAACTTCTGGGTCTCCAAATTGGGCATATGGCCTGAGCTTGCCCTTTATGCCTTGGAGGTGCTGGCCTGCCCTGCAGCCAGTGTATTGTCTGAACGTGTGTTTAGCATGGCAGGGGGCATTATCACAGACAAGCGTAGCTGCCTGTCCACAGCCAATGTGGAAAAGCTAACGTTTATTAAAATGAACCAGGCATGGATCCCACAAGACTTGTCTGCACCTTGTGCAGAATAGACATTTAGACCGGCCTCACACAGTATACATTTTTTTTTGAATATGTCTCAATATTTTGGGGGCTACCCCAATTAGAAAAAAAAGCCAAACAAACAAAAAACAGTGTTGGCTACCTCCTCCTCCTTCACCGCCACTTCCACCTACACTGCCACGGTCACCGCCTCCTCAACCTCTATGCTCCTAATCTACATCCACCTCCTCCTCCAATTTTTATTTTTTTAATGTGATTTTAAGTTATTTCCTTATCCACATTTGTTTGCAGGGCACTTGTCCTACTCTTACCCCCATTTTGCTTCCTTTTGCAGCTCTCTAGCCCTTTCCAGGACTTTTTTAGAGACATTTTTGTGGCCAAAAGTTCGGATCAATATTGACTTCAATGGGGTTCGGGGTCCAGGGTCAAGTTCGGGTCAAGTTCGGTGCCGAACTCAAACTTTTTCGTGAAGTTCGGCCGAACCCAACAAACATCCAGGTGTCCGCTCAACTCTAACCCCTAGCATTGGCGCCAATTCACACACAATAAAAATCCCCCAGAATTGGTGCCAATTTACGCAGCAATAACCTCAAGCATTGGTGCCAGTTTACGCAGTAATAAACCCCAGAATTGGTGCCAGTTTACGCAGTAATAGCCCCCAGCTTTAGTGCCAGTTTACGCGGTAATAACGTCCAGAATTGGTGCCAGTTTACGCAGTAATAACCCCCAGCTTTAGTGCCAGTTTATGCAGTAATAACCCCCAGAATTGGTGCCAGTTTACGTAGTAATAACCCCCAGCACTGGTGCCAGTTTACGCACTAATAACCCCCAGAATTGGTGCCAGTTTATGCAAAAATAACCCCCATCTTTGGTGCCAGTTTACACACTAATAACCCCCAGAATTGATGCCAGTTTATGCACTAATAACCCCCAGAATTGGTGTCAGTTTACACAGTAATAACTCACAGAATTGCTGCCAGTTTACACAATAATGGCCCCCAGCATTGGTGCAGTTTATGCAAAAATAACATATACATTGTTGGTCAGTGGAGTTATGCTATGTAAACCCCCTTCATTGGTAACCTCTTAACTTTCCTGTGTTAATGGTCAGAGGCAGTGGTATTTAAGCACTTGTCGACCGGGCTATAGCCTGATGACAGCTACAGCACAGCTGGCTCATTCTTCACTTCTTGCACACCCCCTGGGATGTGCATCTGGAAGTGTTCATGATCGGACCCAGCGCATCAGGGATCGGGGTAAAGGGTCAATCACAGCGGCCCTTTATTACGTGATCGCTGCGTCCAATGATGAAGTGATCACTTTGTCAACAAACTGGCATCATATCTGGTTCTCTGCTCTCCTCACACCAATACAGTGTGTGAGGAGAGGAGAGAGACACTTTGCAACAGCATGAGTTGGCTTGATTCAGTGTGCCCCACAGTGCTCATCAGTGCCCTATAGTGCCATTACAGTGCATCAGTGCCACTACTGTGCTCATCAGTGCCCTACAGTGCCACTACAATGCCATCAGTGCAACAACATTGCCATCAGTGCCACTACTGTGCTCATCAGCACTTTACAGTGCCACTACAGTGCCATCAGTGCCACTACAGTGCCCTACAGTGTCTCATCAGTGCCACTACAGTGCCCTAAAGTGCCATCAGTGCCCTACAGTGCCGTCAGTATTACTACAGTGTCCATCAGTGCCACTACAGTGTTCATCAGTACCCTACAGTGCCCCTACAGTGTCATCATTGCCACTATAGTGCTCATTAGTGCCCTACGGTACCACTACAGTGCTCATCAGTGTCACTACAGTACTTATTAGTGCCACTACAGTGCTCATCAGTGCCCTATGGTGCCACTACAGTGCTCATCAGTGCCCTACAGTGCCCATCAGTGAATGCTTATCAGTATTATCAGTGCACATTAGTGCCCTACAGTGCACATCAGTGCCATCAGTGAGTGCTTATTAGTACCCTACAGTGCCATTAGTGAATGCTCATCAGTGTCATTAAAGTGCTCATCAGTGCCACTAAAGTGCTCATCAATGCCACTACAGTGCCCATCAGTGCCACTACAGTGCCCTATTAGTGCTCATCAGTGCCTCTACAGTGCCCTACTAGTGCTCATCAGTGCCCAATAGTGCACATCAGTGCCCATCAGTGAGTGCTCATCAGTGCCATCCTATCAGTCGATCCTCACCAGTGCCTGTCAGTGCCGTAAAAATGTGTAAAAAATGCATAAAAAAAGTGTTTTCATTTTCTTTTATAAAAACTTGTGGAAAAAAATGACATGTTCAAAAGACTCATCATGCCTCATAGAATATACGCTGAGGTGTTTGCTTTCCAAAATGGGGTCATTTTTTTTGCCAAATTTGCTGGTTGAAAGCTGAAGAGTGGGACATTTTGAGTGAAGAGTGAATCAGTTTTGCTTTTGACTGCTGGTGGTTGCTGTGTTTACGGTTTTTTTTCTGTTTTTTTCCTTGCAGCTTTTTAACAGATTTTCTGTCACTTTTTAAATAGCCTTTTTTTTTCTTTCCTTCCTTCAGACTACTAATTAAGGGGAGTGGGTAATTGGCCACAGGTGATACAGGTCCTATATAACTCTTTGTAGAGCTCATCTGAGTTTGCCAGATTTGCTGGTTGAAAGCTGAAGAGTGGGACGTTTTGAGTGAAGAGTGAAACAGGTTTGCTTATGACTGCTGGTGGTTGCTGTGTTTGCAGTTTTAGGTTTTTTTTGGCTTTTTCCTTGCAGCTTTTTAACCACTTCAGCCCCGGAAGGATTTCCAGCTTTAGGACCGGAGCCCTTTTTGCGATTCGGCGCTGCGTCGCTTTAACTGACAATTGCGCGGTCGTGCGACATTGTACCCAAACGAAATTTGCGTCCTTTTTTTCCCACAAACAGAGCTTTCTTTTGGTGGTATTTGATCACCGCTGCGTCATTTCTGATCGCCGCTATAAACAAAAGAAGAGCGACAATTTTGCAAAAAAAACCAAATTTCTTACTTTTTCCTAAAATACAAATCCAAAAAAAAAATATAAAAAAACATTTTTTTTCACCGTTTTTGGCCGATTTATATTCTTCCTCATATTTGCGATAAAAAAAAACGCAATCGGCGTTTATTGATTGGTTTGCGCAAAAGTGGTCGCGTTTACGGATGATGAGAATTCATTTTTGGGGTTTTTAAATTTTTTTTATTTTTTACTAAAAATGGCGGCGATCTGCGATTTTTAGCGGTACTGCGATATTTCAGCGGACATGGCGGAACATTTTGACACTTTTTTGGGACCATTGGCATTTATACAGCGATCAGTGCTATAAAAATGCACTGATTACTGTGTAAATGTCATTGGCAGTGAAGGGGTTAACCTGCAGGGGGCGCGCTAAGGGTTAACTATGTTCCCTGGGCGTGTTCTAACTGTATGGGGGATGCCCTAACAGGGGAAGGGAAGTTATCACAGCCTTCACGTAAAGGAAGGCTGTGATCACAGCCCTTCCCCCTCACACAGAGCGGAGGTCCGTGTTTACATACACGGACCTCCGCTCATTCGCTCCGGGGGGGCATTGCGGGTGGCCGGCGGCAATCGAAGCCACCGCACCCGCTCCCTGGCCCCCCCTGGACACAGTGAGCGCGCGGGCGCGCCTCCGGCGGCGCGCGCGCGCTCACTATACACGTTCCCGCAGCCGCCGTCGTATGACGGCGATTTGCGGGAACGAGCCACTTTGCCGCCGTCAATTGCCGATCGGCGGTCGGCAAGTGGTTAACAGATTTTCTGTAACTTTTTAAATAGCCTTTTTTTCTTTCATTCCTTCAGACTACTAATTAAGGGGAGTGGTCACAGGTGATACAGATACTATATAACTCTCTGTAGAACTCTATTCTGAGTTTGCTCATCCTTGAGCTTGCCATATTTTGCTGGAACTCTGTCAAAGTGGAGCTTGACTAAGTGGTGAGTTAAAAAACAGAGTTTAAAAAGGAGATTATAACAGGAGTCTTCAAACCTGTAAGTAACATCTGAAATTTCCTGTTATTAGTGTTGTTGTATCTGGGACAATGTGTGCTAGCAAGATTGAAGGCTTTGTACAGTGCACAGTGTGCCGCATGTATGCAACTATGGAGCAACCGTTCCAGGATGGATACCGCTGCGACACATGTGAGCAGGTTGCCCTTCTGGAAGCTTGCATTAAAGATCTGGAGGAGCAAATTGCAATACTGGCCAGAACTGACAACCTTGAAAGGGGTCCTCTGCTTACTGAGCAGGTGGCTAGTAGGGTTAATGGGGAGAGTGGGGAGAGTGGAGGGGTAATTCATGATTATAAGGTAGGTAGATGGGTTAATACAGTTAGAGGGAGTGGTAGAAGCTCACAGAAAAGGAAGGCTGGCCCTGGGTTTGAGCACCCTAACAGATTTGCCAGGTTGATGTGGGGGTGGTAAACTCAGAGGTGGCAGCCCTAGATGTCACTGCTCCTCATAACAGCCGGGAGAGCAGCCCATCTAATAGGAGTGGTAAGGGTAGTGCAAGTAGGCCTAGACAGTTGGTGGTAATTGGGAATTCTATAATCAGGACTAGTCGAATAATTTGTTGCTAGGATCGCCTCAACCAAACGTTTTGCTGTCTCCCTGGTGCCAGGGCTCAGCATGTGGTGGACCGGGCTGATAAATTACTGGAAGGGGCTGGGCATGACCCAGCTGCCTCGGTCCACATTGGAAACAATGACAGAATATATGGAAGGTGGAGGATCCTTAAGAACCAATTTAAAGAATTAGGTTGCAAGTTGGACCTCCAAGGCAATAGTCTCTGAAATATTGCCTGTGCTATGCGCAACACAGGAATGCCAGGGGGAGATTAGAGCTCTGAATGCATGGCTAAAGACCTGGTGTAAGGAGGAGGGCTTTGGGTTTTTAGAGCACTGGGCTGTCTTTTCATTGAGGTACAACCTACATGCTAAAGATGGTTTGCACCTAAATGGAAGGGGGTCTGTTGTGCTGGGGGAGAGGTTTATGGGAAGCCTGGAGGAGTATTTAAACTAGGATTGAGGGGGAGGGTGAATTAGATTATAATGGGGTAGACAGGTCAGAAAGGGGTCAGCCCCTGTTGGTGGGTGGAATGGGGAAAGATGATATGAAGGTTACAATGTTACAATCAACCATTGCAAATGGTACTGTTTGTACTAAAATAAAAAATATGCAACATACAGTTGTGTTCAAAATTATTCAACCCCCAATGCTGTAAATGGTTTTAGGGAATTTAGTGTACATTTGTAATTGTATTCTGAATGAAATCCTACAATTGTGTTGACATACAACGTATAAAAAATAAAATCATGTTTGTCATGGTAAACGTTACCAACTAACATTGTAACATTGGAAGTATAGTAGAAAGGGGTAAGGTGGGTGGTTGTCCCCGACTGGGGAAAGACTGGACAGATGGGGTAATATTAGATTAAGTGGGAGGGGGAGTTAGGATCAAATTTATGAGGAGGTCCGAAGGGTATTTGGAGAGGGGGTCGTGTTGTCTGGGGGAAGGTAAATCCACGTTTGGTAGAAATCGTACATCCAACATGGAGTTACTTTTCTGTCGGGTCACGAGATTTTTGGGTTTCGGGAGGAGGAATGTGGTCCAGAAATCGGTACGTAAGT
>BLSH010306811.1:48875-65777 GCA_018402905.1 Glandirana rugosa
TTGACCAAGACTGGTGTTTACAGATAAGAAACTAGTTTGTCCTTTCATCCACCAGTCGTACAGAAGAAGAAAACTTTATTAGGTTGACAGAGAACAGTGGTCTACAAAAGGAACAGAGCCCATTTGTGTAAGTAATCGTGTAATATTTAGTTGTAAAATATCCAAGTGTAATTTGTAATAAGGTCGACGTAAACTACATTCTAAGGACTGAAACGGGTAAGAAGGTTGTAAAGGGAGGACAACTTGGATGTTTTACATCTAGGAATGAGTTCGAGGGTGGAGTCCTTAGAAACGGACAAAACCACCCCAGGAAGTATTTTTGTTGTAGTGAGAGAGTATGTCCGTCACACCGATTGAGACCAGATAGTACATTCAGTCCCAGAACGTACCTGTTTCGACATATGTAATGTAGCGAGTGTTATTATGCGTAGGCTGCTGTCTGGTACCATGCATGAAGGGACTCATCTCGAGGGTGGCAGATAAAGCTGCGAGCGATGTAATGTATACAGCTTTGTCCATGCAAGACCCTGACTTACATGATAGACCAGAGTTAGCCACACTGCCTGTATGAGAGAGTGATGTTGTTTTTATGAAGGACCCCACCAAAACAGGCAAAGATTCCTGAGGTGGGAGCTTGAGTAAGGATCTACATTTTGTAGGTTCAACAGGAGGGAAATGTTGGAAGAATGGGCAAAGTCAGGAATCTTACATCAAATGCAGCTGGAATAATGTTTAATGTGAACCTATAAAATGTTGATTTATAATGTGCTAATGAATGTGTTTACCCGAGACAAGGAAAACATCTGGTGACAAGAGACAGTTGGATTATTTCAAAAGAAGAAGACATGCTGACCACCTACTTTCCTGTTTGATCAAAGAATAGACATTTGTGGTCAGAACCAGTTTGAACCAACAAGACTGCTGCAACTTCTCTTTTTGTGTCAGTCACATGATGTTGACACCCATTTAACTATTAACTCACTATAAGAAGAAAAGGACGCTGATTGGGTTGATTGTATGATCATCCCTAGGTTACAACCCAGAACACACCTATACCTTATGCATATTCATTATTATAAAAAGCTTAAGCCCTTGCTTTCAGTAGGACTACACGTAGGCAGACTGAGCTACTTGTTTGTACCGTGTCTCCTCCATGCGCATGTAATAAAGCCAATCTACTTGATTTCCTTCAATCACCGGTGTCCAGCTTGAAGTTTTTCCAACACAAACTCCAATGATAACCTTTGTAGTGCGCACACCCATATGCAGATCTACCCATAATGCTTCAGACTCATCACACTCTCCATCAACTAGGTCCTCATTCACACTTGCTTTGAGATCACTTCTCACATAGAGACAGACACCACCACCCCTCCGTTTTACCCTGTCTTTCCGAAAGAGAGCATAGCCAGGAATATTAATAGCCCAGTCATGTGAAGAATGAAGCCAAGATTCAGCTATACCAAGCAAATCATAGTTCTCCTCATGCACCAGAGCTTACAACTCACCTATTTTGCTTGGCAGACTCCTGGCATTGGTGAACAAACACTTTAATTCACTGTCACATTTTGCACTTTTATCTTGCATATTTTTAATTTTAGCACAAACAGTACCATTTCCAATGGTTGATTGTAACATGGGAACCTTCATATCTATCTTTGCCCTCCCCCCATATTTCCCCATTCCACCCACCAATAGGGGCTGACCCCTGTCTGACCTGTCTACCCCATTATAATCTAATGCACCCTCCCCCCTCAATCCTAGTTTAAATACTCCTCCAACCTTCCCATAAACCTCTCCCCTAGCACAACAGACCCCCTTCCATTTAGGTGCAGACCATCTTTCGCATATAGGTTGCACCCCAATGAAAAGTCAGCCCAGTGCTCTAAAAACCCAAAGCCCTCCTCCTTACACCAGGTCTTTAGCCATGCATTCAGGGCTCTAATCTCCCCCTGCCTTTCCTGTGTCGCGCATGGCACAGGCAATATTTCAGAGAATATTGCCTTGGAGGTCCTTCCCTTCAACTTGCAACCTAATTCTTTAAATTGGTTCTTAAGGAGCCTCCACCTTCCATATATTCTGTCATTGGTTCCAATGTGGCCCAGCCCCTCCCAGTAATTTATCAACCCGGTCTACCACATGCCGTACCCTGGCACCAGGGAGACAGCAAAACATTCGGTTGAGGCGATCCTGGCGAAAAATTATTCTATCAGTCCTTCTAATTATAGAATCCCCAATTACCACCAACTGTCTAGGCCTACCTGCACTACCCCCTACCACCCCTACTAGATGGGCTGCTCTCCTGGCTGTTAGGGGGAGCAGTGACATCCAGGGCTGCCACCTCTGAGTTTGCCACCCCCACATCTTCACTCAAATTGACAAATCTGTTAGGGTGCTCAAACCCAAGGCTGGCCTTCCTTTTCTGTGAGCCCCTACCACTCCCTCTAACTGTATTAACCCATCTACCTACCTTATAATCCTGACTTACCCCTCCACCCTCCCCCTTAACCCTACTAGCCACCTGCTCAGTGAGCAAAGGACCCCTTTCTAGGTTGACAGCTCTGTCCAGCGTTGCAATTTGCCCCTCCAGATCTCTAATGCGAGCTTCCAGAAGGGCAACCTGCTCGCATCTGTCGCAGCGGTATCCATCCTGGAGCTGTTGCTCCATAGTTGCATACATGCGGCACACTGTGCACTGCACAAAACCTTCAATCTTGCTAGCACACATTGTCCCAGTTTATTGAGGCCTGAAATAGGAATGACACTTTGCTGGACCTATTAATCTCAAACCATGCAGAGCTTATTACCAATATTCATATAAAAGAACATCTGGGTAGCAGTGACCATAACATGATTTAATTTAATGTAAGCTGCAAGCAACAAACACGGGAAAGATAAAAACACTTATCTTTAAGAGAGCAAATTTTACAAGGATGAGGGCTGCTCTCCAGGACTTAGACTGGGAGGGAATATTGGCATTCATGAACACAGAACAGAAATAGGAATTTTTCAAAGACTCACTGCTAAGTATATTCCCATGGGCAATATGTTTAAAAAGCTAAAAATAAAACCTATGTGGCTCATGGCCAAAGTTAAAAAAGTTATCTTTTATATGTTACAAAGAATATAACAGAATATGTAAAAAGGAAATCAAGGATTCAAAAATTCAAAATGAACAACAGATTACAAAATATAGTAGGACAAACAACAAAAAAAATCTTAAAATATATTAATAGTAAAAAGGTCAGGTCTGAGCATGTAAGCCCTTTACAAAATAATCTAGAGTGGGTGACTGGGGACAAAGAGAAGGCAAACTTCTTAAATCATTTCTTCTGCTCTGTGTATATAAATGAGCATGGGGGAGCTCATGTCCACAATGGCAGTGGTGGTGACACAGCCCCAAATGATCCACAATGGCTCAAAAGTGAAATGGTCTAGACATATTTAGACAGAATAAAGGTAGATAAAGCACCTGGACCAGATGGCATCCACCCACAGATCCTACAAGAATTGAGCCCTGTCATTTCAAAGCCATTGTATCTAATTTTTAGGGACCCCTTAATGACTAGAATAGTACCACTGGATTGGCATAGGGCCAATGTGGTGCCCATATTTAAAAAGGGATCAAAGTATTTACCAAGTAACTAAATGCCTATTAATTTAACTTCTATAGTTGGGAAGATACTGGAGAGTTTAATAAAAGACCACATAGATGAATTCTTGTTAGAAAAATTGTTTTAAGCAACAGACATCATGGATTCATGAAAGACAGAAGTTGTCAAACAAACCTGATTTGTTTTTATGAGGAGGAAAGTAAAACCTTGGACAGAGGGGTGGCTATGGACGTGGTATACTTGGATTTTGGTAAAGTGTTTGACACAGTTCCCCACAAGCATCTAATGTGTAAGGTAAAGTCTACAGGCTTGTAAAAATTATTTTGTAAATGGATAGAAAGCTGGCTAAAAGACCGAATTAAGAGCATAGTGGTTAATGATTCTTACTCTGAATGGTCTAAAGTTATCAGTGGTGTACCCCAAGGTTCAGTGTTGGGGGCCTTCCTTTTCAATATATTTGGAAATCATATAGGGTCTGGGTTTAAAAGTACCATTTCAGTGTTTGCAGATGACACCAAGCTATGCAATGGAATAACATCCTTAAAGGATGTCTCCAACTTACAAGCAGACCTCAATGCACTGTCTAATTGGGCGACTATGTGGCAAATGAGGTTTAATGATGACAAATGTAAAGTTATGCACTTGGGGGCTAAGAATATGCATGCATCATACATACTAGGTAGTACAACTGGGGGAATCCATAGTGGAGAAATATCTGGGGGTTTTGGTAGATCATAAACTTAATAATGGCATGCAAGCAGAATCCTTTCTTGTATTAAGAGATGTATGGACTCTAGAGAGAAAGATACATAATTTGTCCCTGTACAAATCATTAGTGAGACCTCATCTGGAATATGCAGTTCAGTTTTGGGCACCAGTTCTCAAAAAGAATATCGGAACTGGAGAAAGTGCAGAGAAGGGCAATCAAACTAATAAGAGGCATGGAGGAACTCAGTTATGAGTAAAGATTAGAGGAACTGAATTTATTCTCTCTTGAGAAGAGGAGATTAAGGGGGGATATGATCAATATGTACAAATACATAGGTGGTCCATATATAGTTACATAGTCAGTGAGGCTGGAAAAAGACACAAGTCCATCAAGTCCAACCCATGTGTGTGTTCTTTTTTTTTTTTTTTTTTATGTCAGTATTGCATTGTATATCCCCCAATGTTGTGGTCCCTTAGGTGTGCATCTAATAGTTTTTTAAAATTTTCTATACTACCAGCAGAAACCACTGTTTCTGGAAGAGAATTCCACATTCGCACTGCTCTTATCGTAAAGAAACCCCTACGCATCTTAAGGTTCAACCGCCTTTCTTTCATTCTCAGTGAATGGCCGCGTGTCTTCTTGTTTCCCCTTGCGCTGAATAGTATTGCCCCTATAGCGGGGTCACCAGTACAGTATTTGTACATATAGTGAACTTGGTGTTGAGTTATTCACTTTAAAGTCATCGCAAAGGACAAGGGGGCACTCTTTACGTCTAGAGGAAAAAAGATTTCATCTCCAAATACAGAAAGGTTTCTTCACAGTAAGAGCTGTGAAAATGTGGAATAGACTCCCACCAGAGGTGGTTCTGGCCAGCACAGTAGATTGCTTTAAAAAAGGCCTGGATTCTTTCCTTAATGTAAATAATATAACTGAGCACTAACCTTTTTAGGTAAAGTTGATCCAGGGAAAATCTGATTGCCTCTCAGGGGATTAGGAAGGAATTTTTTCCCCCGCTATAGCAAATTGGATCACGCTTTGCTGGGGTTTTTGCCTTCCTCTGGATCAACTGTGGGTAACGGAATGTGTATAAGGGATTGTATAGTTATATATATTTTTTCTTTTTTTTATTGGTTCAAATAGATGGACTTTTTTCAACCTGGCTAACTATGTAACTATGTAATTTTGTGGGCGTTCCATTGTCCTGGTGCTCCAGGGCCTTCAAATGTGTGATAGGTAGTCAAGAAATTAGATGTGTAATTTAAGTCCCTAGAACACCTGACTGGTAATCCCTGTATGTTGGGCCTCTGTATGTGGCCAGGCTGTGTAAAAGTCTCACACATGTGGTATTGTCATACTCAGGATGAGTAGCAGAATGTATTTCCCCCTCATCTTCCAGGACAGCAAACTTGAGAGAGGATTGGCTCCGCCTTCTACAGGAAACGCAAACCAGACAATTTAAAAGGCCCCTCCCTTTCCTCTGACCCTCAGTTGCTTTGTGTTTCCAGACCTCCAGGAGACACACCGTAACGTGTTTTTTTTTTTTTCTTCTTCTGGTCTGGTAATTGTGGTTAGTATTCTAGTTACTCAGACAAGTTGTGGCTTTGTCGGGAGAATTTTTTGCTGGTGCAGACTAGAAAGGGGCCCCCATGGATTTCTAGTGGCACTTGCCTTTTGAGGATCCCCATTGGCAACTTCCACTCCCCAGCTGCACACCGGCTGTTTACACTCCAGGGGATGATAGAGGAGCGTTCTCCTCTTGTTCCCCCACCCTGGGTGTACCAAGATGGCTTCGGATGACGCGGTAAATGGATACCGAAACCAGAAGTGACGTAAACGCACTTCCGGACGCGGTGCATTTGAACACTGTCGGTGTGTTCACTAAAGGGGATACGCTGTGTAGCAGCGTGGCAGCAGTGAAAACATCCGGCAGATCGTGCCTGCTGACGTACTATGGAGGCTGAACATGGCCTTGAGGATGGAGCACCCGCTCATGGGGGCACAACAGCTGCATCCGATCCCTATGCAGTACCTAAGATACCTAGGGAGAGCCATTTGAACCAGGGGGTATGTATATGTTGGTGTTTTGCATTTATTAAAGCCCATACACATGCTAGGTTTTGCCTTTTGTTTCCTCTAGGTTAACAAACCGGTTAAAAGGAGATGTGGGAACTGTAGAGCTAAACTGCCAGAGACCTGTAAGAAGCTTTTATGTGAGACCTGTATTGCTTCAGTTGCAGGGGCTGATTCAGCTGCATCTCTAAAGGGCTTAATGGTGTCCATGAGAGCAGTGGTGTCATCCATTCAGTCCTTCAATGACAGGTTAGCAGGACTAGGCCCTTCCACTTCCACTGCTAGGTCCGTTACCATGCCCCAGGATCCCTCGGTTCCAGGGAAATCTCTGCCTCCCCTGGTATTAGAGACCGTGAGTGCTTGTTCGGTCTCTGACCTAGAGGAGGGGGAAAACTCAAATACTTCCTCTGACTAACAGTCAACGTCAGATGTCGAAGAAACGGTAAACACAGTGAAAATCTATTTCCAATAGATGATATTGATGAGCTGTTGAAAGCTATTTATACGTCGGAACAGATTGAGGTGCCCCAACAGTCTCAATCTATTCAGGACAGGATGTATAGGGGACTGCAGGGACGTAAGACTAGGTCTTTCCCTGTTCATCAGTCTCTCAAGGACATGGTCCTCTCAGAATGGAAGGAGCCTGAAAGAAAGTTATTCCAGTCTAGGACACAAAAGGGGGTTTCCTTTTCAATCTGATATTGAAGAAATGTTTTTCAAGTGTCCTAGATTAGACGCTCCTATGTCACAGGTATCTAAGAAATCAGATCTTTCATTCGAAGATTCAGGTGTGCTTAAAGATCAGATGGATAGAAAAGCGCATACTAAAGGTGGGGCGCTCTTTGGGGTAGGAGGGAGGCTGACCCATTTTTTCAAAGAATGGGCAGAGATCACCCAAAATCCTTTTATTCTCAAGATCATACAAGAGGGTTACGGGTTGGAATTCAAATCCCCTCCTCTCCAAAGGTTTTTTCTCACTTGGCTGCCCAGAGACCAAGAGAGAAGGCAGGGCATGTTAGACCTAGTTTTTCGGTGGGAATCAGAGGGAGTAATTTCTCCAGTTCCAGAGGATTAGAAGTTTCAAGGCTTCTATTCTCATGTATTTCTGGTGAGGAAGGCATCCGGAGGGTTCTGGATGGTCATCAATCTAAGTGTCCTGAACAGATTCTTGGTTTACAGACGGTGCCATATGGAAAGCATTTATTCTCTAAGGAATCTGTTATTACCAGACGTGTTCATGATAACTTTGGATATCCAGGACGCTTACCTTCATGTGCCAATATGCCAGAATCATCTGAAATTTCTGAGATTCGCAATTCAAATGGAGAGCGGTCCACAACATTGGCAGTTCAGAGCCCTTCCTTTTGGTCTCTCAGCAGCCTCAAGAGTTTTCACTAAAATAATGGCTGAGGTTATGGCTTTTTTCAGATTACAAAAGAATACAATCGTTCTGTACCTGGATGATTTTTTGATATTTGCCCGGGAGAAGGAGAAACTTTATCAGGATCTACAAGTGATTTTGCAGACCTTTCAGAGGTTAGGCTGGAAGGTCAATCTTCAGAAGTCGTCTCTGGTACCCGCCCAGAGTCGATTGTTTTTGGGGTACCTGAGAGACACAGTGGCCCAAAAGATTTTTTTTTTCTGAGAGGAAAGATATCGAAGATCCTCTCCATGCAGGGGTTCCGACAGCTGCCACAGGCATCTTGACGGCAAATTCTGCACTTATTAGGACTAATGACTGCAGTGATACCGGGTATACCATGGGCCCAGTTGCATTCCAGGCCCCTCCAGTCGTTCCTTCTGCATCATTGGGATCACAGAAAGAGCTCCTTGGATCAGGTCATCTGTCGTCCAGGAGGCGATTTTCTCAATCTATTCTGGTGGGAGCAACCAGAGCATTTGCAGAAAGGGAAGGCCTGGGCGCAGCATTCCCCAGTAAAGATTACCACGGATGCCAGCCTATGGGGTTGGGGGGCTCACGCAAAGGACTGGCAAGCACAGGGAGCCTGGTGCCCAGAGGAGGCAAACCAGTCTTTGAACTTCAGAGAGCTGTTAGTGGTGAAGAAAGCCTTGGACACACTGGAGACAAGGGTTGGGTCAAAGGACCTATTAATCTTGTCAAACAATGCCACAATGGTGGCGTATCTCATCAAACAAGGGGGCACTCGCTCAGACAGTTTACTAGTGTTAAGCCAGGAGATGCTGTCCTGGGCGGAGATCAATGTTTCCTCTATCAGGGCGGTTCACATCAGCGGAACGGCGAATGTGCTAGCGGATTACCTGAGCAGAGTAAATATCAGTCCCGGAAATTGGGAACTGAACCAAGAGACCTTCCAGGAGATCACTTTGAGATGGGGGGCCCCCAATGTGGATCTATTTGCATCCACCCGCAACAGGAAGCTTCCAGTATTTTTTTCCTTAGGGAGAGAGACAGGGTCCTTAGGGACGGATGCGCTCTCTTTCCAGTGGAAATTTGTTCTGGCCGACGCCTTTCCACCGTTTCCATTGTTGCCTCTGGTAATCAGGAAAACTGTGCAGGAGCAGATGGAGGTCATCTTAATTGCCCTGTGGTGGCCCAGGAGGAGTTGGTTCTCTGCCCTGAGGGCTCTGTCTATAGAACCCCCCTGGCCCCTGCCAGAGTGGAAAGACCTTCTCCGTCAGGGCCCAGTGATCCATCCAAGCCCTCAGATTTACCATTTGACGGCTTGGAGGCTGAGCGACGCATCCTACAACTAAGAGGATGTTCAGCTAGAGTTATTGGCACTATTCTAGACAGCCATAAATTGGTCACTATAAAAATTTATGGTAAAGTTTGGAAAATGTTTGTATCCTGGCAAAGGAGTGCGGGAATTGACTCCTTTTCTGTTCCCTGTGTACTGGATTTCTTAGAAAGAGGTGTGGAGAAGGGGCTGGCGGTCAGCACTCTTAGGGTGCAAGTTACTGCCCTATGCCTGTTCTTACAAAGAAAATTAGCGGAGGATCCACTAATTAGTAGATTTCTGTCAGCAAGGATGCCTAGATTGATTAAACAGGTCCCCCCTCCTGGGATCTGTCATTGGTGTTGACTGCTCTGACCAGAGCCCCCTTCGAGCCATTAAAGTAGCCTCTTTGAAGATGGTAACCCTAAAGATTGCCTTGCTTTTGGCTGTAACGTCAGGGAGAAGAATTTCTGATTTGGAATCCCTCTCTTGTAAAGACCCTTTCTTAAGGATTTTAGACGATAGTGTAGTAATTGGTCCGGAACCTTTGTACTTGCCCAAAGTCTCGTCCAATTTTCACCGCCCCCCAGGAAGTAGTGCTTCCTAGTTTTTGTTCCTCCCCCTAGGAATTCAGAGGAGGAAAGGTTTAGTTTTCTAGAAGTGAGAAGATGTATTCTACATTATCTAGACGTGTCTAGTGAGTTCAGGAATTCTTCCCAACTCCTAATTTCACTTAGTGGCCCCAAAAAGAGGTCTAAGGCAGCTAGAAGTTCCATTGCCAGATGGATAAGAGAAGCAATTTTGGTTGCATAGAGGTCGTCAGGTCAGACCCCTCCTATCGGGGTTATATTTGACTAGATCTCTTGCCGCATCATGGGCAGAAAGAGCGGGAGCATCATGGGAAGATATCCAAAGCTGCTGTCTGGTCCTCCTCTCATGCATTTGTGAAGCATTAGAGAGTCCAGATGCTCTCCAGCCAGGACCTCTCTTTTGGAAGGAAGGTGCTCCAGGCTGTCGTCCCTCCCTAAGGTATAGAATCTTGCTTATCCTCTCAAGTAGCTGTCCTGGAAAATGAGGGAGGAAAACCCCCCGTTAGACTTACCGGTAACGGTTTTTCCAGGAATCTTCCAGGACAGCGTCTATTCCCACCCTATTCTTTATTCACTGGTATCCTTATGTTTTACGTGGTGGTGGTGATAGCGAATTTCTATTTTTTCCTTCTGCTGAGTGCCCTGGTGGTGGAGGTTTACTTAATCATCAAACAACTGAGGGTCAGAGGAAAGGGAGGGGCCTTTTAAATTGTCTGGTTTGTGTTTCCTGTAGAAGGCGGAGCCAATCCTCTCTCAAGTAGCTGTCCTGAAAGATTTCTGGAAATACCGTTACCGGTAAGTCTAACAGGGGTTTTTGGGTTGTAATTTTTGGTATGCACTTGCTGTGTGTTAGAAATATCTTATAAATGGACAATTTTGTGTGAAAAAAAAATGAATTTTCATTTTCTTTCCACATTTTCCAAAAACGTGTGGAAAAAAAATACATGTTCAAAAGAATCATTATGCCTCATAGAATATACGTTTGGGTGTTTTGCTTTGCAAAATGGGGTCATTTTGTGGGCGTTTCAATTGTCCTGGTGCTCCTGGTGTAGTCAAGAAATTAGATGTGTAATTTATGTCCCTAGAACACCTGCCGGTGCTCCCTACATGTTAGGCCTCTGTATGTGGCCAGGTTGTGAAAGTCTCACATGTGGTATCGTTATACTCAGGAGGAGTAGCAGAATGTGTTTTGGGGTGTAGTTGCAAGTATGCATATGCTGTGTGAGAGAAATAACCTGTTAATTTTGTGAAAAAAAGTAAAAATGAAAAATAAACAAATCTTCATTTTGCAAAGAATTGTGGGGAAAAAAATGCTCACCATACCCCTTACTAAATACCTTGGAATGTGTGCTTTCCAAAAAGGGGTCATTTGGGGGTATTTGTACTGTCCTGACTTGTTAGTGTCTCAAGAAATGAGAGGTCAGTACATGAGGTATGATCAAATGTGATAAATTTTCAATGATTGGCACCATAGCTTAGCTTGTAGACTCTATAAACTTCACAAAGACCAAATAATATACACTGATTTGGGTTATTTTTACCAAAGATATGTAGCAGTATAACTTTTGGCCAAAATTTATGAAGCAAAATTACTAATGTAGCATAAAAATAAGGGGAAATAGCCGCCCTTAGTAAAACATGCAATAGCGCCAGCCATCACTCAGCAAAATGAAAAAAATGAATTACAAACAGCCAGCACAAAATATTGATTGCAATATAGTCCTATAAAAGTTCATATGCAGCTAGGGTTGGCACCTCATCCCTTTAAAACCAGACACGTATTAATTATACAGGTTCTGTGGCTGATTAAGGTGGTAATTAAACTCACTTGGTGTCTTATCTGCATTAACCATTTGCCGGCCGTGTAATGTGTTTTTACTGCTGCATTGTGGCAACGTAGCGCAAATCGCCATTTATAAACGACGATTCATGCAGGCCCGCCGCAAGCTCTGTCCGCTGGTGACCCTCGATCGACTGATACAGAGGACTGAAAGGGGAACCACTAATGTAAATACGGCGGGTCCCCGTTCTGTCAGGCAGCATGACAGTGATCTACTGATCCCTGTAATTGGAATCGGTTAGATCTATCATGTCCCTGCCAGCCCAGCCCCCACACGGTTAGAACACAGTGAGGGAACACATTTAACCCCTTGATCGCCCCTACAGGTTAACCCCTTCCCTGCCAGTGACATTTATACAAAAAAGTGTCAAAAATTTCCGATCTGTCCGCCACAATATCGCAGTCCCGATAAAAATCACAGATCACTGCCATTACTAGTAAAAAATAAATAGATGGGGCGTGGCCAAGATGGCGGACTGAGCGGATGCGCTGAAACGAGCTCCGCAACCTTCGGACCTTTTATCCGTTTCTAAAGGGACTTTCCTGGGGTCACTGACGCCCCGATCCTTGCTATATGCGTAAGGGCAGCTCCGGGCCCCGGCGCAGGAGAAATCAGGCCGGGAGGTCTCCGCCACAGCACTCGGTGCAGCAGGCCCCACGAACCCGCTCCGGCATGGCGTCGCAGACGGCCCTAGATAACCCTGATAGCAGGGAGGAGGATCGCTTTGCAGCCCTTATGCAGGCCATCACAGGCTGTCAGGCCACCATCACCACATGTCAGACTGCACTGACCGAAAAAATCGATCATCTGCAGGCGGATGTGGGACTTCTGAGGCGGGACATGGACAAGGTCCGGGAACGCATGCGGGTGGCCGAGCGCCGGGTTGGAGGCGCCGAAGACTCTCTCCGGGAGCACGACACCGCCATAAGGACACTCCAGGTCAAGGTGAGGGCCTTAGAGTCTAGAGCCGAGGATGGCGAAAATCGCAGTCGCAGAAACAATCTAAGAGTGGTGGGGCTGTCTGAGGGGGTGGAGGGTCAGGACCCTACCACCTTTACAGAACGTATGCTGCGCACCTTGCTCCCTCAGGCGCCATTTTCGGCGCACTTTGTGGTGGAGAGGGCACATAGGGTCCCCTCAGCCCGCGGCCCACAGGGGAGCCCCCCACGCACCTTCATATTCCGCCTGTTGAACTTCCGGGACCGGGACCTGGCGATTAGAGAAGCGAGGAAGATTGAGGAGCTCCGGTTTGAGAATGCTAAATTGATGCTCTTCCCCGACTATTCAGTTGAAACGCAGCGCCTCCGCAGGACTTTCGACAAAGTGAAGGCCCAACTGCGTACCCGTGGAATCAAATACAGCATGTTATTCCCTGCCCGTCTGTGTGTGGTGGACGGGGAGTCGACTCGGTTCTTCACGGCCCCAGAGGATGCATCCCACTGGCTGGACACACTGCCCAACAACAGATGAGTATTGAGGCTCTCCTCTCTTTTGCCCCTCTATTTGCCCCTGTCTGTTGCCCTTGCCCTCACTGGACCCCTTGCCGGGATGCTGTTTTTTTTTGATCCGGATGGATCCTGGGGGGGGGGGGACGAGGCCTTACATCTTTTGCCACCCTGGGAGCCTCTACAGTGACACGGAAGCTCCTCTGACCCCTCTGGTGGCACGAGGGCCTCATCTGGGAAGAACATCCTGAGCGGTGGTCCTGAGATATGATCCGGGACACACGGAGGTACTATGCTCACCCTGAATGGTTTATGGAAGACTCATTGGGTCAGTAGCCTACAGTTTTTGAAGACATGCCCTCCTGGACACTGGGTTGGCTCAGGGCCCACCCCGGGTTTCCCCCCTTCTTTTCTCAGCCCTCTTTTTGAGCTGCCCTGTCTGATCTCCCGGAGAGGCCATAGGCCTCCCTTCATGGTTATGTTATGTTTATGCTCCACTTTACTATATTTTTGTTGGAAGACCTTTTGTTATATAAGAATGTGCCCCTAGCTTGCTAGGTGATTCCTTAAGTCAATATTACAATGAGATTCTACTAATTGTCCCTATTCTGTGTCGCACTGTCCGAGTCCGAGGTTGCGGGTGGCTCCGGCACTGTGACACAGAGGTCCGTACGTCTGCTAGCCTTCCACTAGCCCCCTAGGTATAAGGCCTATTTTATGTAAATATGTATGGGTTACTTGGTTTATGGGTAAAGCACTCCAAAGTTTTTGTGGTGGATGTGCAGGGTGGGTTAGGGTGGGGAATGTGGGTTTGTTTGCTTTATGTTACTAATGTTGTTTTTTTTCCATGCAGTGGACTATCTAGCGGGGGGTACAGGGGTGTCAACGGGGCATCGGTTGTCGGTGAGGTGGGGGTGGTGGGTGGGAGTGGCGGGACTCCCCCACTGGGTCAGCACCACCTGTATTTCTGGGAGACGATAGT
The DNA here is from genome assembly GCA_018402905.1 of Glandirana rugosa. Lineage (NCBI taxonomy): Eukaryota > Metazoa > Chordata > Amphibia > Anura > Ranidae > Glandirana > Glandirana rugosa. Next base: position 62,826 of record BLSH010306811.1, read on the forward strand.
TGACACTGGGTTACAATGGCTTCCCTGAAGATCGTCTCCTGGAATGTCAGGGGACTTAATGATAGGACCAAACGTTCATTAATTTTTGCATACCTCAAGAGATTTAACCCCCAGATGTGTATCCTTCAGGAGACCCACCTGGTGGGTGGCAAAATCCTGAGTCTAAAGAAGCCCTGGGTGGGCCATCATTACCATGCCACCTACTCTAACTATGCCAGGGGGGTTAGTGTCTTAGTTCACAAATCTTTGAACTTTGAGTTACTAAGGGTGAAGACTGACCCGGGGGGGAGGTATGTTGCGCTACATATAGTCATTGATATGATAAAAATGCTCATAGTTGGTGTTTACTTTCCCCCACCTGCCTCGAAAGCTGATCTGAACCTCTTGACTAACCTCCCCTCTGATTTTCCTACGGATAATGTCCTTATTATGGGGGACTTCAATATGCTCCGAGCCCTGCTCTAGATAGGCTGCCTCCCGGAGCTCCCGTGGACTCGGCTTTGATGCGGTGGGCTCTTCTTTATGGACTGACTGACGTGTGGAGATGGAGACATCCGGACACGAAAGCCTACTCATGTCACTCGGCCTCTCATGCCACAATGTCACGCAATGACCTGGGGTATGCTAGTGCAGGCCTTCTCTCTAGAGTTCGAGAGGTTTCCATGCTCCCACGTGGTATCTCCGATCATGCTCCCCTGATGTGCTGTCTCCGGACTGCGACGCCCCCCTCGGACAGACTCTGGCGGTTGTCCCGGTACTGGATAACTGATCCCACAATTGAGTTTGAAATGGCTGGCCATATCTCGAGGTACTGGTCCGCTGGCTCTGGCTCGACGGGGGTGGCCGTGGTCTGGGACGCCTTTAAGGCGACCATGAGAGGATGTTATCAGTCCACTATCTCTAGGGCCCGACGGGATGCAGCAATTACCATAGAGGAGGAAGAGGCCAGGGCATCTGCCCTTGAAGACAGATATATACGCACCAATAATCCCATTACCCATATCGATATGCAAACAGCATATCGTGAGGTGGCGCTGCTTCGGGTTAATAAGGCCAAAAAACACCACTTGTCCCAGACGCAACGCATTTTTGAGCAGGGGGAGAAGAATGGAAGGCTTCTGGCATGGTTGGCCAGGGAACAGCAACCCCTGACTACCATAGCCCGAATTAAAACCGAAGACGGTAAGCTGACTACAGACCCGGTGGGCATTAATAGCCGATTTGCCGAATACTATAGGACTCTGTATTCCTCAAGAAAGACATATACGGCTGACGAGCTTAGCTCATACCTGACCCAGATTACTCTCCCCACCCTTTCGTTAGCTATGCGTACACTGCTTGACAGCCCTATTACACAAGAGGAGGTCCAGAAAGCTTTATACTCCATGCAGGCTGGGAAGACCCCGGGGGTAGACGGATTTCCATCCGAATTCTATAAACAATACGGGGAACACCTGGTCCCCCGACTGCATGACACCCTTCTCCGGTCTCTGGAGGCTGGGGCACTCCCAGACTCAATGGCGGAGGCCATCATAGTGGTGATTCCTAAACCTGGGAAAGACCCGGAAGAATGTGGATCATATAGGCCCATATCGCTGCTTAATGTGGATGCTAAAATACTGGCCAAAGTCCTGGCAGTCAGAATAAACGAGGTCATACATACCCTGATTGAGGGTGACCAAACGGGATTTATGCCTGGGAAGGGTACAGACATAAACCTCCGCCGGCTCTTTACGGTTCTGGCTTCGGATGGGTCATTACAGGACCTCGACGCAGTGGCCTCCCTGGACGCCGAAAAGGCGTTTGACTCAGTGGAGTGGCAATATCTATGGGAGGTCCTGCGTCGCTTTGGCTTTGGGCCCAGATTTATCTCCTGGGTGCAGGCCCTGTATGGCTCTCCGAGGGCCAGGATCCGCACCGGTTCGGTTATATCCCCGTCCTTCCGGTTACATCGTGGCACGAGACAAGAGTGTCCCCTGTCACCAGCCCTTTTCGCCCTGGCAATTGAGCCGATGGCGGTGGCTCTGGGGGACTCTTCGGAGGTGACTGGCATCCGCATCGGTCAAATTACTGAAAAAATTTCGCTGTATGCGGATGATACCCTGTTATACTTGAGGAATGCCCCTATATCCCTACCAGCAGCTTTAGCACTTATAAATGAATCTGGGAGGTACTCAGGTATACGAGTAAATTGGGATAAATCAATCATTTTCCCACTCTGCTCGGAACAAGCATTAAATTCCTTGGCCACGCCACTACGCAAAGTCACACAATTCAAATACTTGGGAATACAGATTCATAGGGATTTGGCGCAGTTTATCCCCCTAAATTTAACTCCGGTGTTCTCCCTTCTGACTCGAAAGTGTGCAGCTTGGAGACTGCTGCCCCTCACTCTGATTGGGCGAGTGAATCTCATTAAGATGTAGATGCTTCCCAAATTTACCTATCTCTTTAGGCAGACTCCAGTCCCCATACCAACCTCTTTCTTTAAAAAACTGGACAGTATTCTCATTACGTTCCTATGGAATGGGGGGACACCGAGACTGGCTAAGGCTACGCTACAGCTATCGGTTAATATGGGGGGCCTTGCCCTCCCGAATTTCCTTAAGTATTACTGGTCAGCCGTCCTTGTCACGGTCAAATGGTGGCTGTCTGAGACCCCGGCCAACCCAGCTTCGACGCTTGAGGCCTCGAGGTTGGGATCATATGCGGAGTTAAGGAACTTGGTGCACAGGGGACCCCGCAGTTCGCCTCAAATTACGGTTCCCATGAAAACTACCCTACGGGTGTGGGACACGGTGCGCTCCAAGCTGAGTGGTGGGAGTGGCTGGTCTCCAACTACACCATTATGGGGTAACCCCAGACTTCCTCACTTCCGCTCCATCCCTGATCCAGTGGCCTGGGCGCGCTCTGGCATCACCTCGCTGTGCGATGTGATCAGGGGCGATGCCC
>BLSH010306811.1:65787-95146 GCA_018402905.1 Glandirana rugosa
TGCTCCCTGGACCTCAAGTGGATAGAATAATTACAGCACGTCTTGGGGTGAGGTTTTGTCAACTTAAAGGCTCGTCCAGGTATGGACAATTTATAACACCCCCGCTTTTGGAGACCAGTGTGATTGAGGACCTCCTAAAGGATCCTGAAGGCGTAAAGACCCTTTCTAACCTATATGCTACCCTGACTGGTCTGGACGCCTCTAGGATCTCAAGACTTTATGATAGATGGCGGGAGGACATACCCACTCTAACGGAGGACGACTGGGGAGAGGGGGTCCAACAATTTTTACCGTTGATGATCTCAGCAAGGGACAGGTTTACTCAAATTAAGTTCTTACATAGAATATATTACACCCCCCAGCGACTTGCTGGGATATACCCCGGTTTGAGCCCGCTCTGCCGCAGGTGTGGTTCGGAGGAAGGGACTTTCTTCCACGTAGTATGGACCTGCTCGGAAATTCAACTGTTTTGGAGTGGGGTTCTGCACGACATTAATAAGATAGGTGAACTCCAGGTCCCTCGTCACCCACGGTGTATGCTCCTGGGCATGTGTGAGGAGGTTGATGCTCCAAAGGCCAAGAAACTCTTTGTATTTTACGCGGCCTTTTATGCGAGGAAAGCGATTCTCCTGCAGTGGATTAAGGCCCCCCCTCCGACAGTGGGACAGTGGAGGAACCTAATAAACTTGGCCCTCCCCCTATACAAGCTAACCTATGCGGGTCGTAATTGCCCGAAAAAATTTGAGAAGGTGTGGGCGACCTGGGTCCGGGAAGAGCAGCTGGCGCTGGAGTAGGGCTTGAGGACTACCGTACAATGGTGGCCAATTATTAAAAGGGAAAAAGGGAAAAAAAAGGAAGGGAAGATAAATAAATAAATAAAAAGGAAAAGGGAATAGGGGTTGTTTGTGAAATAATTTCGACAGGAGGATGCAGTAAGCTCTGGTATATGTCCTTCATCTCCTCTCTAAGTTGTAATCCTGATAATATGTCTCCTGTATTGTGCGAATGACCGCATACCCACCCTGATTAGACATTGTGACTCACCTGTACCTGTGTGATTGTACCACTGCTGTTTTTTTTGTATTGTGTTTAAAAAATTGAATAAACTTTATGTTAAAAAAAAAATAAATAAATAAATAAATAGATAAAAATGCCATGAGGCAGGGCTAGTAGTAATGGAAGGCAGATGAGACGGTGAACCAGAGGAAAATGAGATCCGCACACCAGCTTCAGTGTATGACACACCAGACCACTGTGCTAATATCAAATCTCTTTACCAGAAGATCAGTTGGTGTAAGCATATTATACAGGACACCAGGAATGTGTCCTGGATGGCAGATACATAGCTCCCAACTGTCCCTGATTTCGAGGGACTGTCCCTGATTTGGAGCAATGTCCTTCTATCCCTCTTTCCTCCTCATTTGTCCCTCATTTTGGTCTGATCTATATAGCTGTATATAAAATTCAGCATTCAAGAGAACCAAGGAACACCCATCCCAGCGTCCCAGAGGAATGAGGGTGTGCTGTGCTGGTGGTGTCATTCCTGGGGCGATATCCAGGCCCACTATCCCCTGCAGGAGGAACTCATGGAGTGTGGCACTCTACGGAGAATGTCCTTTTATGCCCAGAAGGTCTGTGCTGCCCACCTGGACCTGACTGAGAGGAGATTTGAATGTGACCTTTGGGTGAACCAGCTTCATGCCCGAGCGCTGTTGGACTCTGGAAGTATGGTAACACTTGTGGGTACCGGGTAGCTGTGGAGGTGGGTCCAGTAGCAAGAACCCTGAGGGTGGTGTGCATACATGGGGACACCAAGGAATACCCCCTGGTATCAGTGACGCTCACCATGGCCTGTGGTACAATTGTCCAGGAGGTTGGGGTGGTACCCAACCTCATCCATGATACTATTATAGGAAGAGACTGCCCCTTTATTTGTTGTTCTTTGAAACTATGTGAGCCAAGAACTATCGGGACAGCTGTACTGCTCTGTTCCCTCTAAGGGGCTGGACGCCAATGCTCTAGAGAACACTGATAGAGTTGCATCTGGGGCAGATGGTCCACCACCTAAGGGGGCCTCTCTTAGGCAGGTCATGGCTGGGGAGAACATAGAGGAAGCCTCCCCTCTGCAGGTTATGACCGATGAGGGAGAAAGCTCCTTTCGTCTTGCCCACCCTGATTTGAGGTGTCACGGGGTGCATTCTCTTCTGCCCAAAAGAGGGATCCCACACTGAAAAATGCCTGGCAACAGGTTACTGTAGTTAATGGAGTTTCACAAGTGCCTGAGGCCGGAAAAAGGTGTCCCCGCTTTGTGGTAGTTGGTGAGCTGCTATATCGGGTTACCAAGGTTAGGGGATAAGTGGTCAACGAGTTACTGGTCCCCCCAGCCCTTCAGACACATGATGCTCGACCTAGCCCACAATGATGCATTAGGGGGTCACTTAGGGCTGAAAAGACCGAGGCACGAATAATGGACCGGTTCTACTGGCCGGGAGTGACAGCAAAGGTGAGACGGTAATGCAGTTCATGTCCCACCTGCCAGCTGACCGCACCGATGCCCCACTTGAGGAACACGTTGGTGCCGTTACCCATTATCGAGGTACCATTTGAGCGCATTACGATGGATTTGGTGGGCCCTTTGGTGAAATCAGCTCAGGGCCACCAATACATCCTTGTGGTACTCTATTATGCCGCCAGGTATCTAGAGGCAGTTCCCTAAGTCAGGCCACGTCAAAAGCAATTGCCAGGGAATTGTTTAATATGTTCTCTAGGACAGGATTCCCAAAGGAGATCTTTACAGACCAGGGCATCCCATTCATGTCTCGGGTGATGCCAGATCTGTGCAAGTTGTTCCAAATCAAACAGTTAGACAGATGTGCGTATCATCCACAGACGGACTGGTAGAGCGGTTCAATAAAACTCTCAAGTCAATGCTTAAAAGGGTTGTGCAACATGATGGTAAAGACTGGGACTGTGTACTTCCAGCACTGATGTTTGCTATAAGGGAAGTGCCTCAGGCATCCACAGGTTTTTCCCCGTTCAAATTGGTGTACGGGTGAAGACCACGAGAACTGCTTGACCTAGTGAAGGAAACGTGAGAAAGCGAGTGCTCTCATCATAAGACAGTTGTAGAACATAGTACTCAAATGAGAGAGAGGATTGCTAAGGTGATGCCTCTGGTCAAAGAACACATGCAAAAAGTGCAGGAAGCACAAAGAAGGGTGTACAACTGGTCTGCCAAACTTCCAGACAGTTCCAGGTTGGGGACGGGGTGTCTGTGCTTATACCTACTGTAGAAAGTACGTTCCTGGCCAGGTGGCAGGAGCCATTTGAGGTGGTAGAAAATGTTGGGGAGCTTAACTATAAGATACACCAACCTGGGAAGAGGAACTCTGAGATATACCATGTAAATCTCCTGAAGCATTAGAAGGATCGGGAGCAGGAAGTTGCCCTGGCTGAGGTTAGTTCTAAACCCCCGGTAAGGGGGAACTTGGTCCCAGTTTCCAACTCTCTATCCAAGTCACAAACACAGCAGGTAAAGGAGTTTATACAGAGGAATATAGAGAAGTTCTTAGGACTGCCAAGTCTTACCAGGGTTATTGAACATTATATTGTCACGGAACCTAATGTGAAGGTTCGAGTGAAGCCCTATCGTATCACTGAGACACATAGGAAAGCAGTGTTGGAGGAAGTCCAGACAATGCTCAAACTTGATATCATTGAGGAAGCGTAGAGCAAGTGGTTGAGCCCGATTGTGTTGGTACTGAAGCCCAATGGGACTCTGCAATTTTGTAATGATTTCAGGAAACTCAACAAGGTATTGAAGTTCGATGCATACCCAATGCCCAGAGTAGACAAACTGATAGAGAGGTTGGGATCAGCCCGGAACATTACCTCCTTAGACCTCACTAAAGGCTACTGGAAAATACCTTTAACTAAGAGAGCCTGAAAAAACACTGCCTTTTCTACCCCAGATGGCCATATCCAGTACAAAAGAATGCTGTTTGGTAGAGTTGAGGGAACACCTGGATGTGTGGGTTCGGCCGTACTTTGGGAAAAAGTCCCGGGTTCAGTACAGAACTGGACCCGAACTTTACCCCCGAACCCCATTGAAGTCAATGGGGACCCGAACTTTTCGGCACAAAAATGACTGTAAAAAAGTCCTGGAAAGTGCTAGAGGGCTGCAAAAGGAAGTAAAATGATTTTAGAACAATAATCTGTCCCTCTAAGCAGTAGACTCTACCTAGTCCAGTCAGATCGTTCTGTAATGCAGAATTAGATGTTATTAGATCCGCAATCTGTCCCTAAAAGCAGTAGTAGTAGTAATCTCTACCTCCACAATCAGATCGTTCTGTAATGCAGGATGATATGTTATTATATCTGCAATCTGTGCCTCACAGCTCCGGCAGCATCCTCTCCCTACACTACCCAGAGAGCATGTGACATGCAGCAGTAAGTGACTCCAGCTTATAAAGAGGGTGGGTCTCATGATGCACTGGCCAATCACAGCCATGCCATTAGTAGGCATGGCTGTGATGGCTTCTAAGGGCAAACTTCGCCACTATTGCTGCACCTCTCACAGACCTGGGAAACAAGTCAGTCATGGGGAAATTGGATGACAAGGCTGAGAAGGCTTATCCAGTACCAGTCGTCAGTTGTTCAGACAGAACGCTCCAGTGAAGGCTTGGGAGCTGTTCTGCCCCAAAAAGTCAATGGGGAGGAACACCCTATAGTTTTCCTAAGTAGAAAATTGACAGCTGCCAAGAGAAATTATGCTGTGGTGGAGCGGGTGTGCCTGGCCATTAAGTGGGCCCTTCTCCTCGGTAGGAAGTTATGCCTGGTGTCTGACCATACCCCATTGACCTGGATGAGACAGAATGAACATGCAAATACCAGTTACCAGGTGTTTTTGGCATTGCAGTAGTTCAAATTTGTTGTTGAACACAGACCAGGAAAGCAACACCAGAATGCGGATGCCCTCTCTATGGTACACTGTAGAGTGTCCTACATTGCCTCGAGGCAGAGGGACGGATATGTACACCAGGAATGTGTCCTGGATGGCAGATACGCACAATCTCACAAAAGTGAGTACACCCCTCACATTTTTGTAAATATTTTATTATATCTTTTCATGTGACAACACTGAAGAAATGACACTTTGCTATAATGTAAAGTAGTGAGTGTACAGCTTGTATAAAAGTGTAAATCTGCTGCCCCCTCAAAATAACTCAACACAGCCATTAATGTCTAAACCACTGGAAACAAACGTGAGTACACCCCTAAGTGAAAATGTCCAAATTGGGCACAATTGGCCATTTTCCCTCCCTGGTGTCATGTGACTCATTAGTGTTACAAGGTCTCAGGTGTGAATGGGGAGCAGGTGTGTTCAATTTGGTGTTATCACTTTCACTCTCTCATACTGGTCACTGGAAGGCAACATGGCACCTCATGGCAAATAACTTTCTGAGGATCTGAAAAAAAGAATTGTCGCTCTACACAAAGATGACCTAGGCTATAAGAATTAGAATTACATTGTCCCCTTGGCATTCAAATTATAGAACGAAATTTTGAGGCACCTCATCCCAAAAATATATGTGGTGTTTGGGCAGAACGGAGTTCCCTGGGGGGATCATGCAGTGCAAACGGATAAAGTCCAGGACAGAGAAAATTCATAAAAACAGTGAAGCTTTATTTGTGACACAATGTCAATTAAAAGATCAAAAAAGGTTTTTGGCAAATACAATACATATGATTAAAAAGCTGGTGGTTCAGGAAATTGCATCTCCTCTTGCACCGCATAATCTTCCCAGGGAACCAAGTTTTGCCCAATCAACACATAAGCTATAAGAAGATTGCCAAGACCCTGAAACTGAGTTGTAGCATGGTGGCCAAGACCATACAGCGGTTTAACAGGACAGGTTCCACTCAGAACAGGCCTCACCATGGTCGAACAAAAGTTGAGTGCACATGCTCAGCGTATAAAGAGGTTGTCTCTGGGAAATAGACATCTGAGTGCTGCCATCATTGCTGCAGAGGTTGAAGGGGTGGAGGGTCCGTCTGTCAGTGCTCAGACCATATTCTGCACGCACTGCATCAAATTGGTCTGCATGGTTGTCGTTCCAGAAGGAAGCTTCTTCTAAAGATGATACACAAGAAAACCCGCAGTTTGCTGAAGACAAGCAGACTAAGGACATGGATTACTGGAACCATGTCCTGTGGTCTGATGAGACCAAGATAAACTTTATTGGTTCAGTTGGTGTCAAGCATGTGTGGCGGCAACCAGGCAAGGAGTACAAAGACAAGTGTGTCTTGCCTACAATTAAGCATGGTGATGGGAGTGTCATGGTCTGGGGCTGCATGAGTGCTGCCAGCACTGGGGAGCTACAGTTTATTGAGGGAACCATGAATGCCAAAATGTACTGTGAGATACTGAAGCAGAGCATGATCCCCCTCCTAGGCAACCACTGCCTTGCTAAACAAGCTGAGGGTAAAGGTGATTGACTGGCCAAGCATGTCTCCAGGGGGGATAAAAGCGCCCCGCTAGCAGTGGCAAAGCGCCGCTTAAACAGCGATAGAGCGCCGCTAAGACTGGTGGTGCTTTACCGCTAACTGACCCGCCGCCCCAGTGTGAAAGGGGTCTTAAAGCAATCTACTGGGCTGCCAGAACCACCTCTGGAGGGAGTCTATTCCACATTTTCACAGCTCTTACTGTGAAGAAACATTTCCGTATTTGGAGATGAAATCTTTTTTTTCCCTCTAGACATAAAGAGTGCCCCCTGGTCTTTTGTGATGACCTTAACCACTTCAGCCCCCTTCCTGACCAGAGCACTTTTTGCGATATGGCACTGCGTCGATTCAACCGACAATTGCACGGTCATGCGATGTTGTACCCAAACAAAATTGATGTCCTTTTTTTTTCACACAGAGCTTTCTTTTGGTGGTATTTGATCACCTCTGCGGTTTTTATTTTTTGCGCTATTAGGCCTCATACACACGGGCGTATTTTGACGCCGGCGTCTACTGACGTTTTTTAGGTGCTCCCCATGTTAGTCAATGGCCACATAAAATACGTCGGCGTTTTTGAGCTGTAGATGGCGTCGGCGTATCAGAGAACCCACGACCAGCGCGTTCCTTGGCTGCAACGACGTCAAAAAGCGCCACAAAACGCCACGAGACGCCAACAGACGCCAACAAACGCCACCTAATATTGTACCGGCGTTTTCCGGCGTTTTTTGACGCCGACGTTTTTAGGTTGAAAAATAGCAGAGGAATGATTTTTTTTTAAAAAACGTCTATTGACGCCGACGCTCACTAGCGCTCAAAAACGCCAATGCATAACGCCGAAAAACGTCGACTTTATCTCCTTGACGTCGGGCCCGACGTTTTGTTTATTATTTTATATACGCCCGTGTGTATGAGGCCTAAACAAAAAAGCGTGACAATTTAAAAAAAACAATATTTTTTACTTTTTGCTATAATACTTATCCATAAAAAAAAAAAAAACAATTTCTTCCTCCGTTTTGGCCGATATATTCTTCTACATATTTTTGGTAAAATAAATCGCAATAAGCCTATATTGATTGGTGCTCAAAAGTTATCGCGTTTACAAAGTATGGGAATAGATTTATGGCATTTTTATTTATTTTACTAGTAATGGCAGCGATCTGCAATTTTTAGCGGCACTATTGCAGCGGACAGTTTTGACACTTTTTTGGGACCACTGACATTTATACATCGATCAGAGCTAAAAATAGCCACTGATTACTGTATAAATGTCCCTGGCAGGGAAGGGGTTAACACTAAGGGTGATCAAAGGGTTAACTGTGTTCCCTCTGTGGTGTTTCTAACTGTATGGGGACTGGGATGACTGGGGGAGGGGGAGGAGAGAGATTGATGTTCCCAAACACAGGGAACATACGATCACTCTCCTCTCCCCTGTCAGAATGGAGATCTGTGTGTTTACATACACAGTTCCCCGTTCTGCCGTGTCTCGGGAGCGATCGCGGGTGGCTGGTGGACATCGAGTCCACCCTACACGCTGATTGCCTCCCCCGCTAGCCTGTAATAGCAATTATAATACGCTGTGTGCATTATATTTCGCTTGCGTTAATAAGCGCACTTTTCAGCTCTTTTGCATAATGCATTTGAGTGAAATCGTGTTAAAGCAAGTAAAACAGACACAATAGCTGTTCTCACAGTGCAAGCTCGCCCGTCAGTCCTGAGTAACAGAGCTTACGGATTTTATTTATATGGATGAGACAGATATAGCAAAGGGACTTGGTGGCTTCACAATCAGCCAATCAGCCTCCAAGGCACAGTCACATGACAGCAGCTCAATACAAAATAACAACCAATGACACTTGTTTATATTCAAATGATACAATAGAAAGGGGCATGTATGTTCATGAACGAGCGAAGGCAGCATGCATGAGTTCCCACTGAAAGGTGTGCTAAGATGCACGCTCCCCAGTTAACAATGAAACACATGTGGAGCTCAAAACCGTGCCAAACCCTATACAATGAATCCCACACGTGGTGTATTCCACACCAAAGACCAGCATGATGGCTGTTTCGCTAATTCATGTGCATACTTTTGCCGCCATTAACCATTAGTGTGAATCCTATCAAATATGATTCTTTGGACCACATTTGATAGATTATACTACTGTTCCATTAGAATAGCTGCGTGTTTCTGTCATGTGGATCAAACATGACAGAAATGCTTACAGACCATTATCCTTACATAAAAGGCGATCCTGATACCACACCACAAGTACATCCCCGTCAGGTGGATTTATCTACACAATAATACAGGGGGCCCCCCCCCCCCGGCTGACGGGTCATACACCTGCGTCGTGGAATGCACATCACACCCCCAAAGATCCGGACTGGCATTCGCTCCAGCGTTAACCGCTCAGAACGCCTGCCGGCCGGGATAGTCAGACTGGTAGTGTGCGGTTACCGATTAATGGAAGATTTTCACTGCTAGTGGTCATTATTGGTTAAAGCCATATTTGCTATACACAGCAAATACTGGTAAACCGATACTGGGTGACACTGACAATACATTTTCAACACATCCTAACAAAATTTCTACAAAAGTTCCTCCTCTTGTCATATGCTCCCATGTGTCCCTCGCTAAATCTTGATCTTCTTAACATTAACACCAGTCCATTCAAAAAAACATTCAGTCCATCCATTGAGTCCAAAAAATAGAGTAAAAAAAGAGTATGAACAAAAGAAAACACATTGACACGTAGACTCTATGCTTCGGGAGGGATGACTCAGAGGGAAAGCATGAGGTGGGGGTTGTAGCGATTGCTGGTCGGTGTGGAATCCTCTGCATCTGGTACATGGGCTGGTCTTTGGGGGCCTCTTGTCTTGGAAAATGTGGTCATCTGCTCGGGCTTTGGTGACTTGATCGATCAGGCAGTAGGAACATCTCATCATGGTATATAGAAGGAATAGAAACAAAAACAACATGAGCATATATACCTTCTTCCTTCAGCCAGGATCTGATGGAAATCAAGAACTCCCCAAAACCTCCCAACCCCTTTAGGAAGGATTCCTATCTTCACTGGCTATAGCTCTGGCTCTCCTTAGCAGGGACCTAACTTTATTCATATGGACTTTGACCTTGTCACTAGTGCCTGTTATCCAGGTACAACAGTCTTCTGCTATGAACTCACAGAAACCCCCCTTTTGCTGTAAAAGATAATCAAGTGTCATTCTTTCCTGTAATAGACTGTCGCTGTTTCTGTGAGATCTCCCTCACAGCTTCAACGGTTTCCTTGAACACCCCATCCGCAATGGATGAGAAATTGTTCAATAGTTTCCTAAGTTCAATCCCCCACCCTATCCAAGCAGGAAACCATGCCCAGGCCTTGTTGGAGTTGGTTAACAATTCCCTTTGAGCTGTCCCTGCCATTCTTACCGTCTCACACGCCATCAGATCATAACGATCGGCCACGACGTAAGATGCTGGAATGAGTTTCACCATGCTACAAAACTATTCCTATTACCAAAACATAAAGTTAAAGCACACTTGTGGCCACTTAGTTGTCCGGATACCCATACTGGTTTTGTGAGGGAGGGGCAAGAACCAGAGCCAATGTTGAAACTGTAACTAATTTTATCTTCTAGAAATGTATCGTTAAGTTAGTTTGTGTCTTTTTGAGATCTTTGCTAGTTTTTTTTATGTATGCTTTTGCCAATATGAACATCATATATACCCGTATATACACACATATATATCCATATCATGTACTGCTGCCACTGCTAGGGTATTCAGGCTTTGTGGAGGCCTAGAGCGTACCCAGCACTGGGTCCTGTTCACTGTTTTAGCTAGTTGGAGGTTAATTTTTAAAAAATAAAAAAACAAGTTGGGATGTTTTTATCGTTACCCCTGCTAAAATACACGAAGCTAAATAATATAAATAAAAAGATACTCCTCAGTCTTTGATGTGGTTGAGCAGCTTCTTGCAGTGGCTGGCATGGATACAGTTGTCTCATCCCTCAAGCTTTAGGGAGGTTGGTGTCGTCAGCTGAACCTGGTATGGCCCATATTGTCCTACTAGGTCACAAACTTGGTTAGAATTAGGGAGGTTAGTATTGTTTGAAAATTGTCCTTCTCACCCCCATTAACTCCCCCCTTTTTCTTCCTCATTACAAAGAGGAAGAAAAGATCCACTGTTTAGAATAGCACAAAAAAGAAAACAAAATAATGGCCACTGAGATTCCCACTTTGATCTAATGAAACAAAAATGCAATTTTCCTAATTTCCAGCTCCCTTGTTGTCTCCTCTCAGGCTCACCATCAGGACTGCTCCAGAACCTCTGGAACTCCCTATCCCAGTATGTCTAGCCAGGCCCTACCCTTTTCACCATTAAGTGACCCTTGAAAATTAATTTACTCGGACACAGAAGACACATTAGTCACGTAAAAAAACAGGAATCCCTGGGAGTATAATAGAGATGCACGATGACACTGGGCAGGAAGCAGGTGTGAAATACACTTGGAGACACACAGACTGCTAAGGTCATTAACATACCTTAGCCTGGGGCGATGAGCTAGATTTGAAAAGAAAGGGATGGCTGGGCGTGTATCTAATTGAATTACCCACGGGGGGTTTACTAGTCTTGAACACAACTTTGTGGGCTACTTGCAGTTTAAAATTCTACTTCGGCCAACATAAGAACAATTTGTACATTTCCTAAAACCAATAACAAACCTCTGTAACTCTTACTTTCATGTTCCTACAAAAAATAACGTATTACATACAAAACAATGAGAATAATACATAAGACAAACATTTAGATACAAATGCAAGGGAGATATTTCATAGTTACCATGCTACTTGGAAAAAAAAAAAACTAAGCAAACAAAGATGAAAACCTGACGGAGTAAACACACAATTGGTTAGGTTAGGCTTTACCCAGCAACATTCTTTCCAGGGGCTAACATGATACATTCCACAATGACCAGAAAATCATGTAATACACATCCAATCCTTTCCCAGCTTCCCTTACTGAATCTCGTACCTGCGGTTATCCCCTCTGGCCAGGTATACATAATGCGCTGCACCTGGACTGAAACTGCCTCCTGTATATCCTGTTGGTACACCATAATAGATTTCTGAAGCCACAATTTCACTATATCTAGCGTCTTTGTTGCCTGGAGCCTGGTCGTAATTCAATAATGAACTTCTCCCACCTCCAGACATCAAAGGAACCTTCCAATGGTATACACCATCTAGTACCCTTGGACCAGTTATTCCACTTTTTGAGGGGTCACATGGCCCGAGCCCCAAACACAGACTTTATGTACCGCGAAGCTGTTTGGCTAGATTGAGAGGCCTCACTTCCCCCCTCAGACATGGACGGCACATTGCCCATGACGATTCAAATCGACTTTTGCACCAAGTTTAGGAGCAACACTGCTGGGTACCTTCTTTCACAGTGCTAGCTTGCTTCCGACTCCAATTAGTATACACAACTTCCCCGCCGGTCAGCTAGAAACCTCAACCCGATGGATTTGTATGACTATACAGTTCAGCAACTACCACTCGCTCCCCACCCCCGATACTGACACGGTTACACGTGGGGTGGGTTTCAGAATCTGCTCCTCACACACATTGAAGGGTGAAACAAGCGTGTCGCTTTCTCACGTTTCACGTAGACTGGTCCAAAGTACACAAGTTAATTTCAACCTAACCCGTTTAGCCAAACAGCCATGGACGTACAATTAAATCCTCACTATACAAACCTTGGCTTCAGTCTATTCCTTGATGTTAAACTAAAAAAATGGAGATGCCGGTTACCGATTACACACTGAAAAGTATGTTTCTACTGGGAACACCAACTACGTAGAAAACACTATTCCTGTAACACTAACCGCAAATTAGCACAAAACAAACCTGATTTTACTCAAAACTGAATCTAGTACAAGAATGGATCAGTTATACTCCACACTGAAAAACTACTAGCCCCTCCATTAAGATAAAAAAAACCAATCCAGGACTCTCTGCCTTTTATCACTACGTTTGGACTTAACTTTCGGGCAATGGAAAGGATAGTGAAAAGGCACTGGCCTGTACTTTTACAGGACAATGTTTTTTCACAGCTGTTGCCCAAAAACCCGAAATTCATATATCGAAGATCAAAAAACCTACAGAATATGATCTGTCCGAATGTCACCAACCCACCCGAACGCAGTCCCTCGTTCTTAGATCTAGAAGGGTTCTATTACTGCAAACGCTGCAAAGCTTGTAAGACCACAAAATTTTCGAAGAAAAAAGTAAACACATTTCAATCGCACAGTACAGGGGATATTTTTGCAATTGATAAATTTATCTCTTGTAAATCTACCCATGTGACCTATATCATTATTTGTACTTGCGGGCTTCAATATGTGGGGCATACAACAAGATGTTTGAGTACAAGAATAGCTGAACACTTGAATAATATAAAAAAGGGGTTTCCGAACCATACATTGTCCAATCATTTTAGATTGCATCACAATCGAGATCCAGGTCTAGCCTCCTTCTTTGGAATTGACAGGATACAACCTCATTGGAGAGGGGGTAACATGGTCCGAGAATTGTCTAAGAACGAGACAGCCTGGATCTACAAATTAGATACACTACGACCTGCTGGTATAAACTCTGATATTGATTTAAATTGTTTTTTAGAAAATTTTTAATATCTGTATAAGTATTATTTAATTTAATTTATTCATTTTAAAAAATGTATTTAAAAACTCATTGATGATACAAATAATCAGGTATGTTAATTTTCATCACAGTATATTAATTTTCACCATGTATGTCACATCGAAAAAGATTTATAACAAATAACACATGCATTATGCGATCTCCCCATTAGAGTTTAGGGAAGATACGCGTAATTCTAATAAGATTGTCATAATTGCACTAATTATATCTCCCCACTAGAGGGAGTCTAAAGCACAAACCAATATGAATGTTTCCAACACATGGTTTCCAACCCATGGTTGATATTGATCTATTTGTAACAGCTGTTTTTGATCACACTCAGAGCGGAAGTATAAGAAAAGGAAGTGATGCGCTTAACCCTATGACCCCTGATGACGTTGACGAGCAGTCGACGAAACGCCGCGTAGGGTGGCAAGGGATTAGCACATCACTTCCGATCTGAGAAACACAGGTGGAGCGCTGCCAGGCGTCCCCTGTACATTCATTTATTTTTGCATGCGATCACCCGCCAAGGGGGTTGCATTTTGTTTTGTTTTGGTTTTTGTTTTGTTTATAATTTGTTTTTAGTCCTTTATAACTTTTAATTTTAAAATAAAAAACTGGCTTCACTATCGGAAGTTTCTTTCCATACCTTCCCATTTCCGGTCTTGGAGCCATACCACACACCATAGGAAGCAGTTTGGAGGACTCTTCAACACACTCCTTTGTTTTGAGCATCCCCATTTTGAGTCGCTTTTCACCACTTCTAGATCTGGTAAGTGGGGTACCTTTGGGGTTCCTAGCGGAGGATATCCGAAGTTGAGCAGTACATTTATATGTATGTGTGTGAAGCCTAGCGAGAGAAAAAACCCTCATTGCTTTTGTGACCCGTTGTGGTCAATGAGATCCGGTAAGTGGGGAAGCAAGTGGATGTAAAGCAACTTGAGAACGGGATCTTTTTTCTATTGAAAGATATTTTGTATTGCAATACATCTTCAAGCATCACTAAGAAGTTACTCTACTTATAGGACTCTTATTCCATTATGGTCACAATTTAGCATAACAACTGTTTTTGCGGTTAAGGACAATATTAAAAGCTTGTGAAAAGCGCTATGATTTACTAATGCAGCATTACCATCTCTGGGCTTATTCTCTATACCAGAGAGATCAATACACATATAAGAGAATTTCCTATCTCTATGGGTACGGTAGCTGCTGAATGAGCGCGGTACTTTGTCATTCATAATACTCCACACTGTAGTCTATCCTTGATAAGCAATGGTTATACAACAAAAATGGGACAGAACCCTATGAAAAAGCCTGGGCTGGGAGCATTAGCCGCCCCTGGAAACGATACACTATAGGGAACCCCTGGGCTAGGAGTGCAAGCCAGTACCATATCTAAGAAGTCCATTATAAGCCGCCCCTCCAGCTCCATCTAGTGACTGTTTTTCGGATTACCATTTATTTTGTGTCATTTTGTTCACTTATACTTTTACCTCTATTGAGTGGATGATTATTCAAACTATATAATAGAAAGGGGCGTGTATGTTCATGAACGAGCAAAGACAGCATGCATGAGTTCCCACCGAAAGGTGTGCTAAGATGCACGCTCCCCAGTTAACAATGAAACACACGTGGAGCTCAAAACCGCACCAAACCCTATACAATGAATCCCACACGTGGTGTATTCCGCACCAAAGAACAGCATGTTAACTCATGATGGCTGTTTCGCTAATTCATGTGCATGCTTTTGCCGCCATTAACCATTAGTGTGAATCCTATCAAATATGATTCTTTGGACCATATTTGATAGAGATTATACTACTGTTCCATTAGAAGTTAAATTATGCACAAAGGAAAATAGCTGCGTGTTTCTGCCATGTGGATCAAACATGACAGAAATGCTTACAGACCATTATCCTTACATAAACGGCAATAATGATTCCACACAACAAGTACATTCCCGTCAAGTGGATTTATCTACACAATAATACAAGGGGCCCCCTGGTTGACGGGTCATACACCTGCGTCGCGGAATGCGCATCGCACCCCCAAAGATCCGGACCGGCATTCGCTCCAGCGTTAACCGCTCAGAGCGCCTGCCAGCCGGGATAATCAGACGGGTAATGTGCGGTTACCAATTAATGGAAGATTTTCACTGCTAGTGATCATTGTCGGTTAAAGCCATATTCGTGGGGCATGGCCTAGCAGCGGACCGGCATGGACGTGTAAGCCGAGAGCTCCGTCCGCCAAGGAGACCTTCTGTGCTCCATAAGCGGCAGATCTTCTCAAAACAGCCCATGTGATGTCAGGGAGGAACATCTCGACACCCCGCACCCAGGCGGACCCCGGTACACAGCTGAGCAGTACTATTCCAGAGTTATTCTGGACTCAGCACCAAGACATGCAGGCCTCTGCACAGGCGCTGGACGCAGAGCTGACACGTGGCTCCCCTTCATGTGACTCTCCGAGCCAAGCGAGCGCTCCGATCGTACAGCACTCTCCGCTCCTATGCTTGGCGGACCTGCAGAGTGTGGCAGCGGATATCAAGCAAACCCTAATGGCGGCTATCACGGATCTCAAAAGTGACATCAGGGCAGTCACTACCCGGCTGGAACACGTGGAGGCGGCCGCCATGACACATGGGGCCGCCATTCATCAAGTTCAGCAAACCGTGAGTAAACAGACTCAAACTCATGGACATGCACAGCCACCTTGAAGACCTTGATAACAGGGGGTGTAGGTGGAACCTCAGATTTAGGGGGATCCCTGAAACTGTTGAGGGACCTCAACTACAATCGACAGTGTGGGCTATATGCAATACTCTGCTGGGCAGGCCACAGGATGCCCCAATTGACATAGAACGTTGTCAGAGCACTGCGGCCGAGGGGACAGGATGGTGTTCCCCCTAGGGACACAATCTGCTGCTTTGTCAACTTTACTCAAAAGGATATCTTAAGGCAGGCTAGAACCCAGGGACAGCTACACCATGATGGGCCGCGGATCCAAATCTTCCAGGACCTATCTGCTATCACCCTACAATATAGAGATCTACGCCCCTTGCTTACTACCTTGAGGGAGAGGCACATCGTATACAGGTGGAAGTTTCCATTCTGCCTCTCTCCCACCAATGGCAACCGCAATGCCTTACTGCGCACGCCAACTGACCTGTCAGCTTTCTGTGAGACTTTGGGGATCCCGCTGATCCCTGTCCCAGACTGGTTCAGCTCGTTCATGCAGTCAGGACCCTGGATCTCGGCCCAGATAGAGAAGACCCCTCGTTCTAACTGACATAGGCAGAGACGGTGCAGGTCCTCCTCGGCTTCCTCTGAGGGATGGTGAAGCCATGTTCACGGACGAAGACCAGAGGTCCACCCCTTCATCCGCACGCAGGAGAACAGACAACTGATAGCCTGCAGAAAGCATTCAAAAATTTTGACGAAACGTGCTTCCTTTTCTTCTATTTTTTCT
This sequence comes from Glandirana rugosa, assembly GCA_018402905.1. Classification (NCBI taxonomy): domain Eukaryota; kingdom Metazoa; phylum Chordata; class Amphibia; order Anura; family Ranidae; genus Glandirana; species Glandirana rugosa. The sequence continues at coordinate 82,469 of BLSH010306811.1, forward strand.
TTTTCCAGTTCTCTTTTTTCAGTTTCTGGGCACAGCTTCCTCTCCTAGGACCCGTCCCCCTCCTCTCCACTGGTGTGAGACTGAAGTTGACCCTCCTTGTGACTCCACATCCCCTTCCTACGAACATGGGTATGTAGAACACTCTTCTCACACGAGAAGGGCTCTATCAAGTTTGTACGGATAATCTCCCCCTTCAGCTAATGTTTGGCGGAAATATATGTATGCGCCTCTGACGTCTGCAACTTAAATCACCAGCCCCCTTAATTTTTTTTTTTTTCCCCCTTCTTTTTTTATTTATTTTTTTTTTATTTATATATGCGGTAACTGGAGGATCATTTGACTGTGGTAGACATTATTGTGCAGATCCAGCCCTCCTTCGAGATGGGCCTGTCCTTTACATGTAAATTTATTCTCTTTATGACTGGAGATGCTTAATATTTCAGGAGAAGAGTTGAAAGCCAAAATACTAGAAAAGCTGACAATCTGTTTTCGTACAGTATTTTTATTTTCTGTTTTCAGCCTACACTGTGGGATCTGAGACTTTTGGGAGGAGTTGGAATGGGGGTCCTCCCTACCCCGGCAGGGCCTGGTCTCTAGGTGGCCTCTCCTCATTTTAGGGGGGCGGCCTGGAGGCCGGGTCTGTAGGTGGGGGAGGCCCTCGGGTCTCCCCCCGGTGGGTGATGGGGGGGGGTGAGGGGTGGGGTTGAACAATTTGAACTGCCTAACAAACTAGAAATATTTTGGCTGGTAGGCTTACATTGTGAAATTACGTATACGTTGCTCTGTTATCAAAATGTAATGTTACTGTTTGTTTAATAATTGCGTTGACTAACTTAGAAGTACTGGAAAAGTCCTCGCTCCAGTCTAGCGTGGCTGACCAATATATGAGCTGGAACAGAAGAGCCTGGGCATTTTGACTTTGCTTCTTCGTGTTAGTTTGAGCCTGGAGCGAATAACCCTATGGGGTGTTCCCCCATTATTGATTTCTATGTGCCCCGGGTGGACCGGAGTGTAGATCGCCTTAATTGAGGGGTCATGACTCTCGTCCACCCGGGGCATCGGGCTAGAGCCCCTCATAAGGCTAACCATTTTATTTTTTTCTGTTGAAGGTTTGTCTTGGCGGGCACGGCGGCCCGTACTGTGTTGTTCTAGTGTTAGACCACTCTCTCACCCCAGAGTGGCTGGTCTGTTCTGGACCCTAAACGGCGGTCCTACTCCCCATTTTCCCCTTAGGTGGCCCAACTGGTTTGAGCACACCTCCGGTTGTATACACCTACTCAGCTTGCTGGGAGGCCTTTGGGATCTCAGTCAGCAGACCCTTCTGCCCTCTCTTCCTAGTCTACATTTTTCCCCCTTCCTGTAATACTTGCACTATCTGACCCGCAGAGCTCTTCATCTTCATCTCCCTCCCCGCCCCTTCCTTCCCCCCCCCCCTTTTTTTTGTGTGGTGTTCTCTCTTCTCCCTTCTCCTTCCTTCCCGCTTTTCTTTTTCCTTCCCGCTGGCTGGGCATACCAACTGAAAGTGGACGAGCATTCCGCTTCGGCCATGACCCAAGCCAGAGTGATTTCCACTGCCCCTTCCTTAAAAATGTACTCTCTCAATGTCAAGGGGCTAAATATCCCTGAAAAGAGAAGCAGTAATTTGGCAGAGGCGTTTAGGCATAGGGCACAAGTCCTCCTCCAGGAGACTCATTTCAAAACCTTGGCTATTTCTCGTCTCACAAATAGCAGATTCCCCACAGCGTTCCATGCTACTTGTCCGGATGCAAAGTCTAAGGGTGTTTCGATTCTACTTTCCAAGAAGAGCCAGATTAAGATTACAGACCAAATACTTGACCCGACAGGACGTTATGTATTCATTAAAGGCAAATGGCAGGATAAACCCATTACACTGGCCAATATTTATTGCCCCAATGTTAAACAGGTACCCTTTCTGAGGGAAGTGTTCTCTAAGCTGACCCTGTTCGTGGAGGGAATGCTGATAGTGGGTGGGGACTTTAATGTCTCTCTTGACCCTCTATTGGACACCTCTACGGGATTCTCCTCAATGCCTTACTCAGCCCTCCGGCAGATCAAACTCCTGCTAGCCTCCCTAACACTACACGATACTTGGAGAACTTTGCACCCCCGAGACCGCGACTACACCTTTTTCTCCACGCCTCATAATCGCCACACAAGACCTGATTACCTTTTTGTGTCCCAACCTGATCTCCCATATGTTCTCAACGCAACTATAGAAAATATGGTTCTCTCGGACCATCACCCGATTACCCTTACGCTGTCATCTTCTGAAACCACCACCTCTACTAAGATCTGGAAACTGGACTCGTCCCTTCTCGCAGATGCCCCGGACGTGGCATCTCTGAAGAAGGAATTGCTGGAGTTTTTCCAACACAACGACACACCTGAGGTGTCTCCCATGACTCAATGGGAGGCACACAAATGTGTGATGAGGGGCACTTTGCTGTCCATAGCAGCCCAGAAAAAGAGTGCGTGGGGCTAGGATCTCAGAACTTACTTTGAAAATACGCTCTCTAGAGTCCCAACACAAACGCTCATTGGCACTTACAGTTGCCAATCAGTTGTCACAATTGCGCTCCCTTCTGTCTGAGGAACTTTTTAAGAAAGCCAGGCGCAGGCATATCTTATCGCAGAAGTGGTTTTACAAACAGGGTAATAAACCGGGGCGGCTACTAGCCAGGGCAACCCAGCGAAAGACTAGAATATATGGTCCATCACATCAAGGATCACCTAGGCAAAACCTACACTAAAAATGAAGATATTGCCACTCAATTCCAACACATCTACGAGAGCCTGTATAACATAAATGAGGGGAGGACTGATCCGATATCTCCTTCGAACCGTGCGGATCTGATCTCTGCTTTTTTACGATCCCATGGCCCCCCTGCTTTAGCCAAAGCTGACACGCAAGCTCTGGAAACTCCCCTCAAGGCAAAAGTTTGAGGAAGCACTTAAGTCTATGAAACCGGGCAAAAGCCTGGGGCCAGATGGCTTTACAGTGCAATATTTTAAATGCTTTTCAGACATTCTGGCCCCGCGATTCCTTAGGGCTTTCAATACTCTATCATCAGAAACCCATGAATCCTAAGAGGCTATTGGAGGCCTATATCACGGGGGTGCCAAAGGAGGGGAAGGACCCTGTGAATACGGCGAGCTATCACCCAATATCATTAATTAATGTAGATGTCAAGATATTCGCCAAGATTCTGGCTACCCGCTTGGCCTTTTTTGTACCTTCCTGGATCGAACTTGACCAAGTGGGATTTGTCCCTGGTAGGGAAGCCAGGGACAATACTATTAAAGCCCTAAACCTACATAATTGGCTAACTTCACACCAACAAGAGGGATTTTTTCTGGCCATGGACACGGAGAAGGCATCTGACAGGGTCGTGTGGGATTATATGGGTGCAGTTTTGGATCACCTAGGGATCCAGCAGCGCATGAAGGCATTCATCATGGCCTTATATCGTAGACCCACGGCACGAGTCCGAGTTAACGGGCACCTGTCGGGCGCCTTCTCCGTGTCCAATGGTACCAGACAGGGCTGTCCCCTTTCTCCCCTATTGTACATACTAACACTAGAGCCCTTTCTCCGGTATGTCAGATCCAGGAGGGACATTGTGGGCAGTCCGGGATATGGAATACAAAATTGCTGCTTTCGCAGACGATATCCTTCCCTTCCTTTTGGCCCCTCACACGTCTTTGCCCAACTTGTTACAGATTTTGGAGGAGTTCAAAACCCTGTCCAACCTGAAAATAAATTATTCCAAATCGTATGCCCTGAATATATCTCTGCCGGCTGACACAGTATCCTATTGCCAGCAACATTTCCCATTCCAATGGACAGAAGATGCCATTAAATATCTGGGAATCCTGATCCCTTCGAATCTTGGGGAAATCTACAGGAGGAATTTTTTTTCTGAGCTCCACAATATTCGAAAGGATCTTCAAGTTTGGGACAAAAGACACATATCTTGGTTTGGACGCACTTCTATATTAAAAATGATGATCTTGCCCAAACTATTCTACAAAATCCAAGCCTTACCTATTCGTCTACCCCCAGCTTTCTTTCATTTATACCGCAACATGTGTCGGGCATTTCTATGGTCCACCAAACCAGCGTGCATTGCCTGGGCTAAATTGATACTGCCGAAATGTAGAGGTGGAATTGGCTTGCCAGATCTCCAGAGGTACTATCGGGCAGCCCGGGTGGTACTATCGGGTAGCCCGGGTGGTCGACTGGAGGCTGCACTCAACATGTAAGGGCTGGGTGATTCTGGAGAACCTGACCTCTGGGACAGACCTCCACTTGGCACCATGGATCAGGAGGAGCACAGTCTCAGGAATGGCATTATCTCACCCTCTGGTGGGAGCCATAATCTTTGAATTTGACAGGTCCTGTGACAGGCATTCAGTATTGTCTAAACTGTCTCCCCTCACCCCGATTACAGGCAATCCGGACTTTCCTCCGGGTGAGTCTGCAACTTTCATCAAAACAGAGTGGCCAATATCAGAGATCCGCGCCCAACAATTCTTTCGTAGAGCGCGCTTCTTGAAACAGACAGATTTGGCAGAACTCTCCGAAACAGGCTCTTTTCCGTTCTGGTCCTACATGCAACCAAAACATTTCTTAGATGACTCGAGGTATAGACTGTTTCGTAAGGCCCCTTATGACTTTTGAATCCTTATGCACACGTAAATCCACCCAAAGCCATGTCATTTCAACGATTTATGCTACCCTCTTTGACACCCCTGAAACTTCCCTTAGTTCTGAGAGAGCATACTGGAACACTGTGAGTGGAGAGGAAATGGACCTGGAGGAGTGGGACCGAATTTACCTATACACCCATAAGGGGTCCTTAAATGTGTCAATTCAAGAGTCAGGGTACAAACTCAGAACGTGGTGGTACAGAACGCCCGATTTGATTCACAAATTCTCTCCTACTGTGCCTGATAAATGCTGGCGCTGTGGCGGCGAGAGGCACTTTCCTCCATATTTGGTGGGACTGCCCCTCGCTCCGTCCGTACTGGCAAAAAGTACACGAGACCATTACACGGATTTCTAAGCTACCCTTGGAGTTTACACCTCAACAGTATCTATTGCACTCTTCCAAGATGCCTAGAAAAAGATACTATAAATCAGTTGCAATGCATATGGTGAATGCTGCAAGGATGTGCATTCCTGTTCACTGGCGTGCGTCAAATCCTCAATCTTTGGTAGAGTGGTTTAGACGCATTGACCGAGTTGTGGAAATGGTGGAGCTGATCCATATATCCTCAGACACAATCACTAAATATACAAACACATGGGAGCCATGGTTAGGTTTATAAAACTCCCAAGCCTACGTAGAACTCCTTGGCAGCTCCGATTGTCTCTAGATTAAATTAGCCCAGACACTGGAAATCAACTTGGAATTGGAACCCCATAGTTGTACACTAGCGGAGGCAAGTGTTCTATCCCTCAGTTGGGAGGAGTCTGCTAGCGGAGAGGACAGTAGGAGGTATCTTTACCCCCCTCTCTACTAACTGCTTTTCAGCTATCATTCTTTAAGCTCACCACCCCCCCCCCTTTTTTTCTTTTGTTTTTTTTTTCTCCCTTCTCTCATCCTTCCCCTCTTATTAATCCCCCCCTTTTTTTTCTCTCTCCCTCTGCCCCACCCCTCCTTTCCCCCCCTTGCAAATGTATGATACACCATAAACCCTTGCTACACTACTATTCAGGGTCGTAGGTTGGAGGTGCTCTACAAACCAGGGTCACTAATATTAAAATTCATGTATGCTGAGACTCACAGATGGTAGATTTTACAAGCATGAGGTCATCAAGGACCACCCAATAGATTTCATAATTTTTTGGTAATTGGTGATTCTCCTCTTTTTTTTTTTTTTCTTCTGCCTTTTTTATTTTTTTCTTTTTTTTCTTCCTTTTTCTTTTTTTTTTCTTCCTTCTTTCTCTCTCTTTTTCTCCTTTTTCTTTTTGTTTATGTTATACGACTGTTATGCCTTGTGATCTCACTAACATGCTATTATCTATACAGTTCTGTTATACTTTGAAATAATCAATAAAAGATTTGTGGAACAAAAAGCCATATTCGCTATACACAACGAATACTGGTAAACCGACACCAGCGAGCGCGCCTCCGGAAGTGCATGCTCACACCACACGTTCCGGTGCCTGCCGTACATATACAGCGGGGAAGTAATATTACTGCGCTAGGCACAAAGGGTTAAGATTCAAAAAGATGAGTAAGCTGCCATACAACGACCAAACCAATTGTAAAAAGTGTTAAGATAAGAGGGATGGCGCTAAACCCAAACAAAGCTACAATGTGGATAGGAATTAACCTATAGTGAATAGTCAAACCATATAACCTAAAAACATGTGATAATGATACAATGTGAAGAGATCTACTCAATACTTGAATAGTACAGACACTGTGACATGTTAAATACCATAGATAAAAACAGTGAACAAAAGTGCAAGTATATTGCAAAAACCGTGTTTTTTGCAGCTGTGAAATACTCCAAAAAAGTTGTGCAAATAAACTCAAGTGTTCCAAATGACATCAGTGATTCATCATGGTGCAAGACAGTATGGCAAAAAACCATTGGCTGAATAATTCTTCTAGACACTCCAAACCCTTGCAGAATCAAGGCTTACCAGATAGAAGGTGTATTCACGCCTGAATATGTAATGGACCAGTACTTCAAGATGTGGAAGAGCCACGTCACACTATCCTCGACTTGTCTGGGATCTTGTGGGGTGGAAGGTCGTCACACAATCCTGTATGTGTACGTCCACTGTATCCAATGGGGGTGGTCTTTATCCAGACTCCAAAAGGGGCACGGGAGGTCCGATACCAAACTCAGGTAAATGTAGAAAAAGGAAGACTCTCCATCGTGTAAAAAACCTCTATCATGAGGTGACAACTTTATTTTGAATAAATTAAAAATCCATAAGCTTATAGATAAGACTAAAAACAGGTAACGCAGCAATCCAGGTTTAGCAGCGCCCGACGCGTTTTGTGTTATTACACGTCGTCTGGGGGCTGCTGGCCCCCCAGAAGGCTGCGCTTAAATGCTCCATTCTTCCACAATTGAAACTAACGCACTTCCGTTCGTAACAGACCGGCGTGCGTTCCAGTGACGTATTTCCGGTCAACATGTATAACAGTATCAGCTGGTTTTATTGTGGGTTAAGGAGTCATCTATGGGAAAAGTAGCCAAGTGTGAAAATTTAGCAAGTTTCCCAAAAAAGAAAAATTTGTATGGTTACTATAGAATGAACGCAACTTCCTGTTGCCATGGGGTCCATTATGCGTTTCAATGACGCACATCCGGTGGAAATGGGCACTGGAAGTATTCAGACAAGAAGTACTCATATTGTTTACATCACAACTGGCCAATCATATGTTCCAATAGTAAAAATCCGGTGGAAATGACACATCAGGAGGCTTAAAATAAAGAGCACTCATGTTTGGTACATTATACAAACGTTCGGAGATAAATGAATATTACCTAAAAGTTAAAGATTGGGGAGAACGTAGCTAAAAAATACATAATAAAACCGTAATTCACAGAGAGTAATTAATCCGATGAACCCACATATATTAATCAAAGGATTTAAAGGGACACAGACCATAAAAACCAAAACAATCATTATATAAGATATAAAATATAAAAAGTATAGATGTAGCATAAATATCAAATCAATCAACATAATTTTCCACAAATATGGGATAATTTCTCATAAAATAGTAATAAAAACCAATACAAAATGTCTTATGGCCTGACTAGACAGTATAGGTGAGACTTCAAAGCTGGCGCCATGTAGACATATCAAGTGGCTAATGGGGAATGAAACACATCCAGTGGCTATAGGGATAAGGCAGGGATTTTTTATTTTATTAATAAATTTCCTCATAGGACTATATCGCAGGAGGGGGAAAACAAAAAGTTCTTCCTGGGTCAGGCTTTGTTGATGAACGAATTTGTCCTCGGGGTTTCTGTTGTGAGCCCTCAGATAGTGTTTAGGAACACTATGGTTCGTTTTGCCTTTTATAATGTTGGTAATATGCTCACTGACGTGTATAGAGAAGGTCCTGATGGATCTTCCAACATATTGCTTACCACATGGACATGTAAGCAGGTAAACCACATTTTTGGTCTCGCATGTACAGAAACATTTGATAGGGTAGGAGATATTGATCGTAGTAGATGAAAATTCCAAAATCTTTCTATTTTTAAAATGATTCAACTTGCAGACCCTACATCTGCGGCAGGGGTAAAAGCCCTTCAAATCCTGAAAAAAACTCACTTTCCGAGGGGGCTCGAGAACATTAGGGGCAATCTTATGCAGCAGAGCTGGTGCACCTCTAAATATAACCTTGGCTTGTGGGGGTAATAGAGGCCCCAGAAAACGGTCACTTTGAAGCATATTCCAATGCTTCTTAAAAATATTGTGAATCTGCCTGTGTTGTAGGGAAAAGGAAGTAATAAAGGACCATTTGAATTCTTTGTCATCCGTGGGTTTGGCTTTAGATCTCACGTCTAGTAGTGTTGCCCTATCGGTTTCAAGAGCTCTATTGATTTCCTCATTAACATTGATTTCCTCATATCCTCTAAGAACCTCTTTTTAAGGATCTCTGCTTGGTTGATAAAGTCCTGAGTGTCAGAACAGTTTCTCCTTAGTCTCAGGAATTGGCTTTGAGGGACAGATTTAAGCCATGAATCGTGGTGACAGCTATCTTTGGGAATATACCCGTTCCTGTCCGTGGGTTTGAAATACGTTTTCGTACTAATATTTCCATCTTTGATCATGATTTCAAGGTCAAGAAAGTGTATGCTGGTCTTACTACATTCATAAGAGAGGGAAATACCTCTATTATTGGAATTCAAAATTGAAAAGAATTGGTCGAGTTCCTGTTCAGTGCCGTTCCACAGGAGGAGGACGTCGTCCATATATCTGGCCCACAGTATCAGTTGTGACTGCTTGAGGGCATATACAACGTCCTCCTCCCATTTGGCCATGAAGAGGTTTGCCAGGCTGGGGGCAAATTTAGCCCCCATGGCAACCCCCTTCACTTGTTTATAAAACCTATTGCCAAACCAAAAGTAGTTGTGGGTTGCGGCGAATTCCAATAGTTCAATGATCTAATTCTTTTGTATTTCTGGAAGGGTGGCGTCAGATAAAAAAATGTGTAAATGCCTCTATCCCTCTTTCATGTGGTATACAGTTATAAAGAGATGCCACATCTGCTGTGGCAATCAGTCCCTGAGTGTGTATCTGTGTCTGATTAAGAAGGTTGATAACATCCTTTAGTGTCTTGTAGGAAAGAAGGGTTTTTTTTAACAAGTGGTTGTAGAAAGTGGTCAACGTATTTCCCCACTCCTGGGTGGGTTCTGGAGATCCTTATGAATTTTAGGTAAATAATATAGGATAGGGATACAGGGGGCCTTCGGAACAAGGAAGGCCTTCTCCTTCCTATTCAAAATCTTACTTGAATAACCTCTGTCCACTATGGTCTTCAGTTCCTTCCTGTAACTTTGTGTGGGATCTTTACTTAATTCTCTGTAGGTATGTTGGTTACTCAAGATATGCTCCATTTCTTTTAACAATATTTTTTATTGAATGAAAATTATACAGTATTGATGATCCCCGCCAATAGGGGAAAAGTATTTTACATGGTGTTTCATGAGAGTTCCTAACAGGACTGTATACATCATACTTTATGATACAATAAACATCAATGTTAACCAATTTCCAACATGTATTCAGTACCTTGTAGTTGAATTTCAAAATTTTCAGATTATTGTTACTGTAATTTTCTGCGTGTGAAGATATTACAATTATAACAACAAAAAAACAACAATAACGATGTAACTTTGAGTAAGAGTAGCATTGGCTAAGAACCCCATTCTTATCTGGTAAGTATCCCACTCTCACTGGGAATAGTCCGCCACCCCAAAATGGGCTCTAACTGTGGACAGACAGTGCTAGATACGGATGGGGTTCAACTCTTTAAAAAATAAACTAAAAGACACAAACTTAACATATGAGAGTTTTGTAATACAGACTTTGAAAACCCTACTAAGTATGGAAGACTAGAACTGAGGAAGAGTAGTTAAGGTTGTTGAATCTTGATTGAGATTGCTCTTGGAAACCCAATACTTGTTGTGGTATTGTGCCATTGGAAATAGTTTTCATATGGATTATATGCCTTGTGAGGGGTCTCAGGATCACTCAGTGCAAATTATAAGCTTTGTCGGAAGATAGCCATACATTCCAATTTTTGTGGAAGATGTGGGGTCTATGTTCCTTATAAGCCAGTCATTTTTCCATTAAAGCTTGGTTATTCACTCTATTAATTATTCTATTGAAGGAGGAATTGTACAACGCCATTTGCTTGCAATGGAAATTCTGGCAGCAAACAGTATATGAATTACCACTGTTCTTATGTTAGAGGGGACGTTCTCTATACCGATGGATAAGAGTGATAGTGCTGGGGATAGAGTGTGCCTCTGGTGTGTGACTTCCTCTATTAAGTTAGAGATCCTCTTCCAGAGGGGTGATAGACGTGGGCACTCCCAAAATATATGCAAGAGGGTGCCACCCTCCTGACAATATCTCCAGCAGAGTGGAGAGATCTTAGCGTCCAAGTTTAATTTGGTGGGAGTCATATACGTTCTGTGTAGTAATTTTGATGCACTGTCCCAGTGGTCCACACATGCTGATGATTTAGCATTATGCTTGATGGCTGTCTTCCACTGAGACAGTGCAAATTCAAGATTCAGGTCTTGTTCTCATTTGTGCATGCACTTTACTTTGTTGTTAAGAAGGTTATGGTTGCAGAATCTGTAGAAAAGAGATATGCCTTTTAATAAGGGGGGGGGATTTGTTGGTTAGGAAATTCCACAAAGATGTTGGGAGGCGGATGGGGACTTTGGGGGTGGTTCTATGGAAGTGTTTGATTTCGTTAATCCTAAGATGGTCGAGGCCTTTGGCATCTGCTAGATCCTTAATATCAACATGGATACCTTGTTTTGCCCAGTGTGAGGAGGAAAAGTTTGGTATTAGATGTTCATAAGTTGCTAATAGTAGGCAGAGATTGGTTTGTTGTTCCTGCTCCGCTTTGGTGTTAATCAGGGATGACCAAGCTTTCACTGTCGCTTGAATAGTGGGGGAGTCAGGGATTAGTGGGTTATGGTGTAATGTTGCTGCCATTAGAACTGCGGGTAGGTTATGACTAGGGATGAGCTCTCTCTCAATATTGGACCATAAGTTATCCTCCTGAGAGGAAAACCAGTATTTTGATTGTTCCAGTATAGAGGCTTCATAATAAGCTTTAGCATTAGGTAATCCTAGTCCTCCTAGTGTTCTATGTTGGGAAAGTGTGGAGAGTGCTATTCTGGGTCTCGTTTTACCCCATATATACTTCCTTAATATTTTGTTCAATTCTACAAAGAATTTCGGGGGTAATGGGATAGGAAGTGTTCTGAAATAATAAAGGAGTTTGGGAAAAGTTTGCATTTGATATGCTGCTATTCATCCTAACCATGAAAGTTGGGCCTTGCTGGTGGAGTTTAGCTCGTTTTGTATCTTGAGTAAAAGTGGGAGGAAGTTACAGTTATAAATGTTGGAAGTGGGTGTTGTTAGTTGGATGCCTAAATAGGTGATTGAGGGGCTATGCCAGATACAGGGGAATATGACCTTTTAGCTTGGATATTAGTGCGTGGGTTATATTGATTGGAAGGGCGAAACATTTGCCTGTGTTAACTTTATAGTAAGATACCTGGCCAAATTTGTTTAGTAATGTATTGACCGCCGGAAGCGAGATTTCGGATGCTGTCAGGGTCAAGATTATGTCGTCCGCGAATAAACCTAATTTGTGATTAGTGGGGCCAACTTTTATACCCTGTATATTTTCCAAAGTCCGAATATATTCAGCTAAGGGTTCAATTGCCATGTAGAAGATTATGGGTGACAGGGGGCATCCTTGGCGGGTACCATTGGTAAGTGGGAAGCTATCAGAGATAGCCAGATGATAATACTTGGGCTGTTGGATTATTGTATAGGGCCATTATGGCTGAGTATAAGGGACCCCTTACTCCAAACTTGGAGAGGACCCTCGACAGGTACTTCCAGTGAACCCGGTCGAAGGCCGCCTCCGCATCAAGTGTGAGAGACACTAGGTTTACGCGTGATCTCTACTTTTTTCAACAGGTTTATCATTCTACGTGTCCCGTCATATGCTTGTCGGCCTTTAACAAAGCCAACTTGGTCCAGTCCTATAATTGTGGGGGTGACTGTCAGAAGTCTATTGGCAAGCACCTTAGCGAATATCTTCAAATCAGAGTTCAGGAGAGAGATGGGTCTAAAATTTTGGGGTGATGTAGTATCTTTACCAGGTTTAGGGATAGTAACTATCACTACTTGAAGCATTTCTTGGGGGAATTTCCCAATTTGTATGGCTGTGTTAAAAGTTTTTGTGAGATGTGGGACTAGTAGGGGGGTGAAATTTTTATAGTTTTCTGCTGATAAACCGTCTATACCTGGGGATTTGTGTGAGGGAAGTGAGCGTATTACTTCTTCATTATGCGAGTGAAGGGAGTGTGTTTAGGGGTCCATATCTGCCAAATAGTCGTCTTTTGATATTTTTA
>BLSH010306811.1:121674-136203 GCA_018402905.1 Glandirana rugosa
GAAGGCGGTGGGTCCTAACGTCCCGTAAAGATAAACGGAGGACAACGGAGGAGGAAGATGACATAGTGAAGGTGTTACGCTGAGCGGATGAGGAGGTGGTAGAGGAGGAGGAGGAGGAAGCACAGTAGAAGGAGGAGGCAACAGGAGGCAAATAGAAATGCCCTGCAATCCTGGGTGGCGGAAGGACATGCGCCAAATGGCTAGCCGGCTCAGGCCCACCCGCCACTACATTTGCCCAGTGTGCAGTTAGTGAGATATAGCATCCCTGCCCATGCTTACTGGTCCACGTATCAGTGGTTATGTGGACTTTGCCCCAGATGGCATTGCGCAGTGCACACTTGATCTCGTCCCCGACTTGTTTGTGCAGGGAAGGTATGGCTCACCTGGAAAAGTAGTGGCGGCTGGGAACCACGTACTGTGGGACAGTCACCACCATCAGGTTTTTAAAACTGTCTGTGTCCACCAAACGGAATGACAGCATTTCAAAGGTCAGGAATTTTGAAATACTGGGATTCAGGGCCAGGGATCGCGGGTGGGTAGGGGGGTACTTCCTCTTTCTCTCCAGTGTTTGGGAGATGGAGAGCTGTAAGCTTCCATGGGACCGTGTGGAAATGCTTGGGGATGGTGGCGGACATGGTGGCGTTGCTGTCACATCGTCTGTTTGCTGGGTGGCAGGTGACACTGGCACTGTAAAGGTGGAGGAAGAGTCCGAGGCAGCAGCAGAAGAGGAAGCAGGAGGAGGCCGAGACCTTTCTTGGACTTTGAGGTACTTATTCCACTGCAGCAAGTGCTTTGCATTTAGATGCCTGATCATGGAGGTTGTGCTCAGGTTTAGAACATTTGTGCCTCGCTTCAGCCTCTCATTGCACAGTGTGCAAACCACTTGTGTCTTGTAGTCAGCACATTGTCTGAAGAACTGCCACGCCGGGGAACGCCTTTGAGCTGCCTTTGGTGTGCTAGGTCCCTGGGTGCAGTGGGTAGTAGCAGGCGTACTGTCTAGGGGACGCTCGCTCTGCTTTTGCAACCTGCTTCCTCTTTTGCTGTGCTGGTGCCTCTGTGCGACCACCACCTCTTCATCCAAACTGCACACATCACTCGCATGACCTTCATTCCATGTGGGGTCTAGGACCTCATCATCCTCCACATCATCTTCCACCCACCCTTCACCACTGCCCTCCTTGTCAGTCTTACAAACTGTGGAAAGCCGCAGCAGTTGGCACCTGTGTTTCGTCATCATCATCAGACGTGCTGCCGTGGTGTTTCCATGTCCTCATCCTGAACCAGAAGTGGTTGGGCATCAGTGCACTCAATGTCTTCCACTTCTGGGCCAGGGCTATGTGGATGGCCCACGGAAAGCACAGCAGCAGAGTCATCAAAAAGCATAAGAGACTGCTGCATGACGGGGCTCAGACTGCTTGGCTGATTTACAAGGGGCTGAGGTGAAAGACAGATGGCCATGGGGTTCAGGTGCCAACTCTGAGCTTTCATCAAGGGACCGGGTGGGAGACAATGAGAAGGAACTGGAGGCATTGTCAGCCACCCAATCTACTATCGCCTGTACTTGTTCTGGCCTCACCATTCGTTGAGCGCCATTCGGGCCTACCATATAACTTTGAAGGTTCTGTCGGCTACCTGAGGAAGGTGTCTCGCTTGTGCGTGTAGCTGGCACAGATCGACCACGTCCTTTCCTTGCAACAGGAGCTTCAGCAACACCACCAAAACCAGCAGCACTACGACCACCACCACGTCCCTTATTTGACCCTCTCCTCATTCTGGACACAAATGTACTATGTAGCACTATTTATTAATACAAAAAAAAAAAGAATAATAAATTCTTATTTTAAAAAAAAAAAAAGAAAATTGTAGATGCACTTTTTATTTTTGTGCAAGAAATGCACCGCTCACACCAGCAGCAGGAACCTCTCCCTACACCAGTATGAGATGATTTTAGAACGATAATCTGTTCCTCACAGCACCGACAGGAACCTGTCCCTACTGCAGTATGAGATGATTTTAGAACAATAATCTCCCCCTCACAGCACCAACAGGAACCTCTCCCTAATGCAGTAGTAGTAGTTTTTAGAACGATAAACTCTCCCTCGGAGCACCCACAGAAATGTTTCCCTAATGCAGTAGTAGATGGTTTTATAATGAGAATCTCTCCCTCAGAGCAACAACAGGAACGTTTCCGTAATGCACTATAAGATGGTTCTGAACGCTAGTGTGTCCCTCACAGGACCGCAATGAAGGTCTCCCTAATGCAGTCTGAGATGGTTGTGAAGGCTAATCTTTCCCTCACAGCAGCGGCATGAAGCACTCCCTACTCTAGTCTGAGACGATCTGACACGCGGCGCTACGTGACTCCAGCCCCATATAGAGGCTGGGTCACATGATGCACTGGCCAATCACAGCCATGCCATTAGTAGGCATGGCTGTGATGGCTTCTAAGTCCAAACTAGTGAAAAGCTTGTTGATTGGCTGCCCAGCAGCTATAGAAAAGGCGCCAAAAATACCCGAATACCGAACCCGATCCCAGACTTTTTTTTTTTATGTCTGGGATCGGGTTCAGGGCACGGACACCCCAAAGTCCGGTACGATCCCGAATTTTACAGTCTGGGTTCGCTCAACTCTAGTCAACCTCTATTGATATCTGGATATATAACAGAACTTGTTCATCACACCACATATAGTTCCAACGACTATAGTACTTTTAGTTCCTTTTTAGTTTGCAGTTTCTCAGGATTACTATCAGTTCATCCGTTTCTACCAATTAGGTCAGAATCTGACCAAATTCTAAACCTGAGTCCTGGCAGTCTCCTTCCTTGCCACACAATTCCACTAGACACTCACACAGACTTATGGACAGAACTAGCAGAAGCGGGTCAGTTTTTTTGGCACTGAATAATCTGAAGAAAAAGAAACTTTGAATCACTCATTCCATAGCTAGAGAAACTCATGTCCGCTGAAACTTGATTATGGTGGGACCTAGCCTCCCTTGAAGAATACCTCTAGGAAAACAGGACCCACAGAGGTCTTAGAACCAAGACATTCCTCTTTTGAAGTAGAGGGCCAAGATTTTAGAGCAAAATGGACCATCATACTGGACAATGTCTTCAAAGATCTCATGAAACTTCTAGTCGAGCAAGAAACTTGCCTAGAAATAATGAAAAAGAAAAACCACTACACACAACAGGACCTGGATAGGCCTCACCACCCATCAGACTTTGAATCAAAAGATGAGCAACCAATCAACACTCTGGACGCATTGGAAAATGAGTTAACGGACTAAAAGTTCCAAACTTCTGAGGGATATTATGAATGAGTGTTTCAGTGCCTTAACTATCAACATACTGACATACTAACTTGCTCCTGATATGTACACCTTACTAGTTGTGACTGCACATTCATATATTCACATATTTAACACACCGTTATGTATAAGACCTACAGTATATATAATGTACCTCTGCACAACTTTGAGTGTCTTCTGGAACTATTAGGGAATTCATTTCTCCTTTTTGCTTTATGAAATTGTAGACAATAACAGAAAATCCTTTACAAACTGTTTTAACTACGAACATGAATCAAAAACAATTTAATATTTTTATCGCATAGGTTTTAGTAAAATTCCTAAGCTATTTTGCTTATTGGCCCAATTGGGAATATACTTTAAATGTCCATATATTTTTTCTTGTACTCACATTAGTTCATATTGCATAGAGGTTAGCACTCTAGGCTGAATTGCACTTATAGATCCTTTCTTTCATACTAACACCAATCACAATTAATCACACACACTTGCTACCTTTTTGCACACAATGAGTGACTACCAATGATGTATAAATACTCCCCATACGCATGAGTTCCCTATCCCTATGACTAAGCTCCGAGGGTGGAGTGAAATGCATTGGGGGCGTGGCCTGCTCGTAGTCCAAGCTGAGGTTGCCACTCCATTCATTGCAGTAAAATGCCATGGATGTGCAACTTCTAGGGTCACCCTTCCTTTCTTGAACCTTTGCAAGAGCCAGGATGGGCTCCATCCCCTGTCAGCACTCCAGCAGCAGTTGTGGATGCACTGTTCACATACCTCCTCCCTATCGAGCCTGAGCGTCACACACATTTTACCTAGGTCACTATTTCCAGAATTGTCAGCCCTTCTGCTGGCCTCTTAAAGCTGGTGTATGGGAATCTGACTAATTGCTATTAATTCTCTCCAGATCTGCATGTATTATACACACCATAAACTGGGCCCTTGGTGCTCATGCCTTGGCAGGCAAAACTCAGTATGAGATTCCTGCTTTGTTGAGGCATCCAGGGAGAAAGATGATAGTGACCAACAGATTGCCACAGGTAGTAAAGACACTCAGGAGTTTGTTATGTAGTGCTTTCCCTGACCTCCAGAGACCTGGTGGTGACCCCCAGAGACAGGGAGGGCTGACATTCCTCCTCAGGGTGCAGGTTACTAGGCATGGTGGATGTTGTGCAGGGTGGAAAAATGGGTGCCAGTCACTTTTAACAATTAACAAAGAGAAGTCTGGGGAAAAATGCAGGAGAAAGGGGTAGGGCACAGGACACAAGAAAGTGCCTTTAAGCTGCATCCAGCAATCTGTATTCTATAGCAACAGCTGTCTCCTGTAGCAACAATTTAACTCATAGTATCTCACTATATTTTTACTATATTACTATGAATTCTCTTCTGAAGCTTTCCCAGCCACTTCATGGTCCCCAGCTTATGGGTCTCCTCTGGTACTCCTTCAGAACTACATCCTTCTCAATCTGCCACCGGCAACAAGAGGTGTTGACCCTCTGGCAACTTCCTCTCATGCCTCCCGGAATCGACCAGGCTCCCTCTGGCAGAGACCCTTTACACATGGTTAGGCCCCAGGCTTTAAGCCTACACCGCAACAGCTGCTCCTCATGCACCCACCCAGATTGCAGTCCAGGTGGAAAAAACCCAGATAATCTGACCTCCGAATAAATACCTTCTCCCAGCATCTGACCTCCAAATAAATATATTCTGCCAGCATCCTTGGCAGCCACAGAAACTCCTGCTGATTTGATGAGAAAAGTATACACACTCATAACCTGCATTCTCTGTCATTCATCACGCTGATGCCATAGGTAACAGTGCCACCTATTGACAAAAGGGAGAAATCAGTTACCACCAGGCTTAGGAGAAACCCATTTGATCAATAGACTACAAATTAGCCAGGCTAGCTTCCACTTAGCACAGCTAAATTTATTAGCAGCCCTGTTTAGGACAAGGGTGCTACAGTTATATCTCTCCCTGTGCATTCCCTACTCTTACAATGTCAAGCTTTTTCCTTGCAGGACCAGTCAACTGGCCAATTTAACCCTCTTCAAACAATTCCTAAAAGGAAGATGTGGAGGATTCTCTATATGCAGTCTTTTGCACCTCATTTTTTGTTAAGCTGTTAGGGTGCCTAACATGTAATGTAGAGGTACCTGCAAGTATTTTTAGCACTTCCAAAGGAGTGTGTTGTCTTTTTTCTCTATAATGTTTAAGCTAGAAACTTATTCTAGAAGAGTGGTGCAAAATTGAATAGGACAGAGCAGCAGAATGTTTTTAGTGGTCAGCACCTTGCACCTTACAACACCGGGTTGCTCAGTTCAAACAGCTGCCAGGACACTCCTACCTGCACTGCACAATGTCAGATTAGGCACTTATGAGGAAGAGATTTTCCAGCATAATGAGTCACCTGTTTGGTTTATTTGGTTGACGAGGCCTTCATGCCTTCATGAGCTTAGCCATATACATGAAGTTGCCATTGGAGGATGCTGTGTCCTTCAGGGGTATACTCAATCATAATGATTGGGTGTGTTCTTGGGGGGGGTGCGGCATGTCCTGGTGGTAACTCTATGGGGGTAATTTACTAGAATGCCAATATGCGCTCCTGTGGTGCATGAAAATAGTGCCCAATTAAAGGTAATTAAGACTTCAACTCTCAGAAACTGGGCGGATATTCAAACGGAACAGCGTATGCAAGTTATTTGCCATAAAAAGTGTATGGGGATCCCGGTACTGCCCAGCGGGACATGTATCAATTGAAAAAAAGTTTTTAACCACTTCAGCCCCGGAAGGATTTGCCCCCTTCCTGACCAGAGCCCTTTTTGCGATTCGGCACAGCGTCATTTTAAATGACAATTGGTCGTGCGACGTTGTACCCAAACGAACTTTGCGTCCTTTTTTTTTTTTTCACAAATAGAGCTTTCTTTTGGTGGTATTTGATCACCGCTGCGTCATTTCTGATCGCCGCTATAAACAAAAGAGCGACAATTTTGCAAAAAAACCCAAAT
Organism: Glandirana rugosa; assembly: GCA_018402905.1. Lineage (NCBI taxonomy): Eukaryota > Metazoa > Chordata > Amphibia > Anura > Ranidae > Glandirana > Glandirana rugosa. The sequence continues at coordinate 127,993 of BLSH010306811.1, forward strand.
TTCTTACTTTTTGCTAAAATACAAATCAAAAAAAAAAAAAGGGGGCATGGCTAGCACCTCATGGCGGCGGACGTGTCTGGGGATAGCTCCGGCAAGCCTGAGAAGACGTCAGAGCCATCTTAGCGAACAAGCATCAGGTGAGACTAGAACCACACTCCATCCACTCACCCTCATCCCCTTTTACATTTTGAGCCTAAGATCAGGACGATCTGACACTGGACCGAGGAGACCGGGACGCCGTAATCGCGGCCGCGGCTTCCTTCCAACTAGGCCGCGAACGGCCATAGGACTAAATTAAGGGGCACTATCGCTACCCACCCACAAGAGGGGTGAAACCACCCTCTCCGGGCCCTACCTGGATCCCCTGAACCCACCGACAACGCCCGAGAAGCGGCCGGCCGGTGTCGGACGCTGCCACGGCCTACCAGGCCAAGCCAGGAATCTCTAGCCCACTTAAAACCAGAGGTTCCACCATAGAAACCCCTTATAAATACTCCAAACTCCATTTCATCACCTGTGGAGAGGTTGGGGGAATTCACCAGATCCCCCCCCCCTGGCAAACGCACTATAAGGCCTGACCGGGCCCGAAGCCACGGCCTAAAGTGCTCAGCTCAATCCACAAAGACCCGGCATTGTTCCCTTGTCCACTTTAACAACTTGAAAGGCAACCCGGTACCGAACTGATCTTACAATCTACTACATTTAAACATCTCAAAGCCTCAAACCTGCTTCACAATATCATCTCAGACTAATAACAAAATGACAACCCCCTAAACTGAGATATTGGGAAGCCACATAACCTTGATATAGCAGCTGGGACTAATAAATAAGATGGGAAAACCCAAAAAAAACAAACCCACAACAAGGATCACAGACAAGATACCAACGTTCACTGGCTGGTCCCTCAGGCCCTGATATTGCAGATATTTTTAAAAACCAATCCCAGAAAAATAAAAACATGCCAGGACCTAAAAACCCTTCACAAGAATATACTGATGAGGAGGACTTTGATGACGAATCTCTGGCAGCATCAGACAGAACATCCAGAGCTATTGCTAACCATGACCAACTCCTGACGATAGGGGACATGACAGAAATAGCAGCTGACATGAAAAAATCCTTCTCATCCGCAATCACAGATCTCAAGGCAGATATACTAGTCCTGACTGAACAACCAACAAACGAAAAATCAGGAAAGCAAAGGGATAAAGCAATTAAAAGGTTGGAACAAGTCACAACCACACACTCAATACACCTCATCAATTTAAACAGGCAAATGGAGGACTTGGATAACAGAGGGAGGAGGAAGAATAGCAGGATAAGAGGCATCCCTGAATCAATAAATTCAGAAGAAATAAAACCAGTCCTGACCTCCATATTCAATAATGTCCTTGAAAGACCCATTGACTCAACCATTGAATTTGAAAGAGCTCACAGAGCTCTAAGACCCAAGGGCCCAGATTCAGCACCCCCTAGAGACATTATCTGCTGTCTTAATAGTTTCCCACCCAAAGCGGACATTCTGACAAAGGTCAGATAAAATGACCAGATCCTCTTTTCAATAGTTTTTATTACATTTTTCATAACAAATATCATTCTTACATCAGCCATAGAAATCAGAGTATAGTAATCCACATACAGTTAGACAATTTTTAAATTACCATTGTTGCAATGACAAAGGGATTTTTTTCAATGTTACTTCCACCACTGTGCACGAAAACCTTTTCTTTATTTTGGTTAGCCTAATACCTCTCCTCCATCCTGGGTACCCCATGACTCCGTCCTCCCCACCCCTCTTGGGATCATACTGTGGGGGGAAGGAGCAGCGACACGGGCCCAGGGGCCAACCAGCCCTTTCCAGCTTCTACATATCCATCGGCACAACAAGGCCGCGTGGTATATTTGTTTCGTACAGCAACTAGGTATTCCATTTAAAACCTGTTTGTGCACTTGTTGCCTACTTTAACTCCTCTTTAATAATGAACAACTCCCTGCCCGAGAAGGGAGGTGTATGTTTAGTAGCATGAGAGGTAAGACAGAAAAAGAAGACAGAAATTATATAGAGAAAATAAAAAGAGTAGAAAAGTAAACAGAGGAAGAGAAAAGGGAAAGGATAGCAAGCGTGAAAAGTAGAGAACCACAGTTGGCTTATCCTTCAACAATACCACTAAATAGATTTACACAAGTCATCATTAAATATGATATAGCTTCCCACGACATCCATGTTATACATTCCCAGGAAACCTGGCCACCGACGTCTGCCAGTTGTTAGAGAATTGACACCCTGTTTTTGATGTAGCTGCAAAGAACTTTTCGTAGGAGTAGTGGCTTTTAATTCTGTCCACCATCTCTGAGATATTGGGAGTGGTCGTGACTTTTCAATATGCTGTGATACACTGGCATGCAGCTAATAATATATGTAACGTAACGTTCCTATGCTGCACAGGGATCTTCTCTATATTTAAATTTAGTAATGCTAATGCTGGTTCTGGTTTATATATCACTCCAGTTATGTCTCCTATCAAAGAAAATACCTGCCTCCAGAAGCTTTGTAGGCTTTTGCATTCCCATAGTGTGTGAAGCAATGTACCCTTTGAACCGCAATTCCTCCAGCATAACTTAGAGGAGTCTTTGTAAATTTGCGACATTCTAATTGGGGACAGATAGCTTCTGTGCAAAATCTTCAGATATTGGTCCCAATGATTCACACAATGGGAATATTTATAAACGCCCTTGATAGCTTTGCACCAGTTATCTTCTGAGAATTCGCAGCCTAGGTCTTTCTCCCAACTGAGCATGCTGGATGTTTTAGAGGGGGTCAAGTTTTCCTGGAGTTTTGAATAGAACCAGGCCAGTGCTTTAGGTTTATTATATACTTTTGTTAAGTAGTCCCATATTTTATTGTTTACTCTACAGCCAGTATTTTTATTATTGGATTTGTAATGGTTTATTTGAACCTCAGAATACAGGTCCAGTGTAGGGATTTTCCCTCCAACTTTCCCCTTTTTAATCTTAAATAAGGGATCAAGAACTCATAAGAGTTTAAAGGTAGGTCTCTGTGGGTCAGCCGGCTGTCCTTATTAAGCAAATCGTGGATGCCACCCCAGGCTTGAAGCGTAGCTTCTATTGAAGGGAACTTTGGGTATTGAAGAGATGACCCTGTCAGTTTCGCTAGTATTAGAGATGGCAAGTCCCTCCCCGATACTATGGCCTTCTCAATGTGAACTCACAGTTTGTCCGAATTTGGTTCAAACCAAGCTTTTAACTGGTCTAGCAAGGCTGCGTAATAGTATTTGCGAATATTTGGGAGGCCAGCGCCTCCCGTGCTGCGTTGTCTAAGTAGCATAGGGTAAGATAATTTTATAATTTTCTTCCCCCAGATATACTTTCTAAAGAGTTTATCCACCTGAGAAAAGAAAGTGGCTGGAATGCATATAGGGATAGTTCTAAAGAAGTAAATAATTTTAGGTAATACAGTCATTTTTAGTACTGCTATTTTCCCTAACCAGGATATCTCATGCGATGCTATATGGTCCAAGTCTTTTTTTTTTTTTTTTATCAGGTTCAGTAATGAGGGGTAGTTTTCTTAAGTGGTATTTGTAGGGTAAGAGAGATTGATCCCTAGGTAAGTAATTGTTTAGTGGCCCATTGGAAGGGGAATTTCGCCTTCATTTCGGTTATTGTTTTGGTAGGTATAGCTATAGGTAATAAGACAGATTTGGTGGTGTTTAACTTGTAGTAGGACACTGAACCAAACCACTCCAGTAAATGTTGTACATTTGAAAGGGAAGAAGCCGGGCTGGTCAGGGTCAGCACCACCTCATCGGCGAACAGGCCAATCTTGTGATCACGGCCTGCTATATTTATACCTTGGATGCTTTTATCCATCCTAATCCTCTCAGCCAGTGGCTCCATCACCAGCGAGAAGATCAGAGGAGAAAGCGGGCACCCTTGTCGTGTGCCGTTGGTTATAAAAAATTTCCTAGACATAGCCTCGGACGTGAACACCCATGCCGTAGGGTTAGTATACAGTGCCGTTAAAGCTGAGAGTATGGTGCCATGGAATCCAAATTTTTGTAGTGTGGATCTCAAGTAGCCCCAGTGGACCCGATCAAACGCTTTTTCGGCGTCTAAAGTTAGGACCACCGTGGGCTCTCTTCGAGATTCCGCCACCTTAAGTAGGTTGTACATTCTACGAGTACCTTCTGGAACCTGACGTCCCTTTACAAATCCAACCTGGTCCGCCTTTATCAGGCCTGGGGTCACGTCCGATAGTCTTAAGGATTCTAGCGTATATTTTTAGGTCGCTATTAAGCAACGATATAGGCCTAAAGTTCTCCGGGCAGTCCGGCTTCTTCCCTGGCTTGGGCAGGGCCACTACCACTGCTTGCAACATTTCCTCGGGAAAAGAGGCCGAAGCAATTGCAGCATTAAATAGTCGTTTCATGTATGGTATCAGTATACTTTGGAAAGCTTTATAATACTCAGCTGAAAAGCCATCTTGACCTGGGGCTTTGTTAGGGGGCAATGCTTGGATGGCCTGTTGTACCTCTTTTTCAGATATGTCAGTATTAAGTTCTTGCAATATTCGGTTTTCAATGACTGGTAGATTGATTCCCTTTAAGAATTTGTTTATATTAGCCTCTGTAGGCTAGGTTGTAGCCTTATCTTTTTGTAAGTTGTACAATTTCTCATAATAGCTGCAAAAGGCATTAGCTATGTCTGTGGGATGTATATTTTCCTGCCTTGTTCCCTTGTGTATAGTACGTTGCTTTGGTTTTTTTGTAGGAGCTTTTGGTGGTCGGAGATTAGAAGTAGTCTAATTTCCTGTCTACAATGGAGTAATTTAGTGTACGCTTGGTCATCTGGTTGAGTTTTGTGTTGGGCCTCAAGCAATTTTAGGTCTGCCAGCAAAGTGGTCAGCTTTTGATTCTTCTGCCTCCTTTCCCGGGACGCTGCTTGTATCAATAAACCTCTACTAAAAGCCTTATGGGCGCACCATAGCGAAGAAATTTTCATATCTGGTTTATCATTCATTTCAAAGAATTCCCCGATCCGACCATGCAACCTACCTCTCACTAGTTGATTTTTTAAAATAGCAAGGTTATTCCTCCACAAATGTGCAGGGGGTCCTCGTTGTAATTGTTTAACTTCTAGTGAGATAGGGGCATGGTCAGACCAGGTTAGAGAGTGGATTTTAGCTGCCACAACATTCTGCAGTAAAGCCAAGTCTGACAAAAACAAGTCAATTCGAGAGTAGGACTTGTGTGGTGCCGAATGATGGGTATAATCCTGCTCATTCGAATTCACACAACGCCATATATCCTATAAATTGGTGGAGTGCAGAAGTGGTTGCAGTTCCGCTCTGGGGCCTGTAGATGGCGGAGAACAGTCCAGTTGTTTGTCCCCACTTTAACACACAGTTAAAGTCCCCACACAAAAGTAGGTATCCTCTTTTAAGCTTTTCAACTTTTTTCTGGAGCGAACGAACAAAACTCAGTTGCCCAGTATTGGGTGCGTTTAAGTTCACAATAGTGTAGGTAACATTGTTCAAGTCACACACCAGTATAAGAAAAATCCCTGCCTTGTCTTGAAGAAGCTCATGCAGTTGGAATGACATTTTCTGGTGTATAGCAATGAGGACCTCACATTTTTTCTTTTGTCCAGATGCCAAAAAAAGTGGGGGAATCTCTTATCTGTGCATTTAGGGTGTTTTTGGGCAGCAAAGTGTGTCTCCTGGATGCATAATATGTCACTGTTCAATTCCTTGGCCTCCTGCCACATGACACTTCTTTTGAAAGGGCTGTTGAGGCCATGTGCGTTTAGACAAACAAATCTAAGTGCCATTACGGTGGGTATAGGGGTGCATACGTGTATGATGGTGTACCTTGGCGAAACAGTGGGTGTCGGCCATACCTGGTTTCGGGGCTCTTATTCTCCAGTTCTGGACGTTGGCGGTTTTGGATGTGTGGTTGAAGAAGCTTGCTATGGTTCAGTTCTCGGTATCCATTTTCCATACAGATAGTAAAGGTGGTATAGAGAGGAAATGAAGAATAAAAAAAAAATGAACAATGATCAACACAAAATAGTTCAAGTAAAAAAAGGAAAAACATTCCTTAACTTGTGATATATTTCGCATATGAACAGGGGGTTACAGTTCCACTTAGTTCAGATTCCACTTTCAATATCTTCCGTGTTTTAGACCTGGCAGGAGTTATATAGATGAAAGCTGACCTATCTCAGGTTGCCTCTTTCTGTCTCCACTCTGGAGAGACTCTACCTGGAGGAGACTTAACTTGTGTGTCTGCCTCTTCCTGGGGTAACATACCCCAAGATTTTGTAAGACGGAGACCCTCCTCCAGAGATCTGATTACAAATGTGCGGTCATTCCTGACTATAAGCAATTTAGTATGGAAGCCCCAGGAATAGGGTATTTGATTGTTGCGCAGCATCTTCGTAATCGGAATCAGCTTCTTCCATGCCATCATAGTGTACTGTGACAGGTCAGCATATATGGAGAGGCCCCCGTAGGGGTCCGGCAGTGGGGACATCTGTCTAGCAGCTTTCATTAAATCCTCTTTTGCATGAAAACAGTGTATTCGAGCAATGACATCTCTAGGGATATTGTCGGGCAAATGTTTGGGCTTAGGAAGTCTATGGGCCCTATCCACAATCAGTTCACACGACGGCAGGTCTGGTAGCAGAGAGGCCATTAACTTCTGTACAAATTGGTGTAGTTCATCTGGTGGTACGGATTCCGCCACCCCACGCAGCTTAACGTTATTTCTGCGAGCCCTGTCCTTCATAACCGCCATTTTGGCTCACAAATCTTCCAGCTCATTATCTCTGTCATTGTGGGCATCCACTAGCTCATTATGTGCAGACGCGAATTCCGCCATTTTTTGTTCAACATGGTCTACCCTGTCTCCTATTTCAGTGATGTCTGCTCTAATTTTAGTAACACAGTCCATCATGTCCCTGTGCACTGACCCCCACAGCGACACTAGCATCTCCTTCATGGTAGTGTCACTTAATGGCTGACCTGTTTGGGGAAGTCGTGTATCTGCTCAATAAACTCAGCTGTGCTGTCCTGGGAGCTGTCTCTTCCCTGCCTCTCTCCTGCGTATGTGTGGGAAGATGACTTCTTTTGTGCCGACTTGTGTGGGCTTTGGACTGGAGTGTGTTCTGTAGAGGATCTGTCGCTGTTGCAGGGGAGAGGGATCCTGTCATATGTCTCTGCCCGAATCCCCTCTTACCTCCTCAAGATACGACCGCACCGCCTCGATGCTCCAGGCCGTCGGCGCCATCTTCCTTCCATGATGAACTCTCCCGAAGACCAGGTCTTAAGGAAGGTGAGACTACAATTTTTTCACTCAATCTGGACACCCAACACAATCTAAAATTGTGACATCTCATGAAGGACTAACACATCTCAAACTTTATTTTTTATCTGTACCGGTTGAAAAATGTTTTCTATTATGCCTGCTCTCTTACACAACACCAGTGGGGAGGCCTCGCCCTGAACATCCATAACCTAGGGTACTAACACCATACCCGAATTGTATCACATTACACAGAAACTCTTTATGAGTCAGTTAATAACTCGACGCCATACAATTTATTAACCGAATCCCAACAAGGATGGATGGAAGGGGTGAGGCACCCTTACTGGCTTTAAACCGGTCTGTTATTTTTCTCTTAATTACTTGCAAACGTTTTTAAAGTTTGTTTACTTCATATTTGTATTAACATTCCAAAAGGTTGAAAATGTTGGTACTCTTGCTGTGACTAAAATCTCCAAACTGAAACAGTAAGAATCCCATCATTTCTTTTGTTGTATTAAATGCTACCTTAACCAAAAAAACCCAGGCCAACATGGGCCACTTAGTTTAAAATCCAATTCGGGTTATGTGGTAACCCTACCTTTTAAAACACTATATAAAACCTAACTGAACACCATAACAACTCCCCCTTTTCCTATTAATAATTTAGCTTCCATCTCCCGCCGGGAAATTCTCCCACTCACCCCCCAAATGGAAAAAATCGCCTCAGAGACATCACAAACCTCTTACATATTACGCCCTACAACTAACCAACACTTATCTGACCTTTGTTAACAACAGCAGAGTTAGTGAAAAACAGAGAACCCTATCCACTTTTCCTCCCAAATTTTTTTTTTTTTTTCAAAAAGTGATTGAGACGACAACAATT
>BLSH010306811.1:158149-171408 GCA_018402905.1 Glandirana rugosa
TATATATATATATATATATATAGAGTCATAACATATCGTGGAATTATTATTTTCAGGTATATAGAAATATTTCACGTTCGTCGCGATTTAACACTGAAGGATACTTTTCAGGTTCTTTTATATAGTCGATTTAACTAGGGACGATCCCCGTCCTAGGACAAGGTGTGATTGGATATGATTTGATCGGATGCTGGAGTTTGGAGATTATCACTGAGACCTTAAGGCAGGGGTGTCAAACTGGTGGCCCTCCAGCTGTTGCGAAACTACAAGTCCCATCATGCCTCTGCCTGTGGGAGTCATGCTTGTAATTGTCAGCCTTGCAATGCCTCATGGGATTTGTAGTTCCACAACAGCTGGAGGGCTGCCAGTTTGACACCTGTGCCTTAAGGTGTTTTTTTATACTTGCCTTTGGTGAGTGTTTCCATATAGGGGGGTATAACCTCCCGTATTTTGCTCACATGGTGTGGTGGTGGACAACGTTGGAACAGGATCCTGCCCCTAGCAGGGATCAATTTAGCTGATATATTTTCTTGGACTTTTCATAGGAAGTCACAATTTAGCGCTGCTTGCACTTTATAAAGATATATGGACTTTTATTATTAAGGTGCTATACAATACTGAGATATATATATATATATATATATATATATATATATATATAGTCATGTACTGCTGCCACTGCCAGGATATTAAGGCTCGGTGGAGTGTACCCAGCAGTGGGTCCTGTTCACTGTTTTAGCTAGTTGGAGGTGCATTTTAAAAAAACAAGTTGGGATGTTTTATCGTTACCCCTGCTAAAATACACTAAGCAAAATAATATAACTAAAAAGATACTCCTCAGTCTTTGTCTACAGTTGTCTTGTCCCTCAAGCTTTAGGGAGGTTGGTGTCAGCTGAACCTGGTATGGCCTATGTCTTCCTACTAGGTCACAAACTTGGTTAGAATTAGAGAGGTTAGTATTGTTAGTTTGAAAATTGTCATTCTTTCCACCATTATCCCCCCCCCCTTTTTCTTCCTCATTAGAAAGAGGAAGAAAAGATGCGCTGTTTAGAATGGCGCAAAAAACAAAACAAAATAATGGCCACTGAGATTCCCACTTTGATCTAATGAAACAAAAATGCAATTTTCCTAATTTGTTGTCTCCTCAGGCTCACCTTCAGGACTGCTCCAGAACCTGTGGATCTCCCTACCCCAGTATGTCTAGTAAGGCCCTACCCTTTTCACCACTAAGTGACCCTCAAATTCATTTACCCAGGGACACAAAAGACAGAAGTGTGGGATCCGCCGGTCTCAGCTGTGATTATATCCATACAGCTCTATTCATGACTATAATCCAAGCTTTGCATATTGGTGGTAAGATCCTTCTTCATAATTTTGGATCAGTGATATATATATAATTTCTCCTTTTCTCCAACTCTCTTAATCTTTAAATTTCAACTTTATTTATTTTTACATGGCAATTTATCTGTCACATTGCTGCTCCCATAGACTTCCGATGCATATGCAATCTCATTGCAACGATTTTTGAACTTTAACTGGTGGATAACGTTACTAATTTACCATTACCTTTAATTTGTACAATATCCCTGGGATGACCATACCTCTTCATTATAGGTGGAATTATATATTTTATGGCCATAAGGGAAGTGTAATATAATAGGCATATCTGACTGAGTGGTTGGTATATGTTGGTAGTTTATCAACCTTGATACTATTTTAATGGTAAGGTGGTGGAGGGTATACATTTTTTTGTTGGTAATTTATGACTATTACGGCTCATTAATCTGGGCCATTTTCTTGGTTTTGGTTTTCAATAAAATTATCTAAATTTCATCCTATTGCCTCCTTGATGTTGTCTTAGGGGGAAGTGCTTTCCTACCCCCTCTTTCTTTATTGTGCATACCTACACTAGAGGCATGTTTTGTGTCACTATCCTCCATATGGAGTAACTGAGGGGTTAATTTCACTGACCCAGTGTTAATAATTTGTGGTTATTATTTGGGATACGGTTCTCTCTCTTTAAATAAAAATATTGCTTGATGTTATACTAAAAAAAAAAATGGAGAAAAAATTTCCGATTGCACACTGAAAAGTATAATGTCTCTACCTGGAACACGAACTACGTAGAAAACACTATCCCTGTAACACTAACTGAAAATTAGCACAAAACAAACCTGATTTTAATCAAAACTGAATCCAATACAAGAATGGATCAGTTATACTCCACACTCTATCATTGAAAAGCAATGGTTATACAACAAAAATGGGACAGAACCCTATGAAAAAGCTGCTTAAACATAAATGCCTACATAAAACTGAAAAAACGATAAAAACAAAACCGCTATATCCAAAAGCAAGGATAAAACATGAAAAAAGATGAATTGTATAAAGACGATAAATCTGAACAAGTTAAACAAGACTGGCTAAAAACAAATGGAAAAATCCTGTAAAAACTTCACTCAATACTGGATTTCAAATAAAAACAGAGACTCCATTCAAAACTGACCTTCGGTACACAAAATCACATAACGACTCCTATAAAAAGTAACATTTTTTTAAACAAAAGTGTAAAAACAATTAAAAATGAAAACCTAAAAAAGACAAAAATTATGATGTGACTGAATTCAAAATAGTGTCTCAGCCACATGGTTCTTTGTTATTACACCAAAATGGCAACAAGACACAAGATGGCAACTACACCATGTGGGTTTCAACACCACAACACAAAATGGCGGCAAGTGAAGTAATATTACAACCTCATGGCCCTCGGTATCAGAAGAAAATGACACTAAACACATGAGGGGAACAAAATGGCTGCACTGAGAACCACAAACCACAGTAAAAAATAAGGCACAAACAAATGATAGAGCAAACACGTGGATTTTGGTGTTAGAACAAAAAGATAGCACTAAAATCATAAGACAGAATTTATCAACCGGATTTGAAATACAGCGTAGAAATTAACTATCCTCACTGAATACTGATTTTCAGTTGCACTGTGCCATTCGCCACTAGAAACTCAGTACAAAATCAGGATAGCTTTGCTCTACTCAAACTTCAGCGTCTAAAACAACCAAAGGTTTCATTAACAAATGAGTTGTGCTAAAAACAGACAGAACCAGAGTTGAATTACAGTGTAAAAAGCACAAAACCTCTTTCGATTACAATACTATGTCTAAACTAAATCTGCCGCCAAAAACCAAAACTCGGCACATACACATGCTGTATCAAAAAGGCACGATCCGTAAGCTAACACAGCACAAAAAGAACTATATATACACAATGTAATGTTAACTCAGTTTCACACTTAAAGCTAAATAGCCATCTAACAGCCTGTTGACTGTTTCTACCAAAAAGTGAATTAAAGTATGAGACTCTGCAAAACAACAAATTAAACATACAAACCAAAATGATTCTACTGAAAATGGAATTCAGTACAATAACAGACTATTTTCACTTGGGACTGAAATATTGCACAAAAACAAAGCAATTAATGCCAGAAACTGAAATTCCTGCAAAAGATGAAAATAATTCTGAAATTCGGCGCAAAAGCAGAATAATTTCACCCAGAACAAAAGTTCAACAGAAACAAAATTGTAGTTGTAACAATTAACGCCTGAAGGTGCTCCCTACATGTTGGACCTCTCTATGTGGCCAAGCTGTGTAAAATTCTCACACATGTGGTATCGACATACTCGGGACGAGTAGCAGAATGTATTTTGGGTTGTAATTTTTGCTATGTACATGCTATGTGTTAGAAATATCTTATAAATTGACCACTTTGTGTGAAAATAAAAAAGGTTTCATTTTCTTTCCCTTTTTTTGAAGACTTGTGGAAAAAAATGAACCGTTCAAAAGACTCATTATGCCTCCTTGAATATACATTGGGGTGTTTGCTTTCCAAAATGGGGTCATTTTGTGGGTAATTCCACTTTCTGGTGCTTCAGGGTATTCAAATTGTAAAAGGGTGTTAGGAAATTTTAAGTGTAATTTATGCTCCTAGAACGCCTGATTGTGCTCCCTGACGGTTTGGCCTCTTTCTGTGGCCTGGCTGTGTAAAAGTTCCACACATGTGGTATTGCCATACTCAGAATGAGTAGCAGAATGTTTTTGTGGTGTAATTTTTGCTATATATATGCTATGTGTTAGAAATATTTTAGAAATTGACCACTTTGTGTAAAAATAAAAAAAGTTTCAATTTTCTTTCCATGTTTTTCAAAGACTTGTGGAAAAAAATTAACTGTTCAAAAAACTAACAATGCTTCATAGAATATACAGTGGGGTGTTTACTTTCCAAAACGGGGTCATTTTGGGGGGTAATTCCACTGTCCTGGTGCTCCAGGGCCTTCAAACGTGTAATAGGACGTTAGGAAATCTTATGTGTAATTTATGCTCCTAGAACGCCTAATGGTGCTCCCTGCATGTTGGACCTCTCTATGTGGCCAGGCTGTGTAAAATTCTCACACATGTGGTATTGAAATACTCGGGACGAGCAGCAGAATGTATTTTGGGTTGTAATTTTTGCTATGTACATGCTATGTGTTAGAAATATGTTATAAATTGAACACTTTGTGTAAAAATAAAGTTTTCATTTTCTTTCCACATATTTCGAAGACTTGTGGAAAAAAATGAACCGTTCAAAAGACTCACAATTCCTCATAGAATATATGTTTGGGTGTTTGCTTTCCAAAATGGGTTCATTTTGTGGATAATTCCACTGTCCTGGTGCTCCAGGGCCTTCAAATTGTCAAAGGGCATTAGGAAATTTTAAGTGTAATTTATGCTCCTAGAATGCACGATGGTGCTCCCTTTCTGGTTGGGCCTCTTCATGTGGGCTGGCTGAGTAAAAGTCTCACACATGTGGAATCGCCATACTCGGAAAGAGTAGCAGAATATATTATGGGGCATAATTTTTGCTATATATATGGTATGTGTTAGAAATATCTTAGAAATGCACCACTTTGTGTAAAAATAAAAACGTTTTAATTTTCTTTCCACGTTTTTCGAAGACTTGTGGAAAAAAATGAGTAATGGGGTCATTTTGTGGGAAATTCCACTGTCCTGGTGCTCCAGGGCCTTCAAAATTGTAATAGGACGTTAGGAAATGTTGTTAGTAATTTATGCTCCTAGAACGCCTGACGGTGCTCCTTGCATGTTAGACCTCTCTACGTGGCCATGCTGTGTAAAATTCTCACATATGTGGTATCAACATACTCGGGACAAATAGAAGAATGTATTTTGGGTTGTAATTTTTGATATGTACATGCTATGTGTTATAAATATCTTAGAAATTGACCACTTTGTGTAAAAATAAAAAAGGTTTCATTTGCTTTCCACATTTTTCAAAGACTTGTGGAAAAAAAATTAACCATTCAAAAGACTCATTATGCCTCCTTGAATATACATTGAGGTGTTTTGCTTTCCAAAATGGGGTCATTTTGTGGCTAATTCCACTGTCCTGATGCTCCAGGGTCTTCAAATTGTAAAAGGGCATTAGGGAATTTTAAGTGTAATTTATGCTCCTAGAACGCCTGATGGTGCTTCCTTCCGGTTGGGCCTCTTTATGTGGCCAGGCGTTGTAAAATTCTCACACATGTGGCATCGACATACTCAGGACGATTAGCAGAATGTATTTTTGGTTGTAATTTTTGCTATGTACATGCTATGTGTTAGAAATATCTTATAAATTGACCACTTTGTATAAAAATAAAAAAGGTTTAATTTTCTTTTTACGTTTTTCAAAGCTTTGTGGAAAAAATGAACCATTCCAAAGACTCACAATGCCTCATAGAATATACGTTGGGGTGTTTGCTTTCCAAAATTGGGTCATTTTGTGGGTAATTCCACTGTCCTGGTGCTCCAGGGCCTTCAAAAGTGAAATAGGACATTAGGAAATTTTATGTGTTATTTATGCCCCTGGAATGCCTGACGGTGCTCCTTGCACGTTGGGCCTCTCTTTGTGGCCAGGCTGTGTAAAATTCTCACATATGTGGTATCGACATTACTCGGGACTAGAGTTGAGCGGACACCTGGATGTTCAAGTTCATCAGGTTCGGCCGAACCTCGTGAAACCGTTCGGGTTCGGCACCGAACTCGATCCGAAATTGACCCTGGACACCGAACCCCATTAAAGTCAATGGTGACCCAAACTTTTGGGCACAAAAATGCCTGTAAAAAAGTCATGGAAAGGGCTAGAAGGCTGCAAAAGGAAGCAAAATGGGGGTAAGAGTAGGACAAGTGCCCTGCAAACAAATGTGGATAGGGAAATAACTTAAAATCACATAAAAAAAAATAAAAATGGGAGGAGGAGGTGGATGTGGAGTAGGAGCCTAGAGGTTGACTAGGCCGTGACCGTGGTAGTGCAGGTGGAAGTGGCGGTGGTGGAGGAGGAGGAGGTAGCCAACACTGGTTTTTGTTTGTTTTCTTTTAGAATTGGGGTAGCCCCCAAAATATTGTGACATATTCAAAAAAAAAAAAAAAGGATACCAATGACTGTGTGAGGCCGGTCTAAATGTCTATTCTGCACAAGGTACAGACAAGTCTTGTGGGATCCATGCCTGGTTCATTTTAATAAAGGTTAGCTTGTCCACGTTGGCTGTGGACAGGTGGCTGCACTTGTCTGTGATAACGCCCCCTGCCGTACTAAACACACGTTCAGACAATACACTCCCTGCAGGGCAGGCCAGCACCTCCAAGGCATATAGGGTAAGCTCAGGCCATGTGGCCAATTTGGAGACCCAGAAGTTGAATGGGGCAGACCCATCAGTCAGTACGTGTAGGCGTGTGCACATATACTGTTCCACCATGTTGCTGAAATGCTGCCTAGACGTTGCCTATCAGCTGGTGGTGCTGTTTGTGATGGCGTGCTGCTGACAAAGCTTTTCCACATTTCGGTCATGCTAACCCTGCCTTCTGAGGTGCTGGCGGTGCCACAGCTGCGTTGGTGACCTCTTCCTCCTCCTTTGCCTTCGCCTTGTGCTTCCACTGAGCCCCCGGTGTCATTTGGGAATGCCCTCAGCAGCGTGTCAACCAGAGTGCGCTTGTAGGCACGCATCTTCCGATCACACTCCAGTGAGGGAATTAAGGACGGCACATTGTCCTTGTAACGGGGATCGAGCAGGGTGGCCACCCATTAATCAACACAAGTTACAATGTGGGCAACTCAGCTGTGGTTGAGCAGGCACTGCAGCATGTAGTCGCTCATGTGTGCCAGGCTGCCCAGAGGCAAAGACCAGCTGTCCTCTGTGGGAGGTGTATCATCTGTGTCCTCCGTATCCCCCCAGACACGCTCCAGTGATGCCCACAAGCTGAGTTGGGTGCCACCCTGCTGTGAACATGGTTCCTCCTCCTGCTCCTCATCCTCCTCATCATCCTCGTCCTCCAGAACTGTCCCCTGGCTTGAAAATTTTTGGCCTATGCTATTGCAGGAACCCACCCTCCGAGCCACTTGTGAATGACTGGCCTGATAACCATGGAAATTACCCCTCTTCCTCCTCCTCCTGTGCCACATCATCGCCCAAAGTGTTTTTTCAAGGAGACATAGAAGTGGAATAGTAACGCTGAGAACAGCGTCATCGGCACTGGCCATGTTGGTGGAGTACTCGAAACACCGCAATATGGTACACAGGTCTCGCATTGGAGGCTTACTCGGTGGTGAAGTTCCGCAGAGCGACTGACCCGTGCGTGCTACAGCTGAAACTCCACTATTGCCTGCTGCTGCTCGCACAGTCTCTCCGGCATGTGCAAGGTGGAGTTCCACCTTGTGGGCACGTCGCATAGGAGTCGGTGAGCGGGAAGGCCGAAGTTCCGCTGCAGCGCAGACAGGTGAGCAGCAGCAGGGTGAGAACGCCGAAAGCGTGCACAGATGGCCCACACTTTCTGCAGCAGCTCTGACATCCGGGTAGTTTTTTAGAAATTTCTGCACCACCAAATTCAGCACATGCACCAGGCAAGGGATATGCATCAAACCGGCTAGGCCCAGAGCTGCTACGAGATTTCACCCATTATCGCACACCACCAGGCCGAGCTTGAGGCTCAGTGGCAACACCCACTCCTCGGTCTGTTGTTCAATGCCCGTCCACAGCTCCTACGCAGTGTGGGGTTTATCCCCCAAACATATAATTTTTAAAACAGCCTGCCTGCTGTCGTTTCCCCCTGGATGTGCTGAAGTTGGTGGTGAAGGTGTTACGCTGACCGGATGAGGAGGTGGTAGAGGAGGAGGAAGCGGAGTAGGAGGAGGAGGCAACAAGAGGCAAAGAGAAATGCCCTGCAATCCTCGGTGGCGGAAGGACATGCGCCTCAGGCCCACCCACCACTACATTTGCCCAGTGTGCAGTTAGCGAGATATAGCGTCCCTGCCCGTGCTTACTGGTCCACGTATCAGTGGTTATGTGGACCTTGCCACAGATGGCGTTGCGCAGTGCACACTTGATCTTGTCCCCGATTTGTTTGTGCAGGGAAGGTTCGCCTGGAAAAGTATGAGAGGACAAAAAAGCAGTGCCTCTAAGTGCAGTATATCAAACATTTATTGAATTGCCTGTTACCATGTATCCTTGTGAGTGTATCACATATTGTTTTTAATTCAATAAAATGGTCGATAAACTGCACTTAGAGGCGCTGCTTTTTTGTCCTCTCATCCGTATCTTAGAGTCTTCCTGCTCTTTACAAGCTTGCAGCCTCCAGGAGCATTCCACATCGTCCATTGGACTTTTTAAAGACTATTTGTGACTATGATAGTTGCTGGTCTTATTTATTGTACAACAATTTTGTCTAATATCCGCCATTAATTTACCCCTGAGTCTCTATATATAGCCTTACTGGCTGGTGAGTGCAGTGTGCACTGTTGCTGTTGTTTTTTTTCGCCTGGAAAAGTAGTGGCGGCTGGGAACCACGTACTGTGGGACAGCCACCGCCATCGGGTTTTTAAAACTGTCCATGTCCACCAGACGGAATGACAGCATTTCAAAGGCCAGGAATTTTGAAATGCTGGCATTCAGGGCCAGGGATCACGAGTGGGTAGGGGGGTATTTCCTCTTTCTCTCCAGTGTTTGGGAGATGGACAGCTGTAAGCTTCTATGGGACCATGTGGAAATGCTTGGGGGCGGTGGCGGAAATGGTGGTGTTGCTGTCACATCGTCTGTTTGCTGGGTGGCACTGTAGAGGTGGAGGAAGAGGCTGAGGCAGCAGCAGAAGAGGAAGCAGGAGGAGCCCGAGACCTCTCTTGGGTTTCGAGGTGCTTATTCCACTGCAGCTTGTGCTTTGCATGTAAATGCCTGGTTATGCAGGTTGTGCTCAGGTTTAGAACATTTATGCCTCGCTTCAGGCTCTGATTGCACAGCGTGCAAACCACTCATGTCTTGTCCTCAGCACATTGTTTGAAGAACTGCCATGCCAGGGAACTCCTTTGAGCTGCCTTTGGTGTGATAGGTCCCTGGGTGTGATGGGTAGTAGCAGGCATACTGTCTAGGGGACGGTCGCTCCGCTTTTGCAACCTGCTTCCTCTTTTGCTGTGCTGGTGCCTCTGTGCGACCACCACCTCTTCCTCCAAACTGCACACGTCACTCGCATGACCTTCATTCCATGTGGGGTCTAGGACCTCATCATCCTCCACATCATCTTCCACCCACTCTTCACAACCACCTGTGTTTCGTCATCATCAGAGACATGCTGCGGTGTTGTTTCCATGTCGTCATCCTGAAACAGAAGTGGTTGGGCATCGGTGCACTCAATGTCTTCCACTTCTGGGGCAGGGCTATGTGGATGGCCCAAGGAATGCACACCACAGAGTCACCAAAAAGCACAAATTTATATTTTTTATAACGCTAATCTGTACACCAGCAGTAGGAACCTCTCCCTACACCAGTATGAGATGTTTTTATAATGCTAATCTGTCCCTCACAACAGCAGCAGGAACCTCTCCCTACACCAGTATGAGAAGATTTTATAACGCTAATCTGTCCCTCACACCAGCAGCAGGAATCTCTCCCTACACCAGTATGAGATGATTTTATAACGCTAATCTGTCCCTCACACCAGCAGCAGCAGGAATCTCTCCCTACACCAGTATGAGATGATTTTATAACGTTAATCTGTCCCTCACACCAGCAGCAGGAACCTCTCCCTACACCAGTACGAGATGATTTTATAACACTAATCTGTCCCTCACACCAGCAGCAGGAACCTCTCCCTATACTAGTATGAGATGATTTTATAACGCAAATCTGTCCCTCACACCAGCAGCAGGAATCTCTCCCTACACCAGTATGAGATGATTTTATAACACTAATCTGTCCCTCACACCAGCAGCAGGAACATCTCCCTATACTAGTATGAGATGATTTTATAACGCAAATCTGTTCCTCACACCAGCATAGTTACATAGTTAGTCAGGTTGAAAAAAGATACAAGTCCATCTAGTTAAACCAAAAAAAAAAATAATAATAATAATTTATATATAACCAATCAATCCCATATACAATCCTTCACCCACAGTTGATCCAGAGGAAGGCAAAAGAACCCCAGCAAAGGATGATCCAATTTGCTATAATGGGGGGAAAAATTCCTTCCTGATACCCCAAGAGGCAATCGGATACACCCTGGATCAACTTTACCTATAAATGTTAGTACCCAGTTATATTTACATTAAGGAAAGATTCCAGGCCTTTTTTAAAGGAATCAACCGTGCTGGCCAAAACCACCTCTGGAGGGAGTCTATTCCACATTTTCACAGCTCTTACTGTGAAGAAACCTTTCCGTATTTGTAGATGAAATTTTTTTTCCTCTAGACGTAAAGAGTGCCCCCTTGTCCTTTGTGATGACCTTAAAGTAAATAACTCAACACCAAGTTCACTATATGGACCACTTATATATTTGTACACGTTGATTATATCCCCTCTTAACCTCCTCTTCTCAAGAGAGAATAAATTCTGTTCCTCTAGTCTTTCCTCATAGCTAAGCTCCTCCATGCCTTTTATTAGTTTGGTTGCCCTTCTCTGTACTTTCTCCAGTTCCCCGATATCTTTTTTGAGAACTGGTGCCAAAAACCAAACTGCATATTCCAGATGAGATCTTACTAATGATTTGTACAGGGGCAAAATAATGTCTCTATCTCTGGAGTCCAAACCTCTCTTAATACAAGAAAGGATTTTGTTTGCGTTGGAAACTGCAGCTTGGCATTGCATGCCATTATTAAGCTTATGATCTACCAAAACCCCCAGATCATTCTCCACTATGGATTCTTCCAGTTGTACTCCCCCTAGTATGTACGATGCATGCATATTCTTAGCCCCCAAGTGCATAACTTTACATTTATCAACATTAAACCCCATTTGCCACATAGTCGCCCAATTAGACAGTGCATTGAGGTCTGCTTGTAAATTGGAGACATCCTGCAAAGACGTTATTCCACTGCATAGCTTGGTGTCATCTGCAAACACTGAAATGGTACTTATAATCCCAGACCCTATATAATTTATAAATATATTGAAAAGTAAGGGTCCCAACACTGAACCTTGGGGTACACCACTGATAACCTTAGACCATTCAGAATAAGAATCATTAACCACTACTCTCTGAATTCGGTCTTTTAGCCAGTTTTCTATCCATTTACAAACTGATATTTCCAAGCCTGTAGACCTTACACATTCCTTACACAGCAGGAACCTCTCCCTACACCAGTATGGGATGATTTTATAATGTTAATCTGTCCCTCACACCAGCAGCAGGAACCTCTCCCCTACACCAGTATGAGATGATTTTATAATGCTAATCTGTCCCTCACACCAGCAGCAGGAACATCTCCCTATACTAGTATGAGATGATTTTATAATGCTAATCTATCCCTCACACCAGCAGCAGGAACCTCTCCCTATACTAGTATGAGGTGATTGTATAATGCTAATCTATCCCTCACAACAGCAGCAGGAACCTCTCCTTATACTAGTATAAGATGATTTTATAACGCTAATCTGTCCCTCACACCAGCGGCATCATCCTCTCCCTACCTACACTAGTATGAGATGATGTGACACGCAGTGCTACGAGACTCCAGCTTATATCGTGGCTGGGTCACATGATGCACTGGCCAATTACAGCCATGCCATTAGTAGTCATGGCTGTGATGGCTTCTAAGGGCAAACGAGTGAAACGCTTGTTGATTGGCTGCACTGCAGCTATTCAAAAGGCGTGAAAAAATACCCAAACCTTTTCTCAAACGTCCGAGTTCGGGAAACGGACACTCCAAAGTCCGGTACGAACCCAAACAACTCTACTCACAATGCCTCATAGAATATATGTTGGGGTGTTTGCTTTCCAAAACGGGGTCATTTTGTGGGTAATTCCACTGTCCTGGTGCTCCAGGGACTTCCATAGTGTAATAGGATGTTAGGAAACTTTATGTGTAATTTATGCTCCTAGAACGCCTGATGGTGCTCCCTGCATGTTGGACCTCTCTATGTGGCCAGACTGTGTAAAATTCTCACACGTTATATCAACATACTCGGGACGAGTAGCAGAATGAATTTTGGGTTGTAATTTTTGCTATGTACATGCTATGTTTTAGAAATATCTTATAAATTGATCACTTTATGTAAAAATAAAACAGGTTTCATTTTGGTTCCACGTTTTCCGAAGACTTGTGGAAAAAAATTAACCGTTCAAAAGACTCATTATGCCTCCTAGATTATACGTTGGGTAGTTTGCTTTCCAAAATTAGGTCATTTTGTACGTCATTCCACTGTCCTGGTGCTCCATGGCCTTATAAAGTGAAATAGGACGTTAGGGAATTTTATGTGTAATTTATGCTCCTAGAACGCCTAACGGTGCTCCCTGCATGTTGGAACTCTCAATGTGGCCTGGCTGCGTAAAAGTCTCACACATGTGGTATCAACATTCTCGGGACGAGTTAGAGAATGTATTTTGGGATGTAATTTTTGCTATTATTATTATTATACAGGATTTATATAGCGCCAACAGTTTGCGCAGCGCTTTACAAGATAAAGAGACATTACAGCAACAGTACAGTTTAAAACAAGAGGGTTAGAGGGCCCTGCTCCTGTGAGCTTACAATCTAAGAGTGGGGGGGGGGCTGGTGAAACAAAAGGTAGGGACAGTGGGGGATGAACTGATGAGGGGAGTTGGAGATTCCGTTGTTAGTTGGAGGCAAGATAGGCCTCCTTGAAGAGATGAGTAGAGAAGTTCCTCCGGATAGAACGGAGGTTGATTGTTGCCTTAGAGGTTGAGGGGAGTAGTCAAGTAGGGGG
>BLSH010306811.1:171418-184055 GCA_018402905.1 Glandirana rugosa
TCTGGAAGACGAGAGATCGAGGGAACAGAGGAGGAGTGTACGAGTAGAGGTCCTGAAGAGGTCTCGACGAGGGAGCAGCTCTGGAGAAGTCCTGGAGATGAGCATGTGAGGAGGAGACAAGGGAGCTAGAGAGCAGAAGGTCTTGGGAGGAGCGAAGAGGACGGTTTGGGCGATATTTGGAGATAAGATTGGTGATGTAGCTTGGGGCAGAATTGTAAATGGCTTTGTATACCATGGTTAGGGTTTTGAATTTGATTCTTTGGAAAATGGGAAGCCAGTGGAGGGATTGGCAGAGAGGAGTGGCGGACACCGAACGGTTGGTAAGGTGGATGAGTCTGGCAGCAGCATTCATGATAGACTGAAGAGGGGATAGCTTGCGGAGAGGGAGGCCAATTAGGAGGGAGTTGCAATAGTCAAGGCGAGCGATAACAAGGGAGTGAATAAGTTGCTTAGTAGTGTCAGCCGTTAGGAAGGGACGTATTTTGGAGATGTTTCGGAGGTGAAGTCGGCACGATTTGGACAGTGATTGGATTTGGGGCTGAAAGGACAGGTCAGAGTCCAGGATTACACCTAGTACCTTTGCATGAGGGGAGGGACAGATAGTTGTATTATTGATCTTGATGGAGAAGTCAGGGGGAGGGGCACAGGCTGGAGGAAAAATTATGAGCTCAGTTTTAGAAAGATTGAGTTTGAGGAAGTGTTGTGACATCCATGCTGATGTACATGCTAAGTGTTAAAAATATCTTATAAATTGAACACTTTGTGTAAAAATAAAAAAAGGATTCATTTTCTTTACACGTTTCTCGAACACTTGTGGAAAAAAATGAACCGTTCAAAATACTCACAATGCCTCATAGAATATACAATGGCGTGTTTGCTTTCCAAAATGGGGTCATTTTGTGGGTAATTCCACTTTCCTGGTGCTCCAGGGTCTTCAAATTGTAAAAGGGCGTTAGGAAATTTTAAGAGTAATTTATGCTCCTTAGAACGCCTGATGGTGCTCACTGCATGTTGGGCCTATTTATGTGGCCTGGCTGTGTAAAAGTCTCACACATGTAGTATTGCCATACTCGGAACGAGTAGCAGAATGTATTTTGGGGTGTAATTTTTGCTCTGTACATGCTGTGTTAGAAATATCTGATAAATTGACCACTTTGTGTAAAAATAAAAAAGGTTTAGTTTTCTTTTCACATTTTCCGAAGACTTGTGGAAAAAAAATGAACCGTTCAAAGGACTCACAATGCCTCATAGAATATATATATATATATATATACATATATATATATATATATATATATATATATATATATATATATATATATATATATATATACACATATACATACACACACACACATTGGGGTGTTTGCTTTCCAAAATGGGGTCAATTTGTGGGTAATTCCACTGTCCTGGTTCTCCAGGGCCTTCAAAAGTGAAATAGGACATTAGGAAATTTTATGCGTAATTTATACTCCTAGAAGGCCTGACTGTGCTCCCTGCATGTTGGACCTCTCTATGCGGCCAGGCTGTGTAAAATTCTCACACATGTGGTATTGACATACTCAGGACGAGTAGCAGAATGAATTTTGGGTTGTAATTTTTGCTATGTACATGCTATGTGTTAGAAATATCTTATAAATTGACCACTTTATGTACTTGAGGTGATTGTAGCCGTATTAGTGCAATAGTGCCAGAGAAAATTGAGTGCTGTCCGTGATACTTTTTTTATTTGCACTAACATAACATTTTTCAGGACAAGCTTTCGGAGTATCTCCCCTTCTTCAAGGTCCAAGCAGTACTCCCCTTCAAGTAGGACCTTGAAGAAGGGGAGATACCCCGAAAGCTTGTCCTGAAAAAAATTTTGTTAGTGCAAATAAAAAAGTATCACAGACAGTACTCAATTTTCTCTGGCACAATTGCACTAATATGGCTACAATTACCTCAAGCAATACGTCTTTGATGTTCCTCGGGGGTTAACGACGGGCGAAGAAGCTTGATTTGCATGGGCTCTGAGGGGTATTGTGGAGTGGAGGAGGTAGCTGGGCTGGGACCAGGATAGCTGGGTACCCTGGGCATCATCCAGGGGAGGCGTGCGGGCCCTGTGGATCTCTCAGCTCTACGCTCCCGCAGACAATCTATCGGGATGGCCAGATTGATCAGGGCGTCAAGGGTTTGTGGCACCCTGACGCGGCCCGCTTGTCTTTGAGTGGCTCTGAGAGACCCAAGCCTGAATTGTTAGCAAAGGGCCACATCGTTCCAGGCAGTGTCTGCACTCCAGCACCGCAACTCGGAGACATATTCCTCCACCATGCAGCGGCCTTGCTGTAGGGCATGAAGAGCTGCTTCTGCAGTGGCCATCAGGTGGGGATCCTCATATAGCTAGGCCATTGCTTGGAAAAACCGATCCAGGCTGGTGGTCTCCGGAGCCTTCTGTTCCAGAAGGCGGTGAGCCCAGGCTTGTGGCTCCTCTAGGAGATGGGAGATGACCAGGCCCACTTTAGTTGCTTCCAGAGAGAAAGGCTGTGGCTGGAGGGCAAAGTATAATTTGCAGAAATTACGGAATGCCCTGAACTTTCTGCGGTCCCCGAAAACTGCTCTGGAATGGGCACCTTGGGCTCAGTTGGCAAAGTCACAATGGTAAGTGAAGTGCAATAAAATAATAAAATAAACTCCTCACACATATATATAGTGCCACCTAGTGGTAATTGGTGAATCACATTTATACATATAAATATAATCAATAAAGTGCATCAATAAATGGCACGTTTTTTTGGAAGCACCTTATATACCACTTTTGCAGAGCCGCTGGCTTGGACGCCCATCATCCTTGCTCAGCAGGAGAGTTTACATTTCTTCACTTGCACTTTAAGAGACACTGTTTTGGATTATTGTTTACAGCCAGGAGGAGTGTCTGGCTTCATCACTTGCACTTTTATGTGATTTATTATGCGATTTATTGATGCACTTTATTGATTATATTTATATGTATAAATGTGATTCACCAATTACCACTAGGTGGCACTATATATATATATGTGTGAGGAGTTTATTTTATTATTTTATTGTGCTTCACTTACCTATATAAAAATATTTATGTCAGTGTGGGGTCACTGTTTATAGTGATAGCAGCAATTTTCTCATATGACTAGAATATTTTTTTCTAGAGATTTAATGGTATAACATCTCTTATAGCAGAGGTAGCGCTGTATTATTAACTAGCTTCAAAGTCACAATGGTACATGGGGCGGACTGGCTGGAGCTGACATGGAGAGCTCCTGAACTCTTCCTTCCAGGCGGGTGTAACCTTCCTGTAGATTCTTCATGGTTTGGGTTAGCCCGGCAAGATGCACACACAAGTCATCCATGGGAGAGGTCCCCTGTGCAGACTCGGACATGGCTGACCGTTATTGTCACGTACCTGGTGGATGAGTCTGACTTATGCAGGGGACAACCTCTCTTACGGCCCTGGTTCAAGAACCCCTGGTAGTGTAGACAGGGAGTTCTGGAGCACAGGGGGGCACAAGGGCTGGACTTAATCAGTGGTGGTAGGTGAGGGTCCACTGAAGCTCGTGCAGGCAGAAGAATGGTGGTGCGGTCCGGGTTGGCAACAGGATGGCAGTGCGGTACACGAGGATCAGGCAGGCGGGTCATCAGGTACAAGCAAAGTCAGCAACGACAGAAGAGTAGTCCTAGACAGGCTAGAGGTCAGGGCAGGAGAGAGCAACAAAGTCCAAGGAAAGCCAGGGTCACAGGTACAGGAAAGTCTCTCAGAGTAAATGCAGGGGTCACAGGATACAGGAATGCTGCAGAACGGACAGCACTGATTGCAGTTTTGGCTCCAATGCCGGTGCATACGCACGTGCACAACTGCGCACACACACGCTACGTGCGCTCGTGCATAGACATTCCAATGGCCCCAGATGGTTCCTTACACTCAATATTAAAAAATACATGTTGTCCAAACCAGGGGAGAGGATACTGAGAAGACCCATACCTACAGATACTTACACCCATAGCACATTGAGTAACAAATCTTATTTAATCCTCCACCAGGAAATAATGGACATATTGACGTCTTCAAAAAAATGTTGATAAATGATCTCATGAAATTACGAGTCCAAAAAGCATGGAATCCCATAGATATAAAAGATGGAATAAAATGGTTAGAGGAAAAGAAAAATATTGTTGTGAGACCTACAGATAAAGGGGGGCTTTCGTGATACACTCAAAAGAATCATATCAAGAAGAAATGAAGAAACAATTAGGAGATCAGGATATATATCAAAAATTATTAGGCAACCCCACGTCATATTACACAAAATATCTAGACAAAATTAATAAAAAAGGGAAGAGAAAAAGGATTTTTAAATGAGAAAGAAGCCATATACCTTGTATCTAGCATATGCTGGATCCCTGAGATATATATATATATACTACCGAAAATCCACAAAAATAAGGAAAACCCCCCCTGGGAGACCGATTGTTAATGGCATCAATTAAGTGCCAGATTAGGGGAGTATATAGACTGGGGTTTACAACCAATTGTCCAACAAACTATTTGGAGGATACAAAAACATCTGATTCAATTACTGAGTAAAAAGAAACTACAGGGTGGGCCATTTATATGGATACACCTTAATGGAATGGTTGGTGATATTAACTTCCTGTTTGTGGCACATTAGTATATGTGAGGGGGGAAACTTTTCAAGATGGGTGGTGACCATGGCGGTCATTTTGAAGTCGGCCATTTTGAATCCAACTTTTGTTTTTTCAATAGGAAGAGGGTCATGTGACACATCAAACTTATTGAGAATTTCACAAGAAAAACAATGGCGTTCTTGGTTTTAACATAACTTTATTCTTTCATGAGTTATTTACAAGTTTCTGACCACTTATAAAATGTGCTCAATGTGCTGCCCATTGTGTTGGATTGTCAATGCAATCCTCTTCTCCCACTCTTCACATACTGATAGCAACACCGCAGGAGAAATGCTAGCACAGGCTTCCAGTATCCGTAGTTTCAGGTGCTTTTACGGCAAGTTATAATAAAATACCTTTTTCTCTTACGTTCACTGACAGACGCAGCCCTTCTTATAACACGTGGGGACCTCCCAAAGCTGTGTCACTCAAGAGGGGCGGGCAAACTAAAACAACTGTACCCAACCAAAAAAGCCCTCTCAGAAGGCGCCAGTCACGCCTACACTGCTGCCTGTAAAACTTTGCGGCCAAAAGCAGCATCCGCAGATGCTGAAACATCAACCTTGTAAAACTTAGTAAACGTGTGCACTGGGGTCCAAGTAGCCGCTTTGCACACCTGAGACACCGAGGCCTGGTGTCTAAAAGCCCAGGAAGTACTATCTGCCCTGGTGGAATGAGCCGTGACTGGAAAAGGGGGAGCCTTGCCCCGAACCTCATACGCATGAGTCACGGTCTTTATGATCCAACGAGAAATGGTAGCTGACGAGGCCGCCATGCCTTTGCGTGAACCTTCCGTCAGCACAAATAAAGAGTCAGACTTCCGAAAATAAGCTGTAGAATTCAAATACACCCACAAGGCCCTCACCACATCCAAAGAATGTAGTTCAAATTCCTTGGGATGCGACGGGTGTGGGCACAATGAGGGAAGAACAATCTCCTCATTCACATGAAAAGAAGAAACCACCTTCGGAAGGAAAGAAGGGGAAGGTCGCAAAACCTCCTTGTCCTTATGAAGGACCAAGTAAGGTGACTTACAGGATAACGCTGCCAACTCAGACACCCGCCTAGCGGATGTAACAGCCACCAAGAGAGACACTTTCTGCGACAACAATTGCAAGGGAATGTCCCTAATCTTCTCATATGGTGGCTTCTGAAGCACAGAGAGCACCAGATTCAAATCCCACGGCGCCAGAGGCGACCGTATCCGAGGAGCCACATGACGTACACCCTGTACAAATGTACGGATCAACGAATGCGATGCCAAGGGTCGTTTAAAAAGAACTGTCAGAGCCGAAATCTGACCCTTAAGCGTACTTAACGCCAGGTTCTTGTCCAGTCCCTGCTGCAGAAAAGTCAGCACCCTGGACACCGCATAAGAGCGGGGGTTCCAACCACCCGCCTCACACCAGGCAATATAGGCCTTCCAGGTCCTATGATAAATCTTACGCGAAGTACACTTGCGCGCTTTAATCATAGTAGGGCTCACAGAGTCAGAGACACCCCTATCCCTCAACACCTGGGACTCAATAGCCAAGCCATCAAAGCCAGCGAGGGTAAAGCAGGGTGCAAGATGGGTCCCTGAGACAGTAGGCCTTCGCGAAATGGAAGACGCCATGGAACATCTGCCACCATCCGTACCATATCGGCGTACCAAGGACGCCGAGGCCAATCCCGAGCTACCAGGATTGTCGAGATTCCCTCTGCTTCTATCCTGCACAGAACCCACCGCAGAAGCTTCAGAGGAGGAAAGACATACAGTAGCCGATACCGACCCCAGGGTGCTACCAGTGCGTCCGTGCGACCGCCAAAGGATCTCTTGTTCTGCATACAAAGGTCTGTACCTTGTGATTTGAATCTGGAGGCCATGAGGTCCACCTCTGGTGTGCCCCACTTGAGACAAATCTGGCGGAACACTTCCGGATGTAAGGACCATTCCCCCTGATCCAGTGTCCGGCGGCTGAGAAAGTCCGCCTGCCAGTTTTCCACGCCTGGAATGTAGATGGTTGAGAGTGCTGGTACGTGAAATTCTGCCCATCGTAGGATAAGAGCCGCTTCCGCGGCTGCTGTCGAGCTTCTTGTTCCACCCTGATGGTTCACATATACCACAGCCGTGGCATTGTCCGACTGCACCCGGGCAGGGAGGCCTTGCAGCCTTGTCGACCAACGGGATAGACAAAGTCCGATCGCTCTCAGTTCCAGTACATTTTTCGGATGGCAAGCTTCCTGAGCTGACCAACGGCCCTGGGCAGAGAACTGACCCAGGACCCCTCCCCAGCCCGATAGTAACGACGGATGCCAGCCTATCGACCAATTGAGGGGGAGGAAACATTTTCCCAACTTTAGGGCTGGAGCCCGAATGCACCAAATCAAGGATTCTCGGGACTGATGATCCAACCTGATCAGTCTGTCTAGGGATAGGGGAGATTTGTCCCATTGAGACAAAATCGTCTTCTGCAGGAGCCGAGTGTGACTCTGGGCGTAAGGTATCGCTTCGAAAGTCGACACCATGAGCCCCAACACTCGCATACAGAACCGTAAGGAGGACCACTGGCGTGATAACAGGGTTCGCACTGCTGCCTGAAGTGTCAGGAGCTTGTTCGGCGGTAAAAACACCCTTGCCTGCACCGTGTCCAGAATCAGACCCAGGTATTCCAGACTGCAGGATGGAGTCAACGTCGACTTCTGCAGGTTGATCAGCCAACCAAATTCTTTTAACATGGACACCGTGATTATCACGTTCTCCTCCAGAGCTGCAGCCGACTCTGCTCTCAAAAGTAAATCGTTGCCACGACCGAGCGGATGGACTCCATCCTGAATTTTTTTGTCTTTACAAAGCAGTTTAGTGCCTTCAGGTCCAGAACTGGCCTGACACCGCCCTTTTTGGGCACCACAAAGAGGTTTGAGTAAAACCCGTGAAACCTTTCCATCGTGGGTACCGATACAATCACCCCCTGTTCGGCAAGCGCCCGAACGGCGCCTAGAAGCGCCTCCCGACACCCCTGAGGGAGTCTTAAGTTCGAAGGGAAGAACCTTTCTGGGAGTAGAGAGATGAACTCTATACCCGGAGGACACCACCTCCAGCACCTACCGATCGGTGATGCGGGCAGTCCATCTGTCTGCGAACTCCAGTAACCGCCCCCCCACCCGCGAGTCGGGCGGGGGAAACCCATCATGCGGAGGTTGACTTATCCTTCGTCTTTTCAGACTTACGTTGCCAGGGCCTTTTACTGGGCCCAGTGGAAGCCTTACCGGACTTGAAGCCCTTACCCGCTGAGTCGGGCGCACGAAAAAACTTCTTCTGGCCTGAAGAAACAGGGCCCCGCCTACGGCGAAAATCCCGCCGTTTTGGCTCCGGAAGGAAAGTACTCTTCCCTCCTGTGAAATCCTTAATGATTTCATCCAATTGTGGGCCAAACAGACGCCCTCCCTGAAAGGGGAGATCCGTAAGAGCTTTCTTCAATGCCTGATCGCCCGACCAAAAGCGGAGCCACAGCACCCGCCTGATAATAACTGCAAAAACAGACATTTTTAACAGCATGGGAAGCAGGTCCAATGCAGTATCACATAGGTAGTGGAGACCCTCTTCCAAGTGTTGTGCTCGTTGCACCCCAGCCTGCGCACACTCACAAGTCAAACCGGTGTGCAATGTGGTAGCGTACTCGAGAAGAGATTGCGCCGCCATAGCAGCCGCCAGAGCTGCACGCATGGCTGACCCAGCCAACAAGAACAGTGCCTTAGACACTGCCTCTGTGCGGCGATCGGCCGCCTCTTTAAAAGACGGAGACCCCTCCAAGGGAATGGTCGTTGCTTTATTCAGACGGGCCACCGGTGGGTCCACTGCTGGGGAAGCCCATCTCTTAGTAAAACTATCCTCAAAAGGGTAACGAACAGCAAAGTGTTTGGGCAAAGCAAAGGAATTTTGCGGCCGCAGCCATTCCTTGAACACCGCCTGCTCAAAAACCTGATCATAAGGGTAGGCCCTGGGGGACCTAGGGGGCTTAAGCGACCCACAAACATATGTGGACTCATGCGACTCCCCTGCTTGGTCAAGCCGCATGGATTCGCGAATATCAGTGATCAGAGCAGCCACTATCGCCTTGTCGAGCGATAATGAAGCCCCCTGATCATCTTCACTGTCTGAGGGTATCAGTTCACCCTCTGATAGCTCCACGGGGGTTCCCGTGACCACCGAGGCACCCTCTGGTTCCGAATCCTCCCCCGAAGAATGACGGGGGGTGGACACTTTTTGGGGCCCCCCGGAGTCGGGTCCGAACCCTCCCGGGGAAAAAATTCACCAAATACTGCCCTCAGCTGTTCCAAGGAAACCAAGGACCCCGGTGTGGATTGTTGCTCGACTGGAACCTCCCTGGAAGACCCTGCAGGTACCCCTGTCATAGCACTGACGGCCTCTGACATCCCAGACTTCCGGCACCCCCACTGTGTGACCACCACGTCTACTTCACCAATCAGCCAGGGAGACCCGGAAGGATTGTACCCACCGCTACCAGCACCCAGGGAGAGCCAGCTATACTTGCTGTTTTAATGCCTCAGCGCTGTGACCGGAATGAGCAATGAAACCAACTCCACTTCAAGAGCCTGCACCGCCACGTCTGTCAGCCACGCTGTCCAAAGCGAAAGCAGAAGTGCCAGGCGCCTGCCGCACGTCTTTTACCACTTCCCCGTACTACTGGAAAAAACCACTGGGGGCCACCAGGGGACAGGCTGAAACAAGCATGGGCTACAGAAAAATGGCCGCTGCCATCAAAAACATGCCGATCTACGGCAAAATGGCGTGGTAGCGATGAAAGAACGGCGATCCACCGCGAAATGGCGGCGAATCGCCAAATGTAGTGCCCAAAACGGTCAGTGCGGGGTGCGGTACCGCGGGGGGGAAGGGGGGAGGAGATGACAACCCCAGATGGCGTCCCCACTAATAAGCCCCCACCGGCCGGCTACCCCAGAAGCTGCCCAGGTGCCCACTCTCCGTGCCCCTAGGACGGAAGAGGGGTCCACTCACCGATCCGACGGGCGTAGCGGGTAGCCACCCGGAGCAGACTTTCCTCCCCACGGAGAGGGATGCTGCTGGCCAGGCCACTGGACAGGAACAAACCAGTCACTGGGCACAAGTGGGATCAGCCACTGACCGCCCGCACGGAACAGGCACTATGCGGCATGACCCCGCCAAGGCTAAGGGTAGCTCGCACAGACGTTGGCCGGACTGGGGAAAGTTTTAGATGTCTAGGTATCCTCTATACCACCAGCTGGCTTCTTGATAGCAGTCTTCATCAGGAAAAAAACATCAGAAGAACGCAGATCCCATAGGGAACCAGGTCTAACTCCTTGCACTAGGCAAATAAAACTGATATGCTATTGTGCAGCAGGGGGTTATATGCCAAGGTGAGGACAGCCTCCTAGGAGGGGCCAACCTATACTTTTGTTTTTTTTTTGCCTAGTCTACTCCTAGTAATATGAGCATAAACCCACGTGTTATAAGAAGGGCTGCGTCTGTCAGTGAACGTAAGAGAAATATATTTTTAACCACAGCAGATGTAGCTTCACTCTATACCAACATTAGTCATCAAGACGTATTACAAGCTACTAGATTGGCCTTAAGGAATTTCAGTAATTTAAAATGTGGATAAAGGCATTTCCTTGTAGATTGTCTGAAGTATAGTTTCATAGATATTTCTGGTACGATCATGTGTATTATAAACAAATCAAGGGAGTAGCAATGGGGGCTAAGTATGCCCCTAGTGTAGTCAACCTATATGGCTCTATGGGAGGAAGAGAAAATATATAAAAATAGACCCAACCAACTTTGGGTATACAAAAGGTATATCAATGACAAAGATAGCTTCTTAAGATTTGGAAGTAGTCTCAATCTGAATGTGAAGAACATCAATTTATCTTGGACCATAGAAGAAAATAGAATTATTTCCTAGATCTAGAAATTTGGCATGAAACAGGTACAATAAAAACCAAAACATATATTTGAAAAGTGTGGATAAAAAGCACTATCTACCAATGGATAGCTGTCATCACCAATCATGGTTGATGAATATCCCTAAAGGACAGCTGACTCGCTTAAGAAGAAACTGTACAGAGAAGAGAGATGAGGAGCAGGTTTGTGAAAAAGGGCTACAGAAGGCCTTTTATACAACAAAAAAATTGACTAAGTCGGAAACATAGAAAGAGATAAATTGTTACAAGATAGAGTTAAGAGAAAACATTTTATCAGAAATTCCATTGATTTTTGATTATAGTATCCAACACATGAAAATAGAGAGTATCGTTCAAAGACACTGGAGTATTTTGACTGCAGAGCCAAACTTAGCACAAGTTCTTCCCACTGCACTGAGATTTATATATAGAAAAGCACCAACACTCAGAGAATTAATAGTCAAAAATGTATTAGATCCCCCAAAAAAGAGTTGTCACTTTTTTTGAGGGAACAGGTTTTTACCCTTGCAAAAAGAGTTTTGCTTGCCGACACACCAGTTCGAATAAGAGGAAAAGAGGAGAATTTATTGCTACAGCTAAAGGCAAAAAGTACAAAATTTAAGATTTTATCTCCTGCAAGACCGAGGGAGCTGTCCATGCCTTAGAATATCCATGCTGTTTACTGTATATAGGGAGGACAAAAAGACCCCATTGAAAACGCCTGAGATAGCACATCCAAAATATACAGAAAGCAAAACCCAAATCTAGACATTATGCCGAATGTCATAACAAAGATCCTTCCTCTTTATGTTTTTGGGGTATAGAAAAATATAAACCACATTGGTAAGGCAGAATCACACTGGATTTTTGAGATGCAGACACTAACACCTTTCTGATTACTGAAAATCAAACACACAATCATATTCCACATCAGTGTACACCCTACTTTTTCCTTGTTTTTACTCTTATTTTCCTTTAATTCTATTTTTTTTTATTTGATCTTTCATTTTTATTTTATTTTATTTTTTTCAATTTTATTTCTATTTTCATTTTCATTTCATTTTAATTTTATTTTAGTATTTTAGTTTTTCTTAATATATTGTATTTTTATTTTAATTTTCCTAGTTTTGCTTCTATTCATTTTGGGTTTGGGCATCTTCATATATATATATATATATATATATATATATATATATATATATATATAGTTAGTCTTTTTACTTAGTGATATCCTTTTATTTAGCGGTTGGATTTCATTATACAAAATATTGAGATATTGCATTGAACCACTATGCTTTAAATCATTTGTCATTATAATATACTATTCGCTTTATTTGCATATTGTTTAGTTCTAGGATTAGATAAATAATATACGGAGATAGTAAGAAATATATATATATGTAGATAAACCGTCTCCTGTGGAGGAAAAGACTTCAAGAAAATGTCTGCAATATTGGTTCCCATGGATACCGCATGCACATAAATACCGGCTAAACGTCACCTAGCGTCCATACCCTTGAAGTCACCTGGTTGTGACGCAACGCTTCGGAGGGAGCTGAGTGAGGTCACCTCTGGGTGCAGCCAAACCTGGAAGTCTGCACCTTTCACGTCGTTTCATCTGTTTGTGACCCCGCACGGAGCTATCTGAATCGCATTGTAACAATTTTAGCTGTGAGTTTTTACTATTTTTTAATAAATGTATTTGGTTAATACTGCACGATAAGAAGCCTCTTTCTCTTGTATATATATGTATATATATATATATATATACGGACATACGGAGAACAGTAGCAGTCTGTTGATACATGCTCATTACCTACGGGAATAAGGTAAGCGGCCATTGCACATGGTTGTGGATTGGTGTACACAGTACATTTATGGAATACAACACTTATACAGTCCTGCTCACCATTATTGGCACCCATGAAGTTTATGTACATATTGTGGAATATCTACTGAAGGAAATGTATCAAATTAACCAACATATTACTACAGATAG
>BLSH010306817.1:0-29842 GCA_018402905.1 Glandirana rugosa
CCCCCATTTTACTTCCTTTTGCAGCTCTCTAGGGCTTTCCAGGACTTTGTTACAGCCATTTTTGTGCCTAAAAGTTCGGGTCCCCATTGATTTCAATGGGGTTCGTTGTCCATGCGATCGTTCGGGTTCCGTCCGGATCCGGACCCGGACTTTGTCCCGAAGTTCGGACGGACCAGCCGAACCCGAACTTCCAGAGGTTCGCTCAACTCTAGTAGAGAGTGTACAACTTGTATAACAGTGTAAAT
Source organism: Glandirana rugosa (assembly GCA_018402905.1). Lineage (NCBI taxonomy): Eukaryota > Metazoa > Chordata > Amphibia > Anura > Ranidae > Glandirana > Glandirana rugosa. The sequence goes on from BLSH010306817.1 coordinate 246, forward strand.
TAGCTGTCCCCTCAAAATAACTCAACACACAGCCATTAATGTCTAAACCGCTGGAAACAAAAGCCAGTACACCCCTAAGTGAAAATTGGGCCCAATTAGCCATTTTCACTCCCCGGTGTCATGTGACTCGTTAGTGTTACAAGGTCTCAGGTGTGAATGGGGAGCAGGTGTGTTAAATTTGGTGTTCTCACTCTCTCATACTGGCCATGGGAAGTTAAACATGGCACCTCATGGCAAATAACTCTTTGAGGATCTGAAAAAAAGAATTGTTGCTCTACATAAAGATGGCCTAGGCTATAAGAAGATTGCCAAGACCCTGAAACTGAGCTGCAGCATGGTGGCCAAGACCATACAGCAGTTTAATAGGACAGGTTCCACTCAGAGCAGACCTCGCCATGGTCAACCAAAGAAGTTGAGTGCATGTGCTCAGCGTCATATCCAGAGGTTGTCTTTGGGAAATAGACGTATGAGTGCTGCCAGCATTGCTGCAGTGGTAGAAGGGGTGGGGGGTCAACCTGTCAGTGATCAAACCATAAGCTGCACACTGCATCAAATTAGTCTGGATGGCTGTCATCCAAGAAGGAGGCCTCTTCTAAAGATGATGCGTAAGAAAGCCTGCAAACAGTTTGCTGAAGACAAGCAGATTAAGGACATGGATTATTGGAACCATGTCCTGTGGTCTGATGGGACCAAGATAAACTTATTTGGTTCAAATGGTGTCAAGTGTGTGTGGCGGTAACCAGGTGACAGTACAAAGACAAGTGTGTCTTGCCTACAGTCAAGCATGGTGGTGGGAGTGTCATGGTACGGGGGGGGGGGCTGCATGAGTGCTGCCATGAGTGCTGCCAGCACTGGGGAGCAACAGTTCATTGAGGGAACCATAAATGCCAACATGTACTGTGACATACTGAAGCAGAGCATGCTCACCTCCCTTGGGAGACTGGGCCGCAGGGCAGTATTCCTGCATGATAACGACCCCAAACACACCTCCAAGACGACCACTGCCTTGCTAAAGAAGTTGAGGGTAAAGGTAATGTACTGGCCAACCATGTCTCCAGACCTATTCCCTATTGAACATCTGTGGGGCCTCCTCAAACAGAAGGTGGAGGAGCGCAAGGTCTCTAACATCCACCAGTTCCATGATGTCGTCATGGAGGAGTGGAAGAGGACTCCAGTGGCAACTGTGACGCTCTGGTGAACTCCATGCCCAGGAAGGTTAAGGCAGTGCTGGAAAATAATGGTGGTCACACAAAATATTGACACTTTGGGCCCAATTTGGACATTTTCACTTTTGTTGCTAGCGATTTAGACATTAATGTGTCACAAAAAAAGAAAAAACCGAGGGGGAAAAGAGGACATAACCCCATCGGAAAAAAACGGTCATAAGAACACAATTAATGAAAAAGTATGAAAATATGTTTATTAGTAGTGGACAGACAATACAAAAAACACATGGGATCATAGAAAGGACCTTGACCAAAATATGGAACAAATGAAGGTGGTGCAGCTCTCCAGTGACGGAGGGACAATAAGGGCCTATGGTAGCCCCCACATAGCAGGGTGGTATACTGAAGGTACATAACATGGAAAGTAAGACATAAGTACTCTCACCAGTTCGGCCCGTCGTGGATGTCCCATAAGTCCATAGGCAGTGGGGAAAGGAGGAGAAGGGAGGACAGAAAACCATCCGAACGCTACTTCCGAATGTTGCTTTCCAAAGGTTCCGCAATGGGAACGGTCACAAACAGTACCTAGCAATGGTAGGGCTCCACAGCACAATCAGCATGGACACGAACGGTCTTCAGTGCATCACTTCCGCCCTTCCAGGATGGCCCCTCCCACGTCACGTGCGTGATGACGCACCGCTGACGCGTTTCATCGGCTAATCGCCAATTTCCTCAGAGCTGAATTGGCCAATGAAATGCGTCAGTGGTGCGTCATGGGAGGGGCCATCCTGGAAGGGCGGAAGTGATGCACTGAAGACCGTTCGTGTGTGTTGTGGAGCCCTACCATTGCTAGGTACTGTTTGTGACCGTTCCCATTGCGGAACCTTTGGAAAGCAACGTTCGGAAGTAGCGTTCGGATGGTGAGGCTGCTTTGTATACCAAGCTAAGTCAGTGCCATGCTTACAGTGACGGGAGTGGTGTGTTTGGGGAACGAACGCTGGGAGTGATTACTGAGAAGGAACTACTGAGAAGGTTTTCTGTCCTCCCTTCTCCTCCTTTCCCCACTGCCTATGGACTTATGGGACATCCATGACGGGCCGAACTGGTGAGAGTACTTATGCCTTACTTTCCATGTTATGTACCTTCAGTATACCACCCTGCCATGTGGGGGCTACCATAGGCCCTTATTGTTCCTCCCTCCGTCACTGGAGAGCTGCACCACCTCCATTATACAGGACTGACATATTTTGTTCCATATATACTTCAAGCATCACCACTTCAGTGACTTGTTCCACCATTTTCACAAGCTGGAACTGAAGACAGTTGCAGCAGAGGCCTTGCAGAGCATCACCAGGGATGTCTATGAGTTCCAGACTTCAGGCTGTAATTGACTGCAAAGGATTTGCAAATTGCAATCAAGTATTAAAAAGTGAAAGTTTGATTTATGATTGTTAATCTGTCCCATTGCGTTTGATCCCTTAAAAAGTGGGAGGCACATATACAAATGGTTGTAATTCCTACACCGTTCACCTGATTTGGATGTAAATACCCTCAAATTAAAGCTGAAAGTCTGCAGTTAAAGCACATCTTGTTTGTTTCATTTCAAATCCATTGTGGTGGTGTATAGAGCCAAAAAGATTAGAATTGTGTCAATGTCTCAATATTTATGGACCTGACTGTAGATCCATATTCCAGAACAAGTCTAAAATTTCAAATGTTTCTATCAGCTTAATTGTTTGTATCCTGTGCTATTAAACTGTATCTAATCCCAAGGACAAAAATGTTATATATTGCATTTTACTAGTAGGGATGGGCTGTATGTTCGAGTTGAACGTAAGTTTGACTCGAACATTAGCTGTTCTTTTGTTCTCAGAACAAACAAACATATGGGACGCTTGCAGCAAGTTCACCCGCCGTGGAGCGCCCCATAATAACTATTTGCGTGCCCACGCGTGTTCAAACGTGCGCATGCTCCGGAAACGGCGCCAAAAAGCTCTAATTTAGTCCTGCACACCCTGCTGCAAGTGCTGTCTGATCTACAGCGTGTGACCTGTTTTTCTGAGCGACCTAAACCTGTTATCTTCCTGTAACCCGGCTTGCCCTGACCTTGTCTGAACTCTGCCTGTACCGACCCCCGGCTTGCCTACGACCATCTGATTGCCTGATCCTTCCGTACTTCTGCCGTCAGCCTGTTAACGAACTCTGCTTGAACCCGACCACTCTCCTGACTGAACCCTTGTACCGCACCGCCAGCCAGTTGCCGACCCAGCCTGTACGACCACACTCCAGCTGCACGGGCGCTCCAACGGACTCTCTACTATCACCAGTGACCCAGTCCGACCCTCGTGCTCTCCTGCACTGCCGAGCCACCTTTCTGCTCTACCAGGGGTTCCCGAGTCAGGTTAGTAAGGGAGGTTGCCTACTGCATAAGTCAGACTTGCCTACCAGGTACGTGACAGTATCAGACAGCCATGACTGAGTCTGCACAGAGGCCCTCTCTTGCGAATGAACTCTGTGAGCACCCGTCCAGCCTTACCCAGGTGGTGAAGGACCTGCAAGCTGGCTACCTTTGGCTGGAGGACCAGATCCGGGAGCTTCCCCAGCACACCATCACGCCTGCACCCATGGAACCAGAGGTGCCCCTACCCGAATGGTTTGCGGGGGACAGTAGGAAATGTCGGGCTTTCCGTACCTCCTGTGAACTTTTCTTTGCCCTGCAACCCCGCATCTTCTCTCAGGAGGACACTAAAGTGGGACTGATCATCTGGCTGCTCTAGGAGGGGCCGCAGACTTGGGCCCACCAGCTGCTAGAGCAGAAGGCCCTCGAGACCACAAACCTTGCACGGTTCTTCCAGGCTATGGCCCGACTATACGAGGATCTGCACCTAGCCTCCTCCGCAGAAGCCATACTCCATGCACTCCAGCAGGGCCACCGTCCCGTGGAGGACTATGTGTCGGAGTTTCGGTACTGGAGCGCCGACACCACATGGAATGATGCAGCCCTCCAGTTCCGGCTGGGGCTGTCCAAGCCTCTCAAGGACGAGTTGGCTCGTGTGGGTGTAGCTCTGACCCTGGACGCCCTGATCAATCTGGCCATCCAGGTCGATCGCCACCTGCGGGAACGACTTGCTGAGAAATCTGGCGCCCCAACTTACTCCTCCTACTCCAAGCACTCACCTGTACCCCCCCGACTGAGCAGGCCACAACGCTCAGCTCTTCCCCCCAAAGAAAGGCAGAGACGTCTGTCCAGTGGCCTATGCCTGTATTGCGGGGGCATTGGACATTTAGTGCGGACCTGCCCTGTCAAGTCAGGCAAAGCCTCCACATGCAACCAAGGGGTGATACTGGCCATACCTGATGCCATGACACATGCGGTGCTCGCCTTAGTGCTACAGCTGCCCAGTGGGGACATCCCAGTCTTGGCCTTTATAGACTCTGGGGCCTGCAGCTGCTTCATGGACCTGAGCTTTGCAACCCTACACCAGATACCCCTCAGGCCCAAAGTGCACCCGATGACTATCCGCCTGGCTGACGGGTCCCCTATCAAATCCGGGTCTGTGACCCATGAGACCATCCCTCCTTAACCCGGACATCTGACGGTCATTCAGAACTCTTGCTATTTGACGCTATAGCATCACCACTAGCCCCGGTCATCCTCTGACTTCCCTGGCTTCGGGCACACTGCCCCCACGTCAACTGGGTCACTGGCTACGTTCAGTTCAACTCGACCTACTGCCAGAACCACTGCTTTCCACCATCTGCTGTACCCGTCCTAGCTGTATCCTGCCCAGACTCTGACCTGGATTCGGAAGCCTGCCTTGCTGTGCCCTCAGTATACCATGATTACCTGGACGTGTTCAGCAAGAAAGGGACAGATGTCCTGCCAACACATCGCCCTTATGACTGGCCCATAGAGTTCCTTCCTGGCACGGAAGTACCTTTCGGCAGAATTTATCCACTCCCCGAGAAGTAATTAGCAGCCCTCAAATCCTACCTGGACGAGAACCTGGAGAAGGGGTTCATCCGGCCCTCTACATCTCCTGCCGGGGCCAGAATCTTCTTCGTAGAAAAGAAGGATAAATCCCCGAGACCCTGTATTGATTACAGAGACCTGAACAAGATCACGGTCAAGAACTGGTACCCTCTCCCGTTAGTCCCGGAGTTGTTTCAGAGGCTCGGTTCTGCCACCATTTTCTCCAAATTAGACCTCCGCGGGGCCTATAACCTTAGTCGGATCAGGGAAGGGGATGAATGGAAAACGGCCTTCCGGACCCAGTTCTGCCACTATGAGTACCTGGTCATGCCGTTTGGACTCTGTAATGCACCAGCCACATTTCAGCACCTTCTCAACGACATCTTCCGGGACTTCCTTGATCTGTTTGTGGTGGTGTACTTAGATGACATGCTCATCTTCTCCCCTTCCATGGAGGAGCACCGTAACCACGTCAAGAGCGTACTAAGTCGCCTTCATCAGCACGGCCTCTACGCCAAGGTGGAGAAGTGCGCATTCGAATGCTCAAGCATCTCTTTCCTGGGGTTGATCCTCTCTGTCTCAGGCATCACAATGGATCCCCAGAAGGTCTCCGCCATAGTAAACTGGCCAGCACCAACCGACAAGAATGCGGTGCAACGTTTTTTCGGGTTCGCAACTATTTACAGGAAATTTGTTAAGGGGTTCTCAGCTGTTATCTCCCCCATCACCCAGCTGACAAGACAGAACTCCTGTTTCCACTGGACACCCGAAGCACAAGGTGCCTTCCAGCGACTCAAGGAGCTCTTCACCTCCGCTCCAGTCCTGAAACACACGGACCCTGCTCTACCTTACATACTGGAGGTAGATGCCTCGGAGATGGCCGTAGGAGCGGTCCTCTCCCAAAGACAAGGGCCAAAGGCCGCTCTCCACCCAATTGCTTTCTTTTCCCAGAAACTGACACCTCCGGAAAGAAATTATGATGTGGGGGATGGGGAGCTCCTCGCCATAAAGTCGGCTCTACAGAAATGGCGGTACCTGCTGGAGGGAGCCCTGCACCCAGCCCTAGTTTTTACCGACCACAAAAACTTGGAGTATCTGCGCACGGCCAAGAGATTCAAGCCCCAACAAGCTCAATGGGCTCTCTTTTTCTCCCATTTCCAGCTCCACATCCCCTACAGGCCTGGGTCTAAAAATGTGAAACCTGATGCCCTATCACGGATGTTTCTGGAACCAGGAGACTCTCCCCCACCTCATACAATCCTCCCTGCATGGAATTTCCTGTTGGTCCAAGAGGACCTCATATTCCAGATCAGGCGATCCATTGTTGGATCCTCCATCGCACCGGATTCCAGGCTGACCCTCCAAGATGGGCTGTAGTGGTTCGGTACAAAGATTTTCGTCCCTGAGTAGCAGCGGCTGGCAGTCCTGGAACTGTGTCATGACCACAAACTGGCAGGACACTTCGGTGGTTGCAAGACTGCAGACTTGCTCTCTAGGTCGTTCTGGTGGCCATCCTCTGACAAAGACTGTAAGGAGTATGTGAAAGCCTGCCCTACTTGTGCTTGTAATAAAGTTGACAGAGCCAAGGCATGGGGGCTTCTGAATCCGCTTCCTGTCCCTGAACGCCCATGGTCACAGCTTTCCATGGACTTTATAGGGGAGTTGCCGCCTTCTGAAGGGTTCACAACCATCCTTGTGGTAGTCAACCATCTTACCAAAATGGCCCATTTTATCCCTATGAAGGGTACACCCTCAGCAATCCAGACAGCGAGGGCTTTCATTAAAGAAGTAATCTGTCTCCATGGCCTACCTACCAACATTGTGTCGGACCAAGGGGTGCAATTCACCTCCAGGGTCTGGAAAGCGTTGTGTTCAGCATTAGGAATTGAACTGGCTTTTTCCTCCGCCTACCATCCTCAAACCAAGGTTCAGACGGAGAGAACAACCAGACCCTGGAGCAGTATCTACGCTGTTATTCGTCATTTGCTCAGGACGATTGGGCCTCCCTGCTGCCGGTGGCCGAGCTCATATATAATAACTCGGTTCACTCTGCCACCAACCAGTCACCTTTCTGGGCGAACCTCGGCTACCACCCTGCCTTCCTTCCCAATGTTCCCAAAGCTCAGTGCCTGCCGCACAGGATATTACCAATTTTCTGGAAGTGAACAACAAGCTGCTCCAGGAGACCCTGGCTCAAATGCAGGTGCATAGCAAACAAGCTTTTGATAGAGGAAGACTGGGGGGAACTGGACCTCCAGCCAGGCGATCGAGTCTGGCTTTCTACTAAGAACTTAAAGCTTGCGTGCCCCTCCAGAAAACTAGGACCTAGATTCTTAGGGCCTTTCTCAGTCAAGAGGAAAGTCAATAGGGTGGCATACGAGCTGAACCTCCCCTCTTCACTCCGAGTACACCCAGTATTCCACGTCACCTTGCTTAAGCCCGTAACAAAGGACCAGTTTCCTGGAAGAAATACAGCTCCACCTGAACCAATTCTTGTGGATGGAGAGGAGGAATACGAAGTCTAGGCCATCCTTGACTGCAGAAGAAGAGGGGGCATTATCCAGTACCTGGTCAAGTGGAAAGGGTACGGACCAGAGGAAAGTTCCTGGGAACCTGAAAGGCACATCCATGCCAAGGAACTTATCCGGCCTTTTTGGAGGTCCCATCCGGATCTGAAGGCCTGGCTGGGCATCAGGAGGCTGCCCCTTGGGGGGGGGGGGGCAATGTTAGAGAGAATCCTGAAAGAGGACCTTTTCCTTCACTATTTGCGCGTTCAAACGCGCACGTGCCAGAAACTGTGCCAAACGGCTCTATTTTAGTCCTGCACACCCTGCTGCAAGTGCTGTCTGATGTACAGCGTGTGACCTGTTTTTCTGAGCGGCCTGAACCTGTTATCTGTTCCTGTGACCCGGCTTGCCCCGACCTTGTCTGAACTCTGCCGGTACCGACCCCCGGCTTGCCTATGATCATCTGATTGCCTGATCCTTCCGTACTTCTGCCGTCAGCTTGTTAACAAACTCTGCTTGAACCCAACCACTCTCCTGCCTGAACCCTTGTACCGCACCGCCAGCCAGTTGCCGATCCAGCCTGTACGACCACGCTCCAGCTGCACGAGCGCTCCAATGGACTCTCTACTATCACCAGTGACCCAGTCCGACCCTCGTGCTCTCCTGAACCTGTCTGCTCTACCAGGGGTTCCCGCGTAAGGTTAGTAAGGGAGGTTGCCTACTGCTTTAAAAAAAAATTGGTGTGGGGTTCCCCTTGAAATCCATACCAGACCCAAAGGGCCTGGTATGGACAGAGGGGGACCCTATGCCGTTTCTTTCATTGATTTTTCATCTATATTGCCAGGAGTCTTCAATACATTACAGCCGCAAGCATGTTTACATGACATTTTTTCTTTAGAAATGTCATTATTGCTGCGCCACTGTTCTACACATCGCACAGATGCACCACTTTACAGGCGGACTAAGCTCCCTTCCAGGCATGATATTTAAAGGAATATTTGATCTTTATTGTTTCACTTTAAACATTATTAAAATCACTGCTCCTGAAAAAAACAACAATTTTAAAAACTTTTTTTGCATTGATACATGTCTCCTAGGTTAGTACTCAGGTCCCCATACACTTTTTATGGCAATAACTTTTTCATGTTCATGTCCCAGAGACTTTAATAGGGTTCGCATGTTCGCTAGAACTTTTTGCCTGTTCACAGTGTTCTGGTGCGAACCAAACCGGGGGGTGTTTGGCCAATCCCTATTTACCAGTCCTTAGGTGTTTTCTTCTTTATTCTCACCTAGTGATCCTACAGTTAAGACACTGTCCTGCGGTTACAATGGTCAACAATTTATTTATTACTAGTATTTATATAGCCCTGGCAATATATGCAGCACTTTATATATTGTAATTATCAGTCCCTGCCCTCAAGGAGCTTACACTTTAAAGCCCTTATCTCACATACACACATATACTGTGTATACTAGGTCCGATCTACCTGCCAGCATGTCTTGGCGACATGGCGTGTGGAAGGAAACCAGAGTACTTAAAGGAAACCTGCGCAAATACAGAGAGAACATGCAAACTCCATGTATAGAGTGTTTCCTTACTGGGATTTGAACCAGGGACCCTAGCCCTGCAAGGCAGAAACCATTAAGTCACCATGCTTTCCCCAGAAGACATGCCCTGACTTATTGTTCTACATCTACGTAGAAGAAACATTGGGTCACTAGTACTAGTATTCCCATTAGACAAATTCTGTCCCAATTCCTGTTCTTGTAAGCATTTAAAATGTGGAATTTTCTTTTATTCTCACTTTTGGATATAATGATGGCCAACACAAATAGTAATGGAGAATCTTCTTAATGGGGACACAAACAGCAATAAAAACTTGACAGGTGTTCTAATCCCTCTCACACCATTTAAAACTTAAAAAAAATGCCTTTAGGAATACTTTAATGCTGTATGTTTTAGTAGAGTTATGTTATCACATATAGGAGTCGCCTGCACCAGGGCTTCAGACTGGCTATGCCCCTGCCTGTAAACACCATACAAATGTGGGCATTCTGACTTTTAATATTTATGTTTAACAATACTTTACTCCACTTAACCTGCACTAACTGCATTTAATGAACCCTTTGTAATTTACGCTTAGACATTAGTAAAGATTTTTTCTATTCTACTTCACAAAAAGGACTGGAACTTACTATATAACATATCATGTAAGTATATAATTTAAGTTTTTAATTAGGCGAGTGCTGAATTATACATGTAGTAAATAGAAAGCTCAGTATTATGTCTTCTGTAATGTGGCAGTTGATTTAGACAATGCTATGATATAAAGGCTTGCAATGGAGTTGCTATGATACAAAAACTGTATGTTATATTATGTTATGTTATGCTATACTAATACAAAAGCTGTCACGAGTGACAATTATACATCACAATCCCTTCCCCTATCATCACACACACTCAAGTGGTGTGAGTTCTGTCTTTTTTTAAAAAAGGAAAAAGAATATACCGTACATATTTTGGGTGAATTTAATTGAAATGTGCAGGTTAATAAACTGACGTTTTTTACATAAAATCTTTATTTTACAAATAAATATACAAGATGTTTCCATGATACAGAGTTTGAAGAACCTTCTGGGCTTCCTGTTAAGAAAGCCCAGCAAATAATAGCTGCTCCTGCGGATAGAATATGCACACAGGCAACATCTTCACTGGGCATAGATGGTGTACTTGGTTGACCTCTGTATTCCCTGCAGATACACCTTTAAAACTGAATATGCCTTCAGTTGCTCTCATTCAGGTTGTGGCAGCAGAAGCTTTCCTACCGTTATTTGACATTGCATTCATTACACTACAAAAATGTAGGAAATGTGTAACAGAAGAAGACTTCTTTATCCACATTATAATTAGATCATAGCAACAAATAGGGAAAAACATAGCTCACTATACCCTTTGCTCCCTCTTGCAAAAATCAAATTAAATCAAACGACAGAATTGTACGTTTTTCCCAGAGATGGACCTTAACAGTCAGCTAAGTGACTTTTTAGCTTTAGCTTAGATTTCTGAATGGTTATTGTTAAGCTATAGTACAGCACAGTATCATTCTTCTGTTAAGAAATTGGAATGTGCTATAATGACCTGCCAGTTTAAAACCCAATTCCAGACTCATCCATCCCTTGCATTTACAATATTTGTTCCTGGTTCCACATTACCACAGATAAGTAGGTAAACATCTAAAAAACACAACTGAAACACATATTTGTTTTACCTGTCAAAAACTGTTATTTTGGAGAAATAAAGCAATAAAAAACCTGTCATTAGTAAATGGATGGCACAGTGGTGTAGTGGTTAGCACTTTTGCCTAGCAGCAAAAGGGTTGCTGGTTTGAATCCCAACCATGACACCTGCCTGGAGTTTGCATGTTCTCTCTGTGCCTGCATGGGCTTCCTCCGGTTAAACCAGTTTCCTCTCACACCCCAAAGACATGCTGGTAGGTTAATTGGATCCTGTCTAAATTGGCCCTAGTATATGTATGAATGTGAATTAGGGATGTTAGATTGTAAGCCCCTTGAGGGTAGGGACTGATGTGAATGTACAATGTATATGTAAAGTGCTGCGTAAATTGACGGCGCTATATAAGTACCTGAAATAAATAAATAAAATAAAAATAATAGGCTTAAAGAATGGCAGGTCTTTAACCATTTGTGGTTCGGAAGGATGGCACTCCTGAAAATGGACATATTGCCCCATATCCTTTATATCTTCCAAACTATTCCAATAAATCCTCTGCGCTCCTTTTTTAGTTCTCTAAAACCCTTGCTTATGCATTAAATTGGGGCGGTTCCCAAGCTAAAATTGGGTTTGATACCTGAACCAGACCCAAATATTTGGGAGGAGTGAGTTTGTCCCATATGGGCCACTATCACACAGCGGTTCACATAGCTCAAGTACTAGTTCCATAACGCTGCAATGAAATTATGAGTACAAATTGAGGAATCACTATCTCCTTGCCCCCTCGTGTCCTTACCGTGGATTTTGCCATCTCTACAACATCAGGCAGATTATATACCTTCTTGTGTCCAAGCAACCCTTAAAATCTGGGACCATTTACATTTCCTTACTATCTTCTTATATAAGCCCATTAACACCACTTACAGGTAATCTAGAATTTTCCCCAGGGTTGCGACTAAAGGCCCTTTCTTCATTTGCCATTTCTAAAACCCGTTTTTCAATAACTGACGTTATTAACTCAACTGGCCTGAAACCTTTGACGCAATTGAATGAGTTCTTGCCTTGCTATCTGAGTAGGTGACTATTGTATTTCCAACTCCCTAACTTTTATAACTCATTAAAAGCAAGAGGTGATCCTCAATACTCCTTTACAGTTTTTGAATCTCTATGTATACAACCTGATCCCCCCACACATACCGTTTCCCTCCTTTATAATTTTCTCCTAACCAAGATCTTTTCTGATAAACCTTCTTATTTCGTGGAATGGTAAAATTAGCTAGGAGTTATTTTTACAGAGAAAGAAGTTAGTAAATCTTGTATATGGACTCATAAATCTATGGTTACGAGTTAAATACAGGAACGAAACTGCAAAGTCATTACGAGATGGTACCGCTGCCTTTGGATATTGCATAAAATATTTCCAAATACATCTGCCCAATGTTGGCATTGCCTATCACATGTAGGTACCATGCAACATATACAGTGGAGTTGTCCTGTGCCCATTTTGGAATAACTTTTTTTTAAATAAATAGTGCTTTTACTCATTTAACATATTAGTCACATATTTTGTGCTCATAACGTGATCAATAAATTCATAAAGTGCATGCGAAGTTCATAAAGTGCATACAAATTCCATCAAATTGGTATGAAAAAATCCTTTTTTAGAAAACAATATAGATATAATAAAGTCCCATATAAGTGACATCAATGTTTTCTCTCTCTTAAATGATGATTAAAGTTTAGACAATCCGTCCACCAAGTGAGAAAAGGTGTCCTCATTGTACCATATCTTCCTACACAATTCGGTGCTCCACCACCACACGTGTGTGTACTCTGTACACTCACCAGATATATCAAATAAAATCACCTTTCTCTTTAAACCATAAGCAGAGCCGGTTCTCCTCCGCTGCTCAACACTAGATGGCTCAGTTTGTGCAAGACTTCCACTATTCCTTCCAGATTGTATTCAAACACTTGCTCTCACGGAAAACAAATAGATATTTTCATAGCTCAACTCCATTTATTAAAATACTAAATACAAAACATCCAAAAATTGCCAACTCACGTTTAAAAGTGCTGTGTGCCAGCATCAGCATATACAGCCTTCAATATTAGAGACGAGCGGCGTGCGTTCCAAACACCGGAACCGGAAGTGACGTTAAAGGAAGCGGATGTGACCTCTATGCATTTTGTGATCAAAGCCCTTCCTGATGACGTGCTTTGATCACGAAATGCAGGTTTAAAGAGAAAGGCGATTTTATTTAATATATCTGGTGAGTGTATAGAGTACACACACGTGTGGTGGTGGAGCACCGAATTGTGTAGAAAGATATGGTACAAAGAGGACACCTTTTCTCACTTGGTGGACGGATTGTCTAAACTTTAATCGTCATTTAAGAAAGAGAAAACATTGATGTCACTTATGACTTTATTATATCTATATTGTTTTTTAAAAAAGGATTTTTTCATACCAATTTGATGGAATTTTTATGCACTTCATGAACTGTGTATGCACTTTATGAACTTCACATGCACTTTATGAATTTATTGATCACGTTATGAGCACAAAATATGTGACTAATATGTTAAATGAGTAAGCGCTGTAACTTTCATTAATATACATACTAAAATAAGTGATGGAGATATAATCTCCATATTGATAGTGGGCAGCAAAACTCTTTAATTCACACTGGTTTGTTACACAGAAACTTTTTTACATATTAGTGGCGCCAACCTTGTCCATTTGTAAATTTCTATATAGTGCTTTTGCTCAAGAGGCAGTGCCCCAAATCACACTATTATCTATGCTTCCAGACTCAAAAATCAAGAAAAGGGTTTTCTGTTTCTTTTTAGTGGCTGCCAGGACGATAATTCCGAGATACTAGAAATCCCAGTGCATTCCTTTAATAACTGATTGAATAACCAAGTTAAATAAGCTTATGAGGATGGAGAAATTGTCAGTGCATTTACACGACCAATATTCTCATTTCCAAGACATATGGTCCTCCTGGATATCCTTTATGGGAAACCCCAATTTTGCAACTTTATTATCCTAGAACTTCCCCTCCTGACCCCAAAATTGTTATTCTTTTATATATCATCAAATATCTCATCAATAGGCTCATGTCATTTCTCTTCTTATTTATTTATTTTTTTTCTCCTTATTTTCTTATTTTTGTTCTTTTTTTCTCTCTTTTGCTTTTCCCCATATTAGTCATGGTTTTTAATGCTTAATTATCTAAAATATATGCGAAATTATATTCCAGTATTTTTTAGGGCAATTTTATGTCAAGATCTGTAGACATACCATCAAAAATACTTAAGGCACTTATGAGCCCTATTGCATATTGTATGCCTTTATGCTGTGAATTGTATTGGGGATTTTTTATAATTTTAGTGATGAGAATTTCAATAAAGACAGGTTCCAGCCTGTCGTAGAGCTTCCGCTTTTTTAGCGGCAGCCGTGCGCCATGCTGAGGTTGTCCATCACAGATGACAGGGAGACGCCCACGCATGCGTGGCCGTCTCCTATATAGGTGGTGAGCAAACTCCATGCTCACACAATCAGTCACCTGTTCATGGTGTTAGAGGTGGAGCCAGCTGCACCTGCTGGGGATTTAAGCAGAAGGATTCACATGGAGGCCCTTGGTTCTCATACTACCTTGATACTTCACACATATAGCACACCTATCTGGTAAGCACATCACATCTCATTCATTGGGATATTTTTCTACACCCATACACTAATTTTAGGACTTACTTTATAGTGTAAGGTGGCTCACTGGTAACATTATATCTCATATTTGCTATATCTCAACTGCCCACATATCCCTAGATTACACTGTATGAGGCATGTGTGTTAGTATCTGCAGTCCGCTACAGCAGCATACATAGTAATACCCCAGATACATATACATATATTTACATTGAAGTTACCAGCCTACCTTTAGTCTGCCAATGCAGCACATTTATAGATACTTAGACATATACATTCAAAATTCATTACAGCTGTTAATCCTGGTTTGTGGGATACCCTTTGGATACACTTTTTCCAGTCATGCCCACCATCCTCCTGCTTCCCTGGTGCCATGCTGCTTGCTCCATCTCTTCAGCTCCCGGGGGATACATATTCCACGGCTGCTCCTTTTTGGGGGACCACACCTGGCTTGGAACCAATGAGTATGGGGCTGTTGCATATGGGCTCCTGCTCTCAAATAGATGCTTTTTTGTGACATTTCCAATTGTTACTTTGTTTCATAGATATACTGCACCTTAAGATCTACTCATGAGGAAGCAAGGACAGACTTGCGAAATGCATTGAGTTATGGATGCCTGTAGAGTTGAGCGGACACCTGTTTGTTCGGGTTTGGCGGGTTGGACCGAACTTCTCGAAAAAGTTTGAGTTCAGCCCCGAACTTGACCCCGAACCCCATTGAAGTCAATGGTGACCCGAACATTTGGGCACTAAAATGGCTCTAAAAAAGTCCTGGAAAGGGCTAGAAGGCTGCAAAAGGAAGCAAAATGGGGTAAGAGTAGGACAAGTGCCCTGCAAACAAATGTGGATAGGGAAATAACTTAAAATCACATAAAAAAAGATAAATGGAGGAGGAGGTGGATGTGGAGTAGGAGGTTGAGGAGGCGGTGACCTTGGCGGTGTAGGTGGAAGTGGCGGGGGAGGAGGCAGCCAACACTGTTTTTTGTTTGTTTGTTTTTTTTTCTAATTGGGGTAGCCCCCAAAATATTGAGACATATTAAAAAAAAAAAGATCACTATCAGACAAACCCAGAGATGTTCTAGCACGGGTTCACTTTTTCCATATAAAATGTACCATGGTTAATTTTTCATGTTTTTCATGTTACAAATTCCAATAAAGACTTATGTTCTATAAAAAAAATAATAATAATAAGTTCACTTAAGTATTCCAATGGCTGTGTGAGGCCGGTCTAAATGTCTATTATGCACAAGGTACAGACAAGTCTTGTGGGATCCATGCCTGGTTCATTTTAATAAATGTTAGCTTGTCCACGTTGGCTGTGGACAGGCGGCTGTGCTTGTCTGTGATAATGCCCCCTGCTGTGCTAAACACACATTCAGACAATACACTGGCTGCAGGGCAGGCCAGCACCTCCAAGGCATAAAGGGCAAGCTCAGGCCATGTGCTCAATTTGGGGACCCAGAAGTTGAACGGGGCAGACCCATCAGTCAGTACATGTAGGCGTGTGCACACATACTGTTCCACCATGTTGCTGAAATGTGGCCTCCTGCTAAGATGTTGCCTATCAGCTGGTGGTGCTTTTTGTTGTGGCGTGCTGCTGACAAAGCTTTTCCACATTTCGGCCACATTTCGGCCATGATAACCCTGCCTTCTGAGGTGCTGGCGGTGGCACAGCTGCGTTGGTGGCCTCTTCCTCTTCCTCCTCTGCCTTCGCCTTGTGATTGTGCTTCCACTGAGCCCCCAGTGTCATTTGGGAATGCCCTCAGCAGCGCCTCTACCAGTGTGTGCTTGTAGTTGCGCATCTTCCTCTCACGCTCCAGTGAGGGAATTAAGGACGGCACGTTGTCCTTGTAACGGGGATCCAGCAGGGTGGCCACCCAGTAATCAGAAGAAGTTACAATGTGGGCAACTCGGCTGTCGTTGCGCAGGCACTGCAGCATGTAGTCGGCCATGTGTGCCAGGCTGCCCAGAGGCAAAGACAAGCTGTCCTCTGTGGGAGGTATATCATCTGTGTCCTTTGTATCCCCCCAGCCACGCTCCAGTGATGCCCACGAGCTGCGTTTGGTGCCACCCTGCTGCGATTCCTCCTCCTCCTCATCTTCCTCGTCCTCCTCGTCCTCATCCTCCTGTGCCACATCCTCTTCCATCATGGCCCGAAGTGTTTTTTCAAGGAGACATAGAATTGGGATAGTAACGCTGAGAACAGCATCATCGGCACTGGCCATGTTGGTGGAGTACTCAAAACACCGCAATACGCTACACAGGTCTCGCATGGAGGCCCACTCGTTGGTGGTGAAGTGTTGTTGTTCCGCAGAGCGACTGACCCGTGTGTGCTGCAGCTGAAACTCCACTATTGCCTGCTGCTGCTCGCACAGTCTCTCCAGCATGTGCAAGGTGGGGTTCCACCTTGTGGGCACGTCGCATATGAGGCGGTGAGTGGGAAGGCGCAGACAGGCGAGCAGCAGCAGGGTGAGAACGCCGAAAGTGCGCACAGACGGCCCGCATTTATGCAGCAGCTCTGACATATCCGGGTAGTTTTTTAGAGAATTCTGTACCACCAAATTCAGCACATGCGCCAGGCAAGGGATGTGCGTCAAACCGGCTCAGCCCAGAGCTGCTACGAGATTTCGGCCATTGTCGCATACCACCAGGCCAGGCTTGAGACTCAGTGGCAACAACCACTGATTGGTCTGTTGTTCAATGCCCGTCCACAGCTCCTGCGCAGTGTGGGGTTTATCCCCCAAACATATTAGTTTTAAAACAGCCTGCTGTCGTTTCCCCCTGGATGTGCTGATGTTGGTGGTTAAGGTGTTACGCTGAGCGGATGAGTAGGTGGTCGAGGAGGAGGAAGCGCAGTAGGAGGAGGAGGCAACAGGAGGCAAAGAGAAATGCCCTGCAATCCTCGGTGGTGGAAGGACATGCACCAAATGGCTAGCCGGCTCAGGTCCACCCACCACTACATTTGCCCAGTGTGCAGTTAGTGAGATATAGCGTCCCTGCCCGTGCTTACTGGTCCATGTATCAGTGGTTATGTGTACGATCCCACAATCTGATCGTTGTGTACGATCGTAATGATCGTTGTGTTAGGCAGGGTTTGATCTGCAATCTGTCACTCAAAACAGCAGTATGTGAAATTGAAAATTACTCCCACAATCTGATCGTTGTGTACGATCGTAGCGATCATTGTGTTATGCAGAGTTTGATCTGCAATCTGTCACTCAAAGCAGCAGTATGTGAAACCTCAAATTTCTGCAATCTGTCCCTCAGAGCAACAGTAGTAGTAATCTCAGGATGCAGGAACAGATGTTAAAATGTCTGCAATCTGTCCCTCACAAAAACGCTGGCAACTTCCTCTCCCTATACTATTCAGAGTCTCAGAGAGCATGTGACTGCAGCATCAAGTGACTCCAGCTTATATAGAGGCTGGGTCACATGATGCACTGGCCAATCACAGCCATGCCATTAGTAGGCATGGCTGTGATGGCTTCTAAGGGCAAACCAGTGAAACGCTTGTTGATTGGCTGTCCTGCAGCTATTCAACATGCGTGATCAACTACCAGAACCCAGAACCCGAAGCCGAACGTTTTTTGAAATGTCCGTGTTCGGGTCCCGGACACCCCAAAGTTCGGTACGGACCCGAACGTTACAGTCCGAGTTCGCTCAACGCTATTTGCTGATGAACTCAATAAATTATGTTTTTATATATATTTATTTGTGCTTTGCTGGCTCCCGTTCCCACCTCACTCAAAGTCCCATGGGCTATTTTTCTCTGTTGCAAATTATTAGGGATAGAGGGGTGATATGGATAGCATCAGACCTGTCCTCTCTTTTCTAGTTTATGTATTGTGCATTTAGGACTAAGAAAGCATTTATGTATTTCTATGGCCTGGTTGTACCGCAGCCTGCAGGTAGACACAGCAGAAATAACATAGCTAGCTTTACATTCACACAATACTTCTGCATACAACATTATGCATCATCATAATTACTATATACTATCTGTATCCAAGGAGTTTATTCTCTCCTGTACCTACTGTTACACACACACTCACTACCCAGTCACACTGTGACAAAATCATAAAAATGTTATCTTAGTCTGGTTGAATAAATTAAAAAGAAATGTTGCCTCGCTAGCCCATTCAGAAGACTTGCATAGTTACAGTTTGACATTACTTTTTGACAAATGTTGTTTGACTCTAATACCAGCTGTATGGCCTCTTGCACATGATACTCCTGTTTGAGCACTTTTTCAGACTTTTTTTTTTGTATGTATTTGCGCGTATTTTTGAGCATTTGCGTGCATATGCGTTTGTGCAATTTTGCACATTTTGGCGCAAATGCGTGCAAACTTATTTTTGCGCTCTTTTGTTCTGCAGAATGTTAATGGGCATTGGCACATATTTGCGCACATTTGCACGCATGAGGCCTAAATTAGTGACCAAAAATGCAGATTCTTCTATTTTCTTTTTACTGAAGAATACACAGCGCTTGTTTAAACCCCTGTGTGCATAGGCACATTACAATTAATGAGCTGTATTTTAGCTCAGTAAAAGAAAAGAAAAAAAAAAAGCTGTACTGAGCAGTGTGCAAGAGACCTTAGGCATCACATAGGTTTAGAATTAGTACTGTGTAGTTTCATTAAATGTAATATTATCTTAAATTGTATCTCACCTGTTCATAGTATTCTTTCCATATGCAGGAAGCTATAGATGTAATCATTTTATTATTATGTCATGAATACAAGACTTGGTTTTGCTAAACATTCTGGAAATTTCAAAATAAATATAATAATACAGGTCTCATACATATTTCAACATATAAATATGAAGAAAATACAATATCTCCATTCAATAAACCACCAGCCATACACCTCACTAGGATACCAAAGTTAATGCTGCACAAATAATTTGATCAGTAGCTCCAGAATTTAAATATTCTAATTTCCAATGACTGACTTTCATATTAGGGTGTTCCTCTTATGTGCATTCTGTCACAACTTAAAAAGGTTGAGGATAAAAAGCTGTAAAAATAGTTATTAAATAATGACTCTACTAAAAGCTGAAAATGATAGTCATAAGTTAAAATTCATTAAAGCCGGCCATAGACGGTTCAAATCTTGGCTGGTTCAGCAGGCACTACCCGAGATTGGAACCATGTATGGGAATGCTGATTGCACCTAAGTTGTCCATCGATTAACTTGGGTACAACCCGCCTGTCAGATTTTTATTGCAATTATTGCCAGCGGCTATAGCCACTAGCAATAATCACTGTATTCTCCCGGCAGGGACGGCTCCTCCAACCCCCCCTCCCCCTCTCCAGGAGAATAAAATAGCTCCGCAAGGGAGATTCCCCATCAACACTTTCTGTGTTGATGGGGGAATCAAGCAATATTCTTTCCTGCAACCCGCTATACGGGTGTTATTTGCCATTACAATCTCTTTTGTTTTACTAAGCCTGGAAAATCTATTTTAAATAGATTAAAAATAAAGAAATTGTTTGTCTTTTGTATACTCCTGGGCATGATTGGGTATATAAAGTATACAGCCTTGAGGTTGCTATTTGTAAAAAAAAGACTTCTTTATTGGATCACCCATACACAATGGTATAGTGTCAGGAATCACAGATTAAGTGTTATGGCTGGACTCACAGGTTCTATTATAACCTGCAATACTACCAAATTCTCTGTTATTGACAGCAGTGTGCAGCTATCTTCCAAAAGGCCCCAGAGGATTCTAGAAGCAGTGTAGTCTGCGTCTGAATCCTGCATGGGTCCATCTTTCTGGTTCTTGCTCAGTTCTGTTTTTTTTTTTTTTTTTACAGAAGGTATATAATTAAGATCTGTCAGAGCTGCAATTCCTAAAAACAGCTCATTTGGATATTTAATACCAGTAACTAATTCTAATTACTGGTATGGTATTGCAGTTGCAGTTCCACAGTACTGTTTTGCAAAGTAAATGTTACTACCATCAAAATAATCATGAGGTCTTTATGTGATGAGGGGAACTGAGGTGGTAATTAATGTATATATAATTCAACCTTTTCTTCATCAGGCTGATATGATTTGCCATTTACGGAAGAGAAGGGTATAAATTCTCAACTTAGTTCATTGAACTGCTTAGAGGATATTTTTGGGCTGGGTATTTTTTAAGTCGTTTTTATTTATTTAGTGTTATTTGCATCTATGTGTTTCTCCTTTTGTGTACTTGATTATTAGTTCTGTATTGGTATTTTAAATGTCTTTTCTTCGTGTAGGTGAATGATTCAGCACTACAGGCATATTTTCAACCTGTAATTTGTTTTCTAAAAAAAAAAAAATACTACTGCAAAGAAGAATTTGTTCAATCCAGATACTGAATTAGTCACTGTCAAGAATTCTGTCAAGTAATGGCACCATCTTTTGGAGGCAATCAGTAATCAGGCCACTATGCCCAGTGTCAGTTTTGTAAACCTAAAAACTCTAAAACTGAACCAGCTCAAATTACTGATCTAGCTGAAACCTGGATCTCCCATTTATTTTTTTCCAGGCAGACATGGTCATCTGCACTCATTGACCATGTCTGCTATTAGCGTCCTCCTATTTATAGGAACATAGCTAACCTAGTGCAACTGTATTATATATAATAATAATAATATAAACATCTATTAAAAAGGGTGGTATGAAATAGAAAATAAACTTCATTTCCTAATTTTTTTTCAATGATAAAGTGGACCTAAACATAAGGGAACATCTAGAAATGTAAGTACCCTAAAAAATGTATCTTTTGTGTTGAATTCTTGCTAAAAGACATCAGAACACTTCCTGGTATGTGAGAAAGCCTAGGCACTCCTGCGCTTTCAGTTTCATAGCTTTATATTTGCAGAGTGAGATATGAGGTTTCCTCCAACTGATTGTCTTAAGAGGTTTGGAGTACAATTTGGTGATGGTGCTACTGTGCTGCTTTCTGTTCTCCTTGCTGGAGGCCTAACATGAGAAAGCAAAGCCCTGCTTCTACTAATATAGTCATCTTCACATAGATACACAAGGCAGAACAAGGATAGGTAAGTCAGCAATGGGTGAAACACCAGGTGCAAGGAGACCACAGCCATTACTGGTAAGTAGTCCTTTGGGCCCTGCCTGACATTTTTTAACACAACACCCAGAGTTCATTTTCTCTTTAAATTTGGCAATGGTCATACAAGGAAAGCATTTGCATTTTACAAGGAGATTGGCATCATGCAAATGTTTTGTACCATAGATCAAAGCAATAAGTCAAGGCCTCTTTTGTCTATGTCTTACCACTGGAGTCTTCAACATGTGATTTTACATTACAATAAAAACTCAACTCTGTAATATGTTTATATGGTGGCGTCCAATAGTAAGATGATAGTGGGGTGTAGAAAATAAATATCTACTTGTACATGGCTGTAAGTTTTTTGCTATTAATCACCATTTTGATATAAATAGGTATGCCTGTTTTGCCAAACCAATTTGCTGCTGTAATTGTATCAGAAAATAAATGACTCTATTTGTACCTTGGAGAGGTTAATTGCACTGTACTGTCTATCATTAATTTAACAAAACAGATGTGTGCTAAAGGATCTGCAGTCTTTAATGTAAACAAAAGACGTAACAACATTCCCAAGGGGCTTGAAAGAAATTGCACATTTAAAGGAAGATACATGTATACGCATGGTCCTCAGGCTGGTTTTGGACCACCTCCTGGGAAATCATAGGGCTCAGATTGACCTCTGTTTTTTGTATACTTCTAGCAGGTGATAAAAGCATTTGTCAGCTCTTATTCGCAAGATGCAGGAGATGGAATTGGTTTCTGGATGTCTGGTGGGCCTTGTGTGTCAGCAACCTGATAATTGCCAATCACAGCAAGAAATTCTGTTACCAAAACAGACATTTAAAGGAAAACGTCAATTATTTAAAAAGCATAACTACATGATAACACATAATACCAAGTTATGCATCTGTGTACTTTATTTTAAAATATGCCCTGAAAATTGCTCATGATGAAGACTGAAAAAGAAGTTCAATACAGATGTATGTATGGTGTTTGGGTGGGTATTATGTGGATGTGAGCATGTCCACTACTGGTTGGAATTCTATTGTCTGTACCAGTGTGTTGTACTTGTCAAAAGGCAAGTTTCTCTTTCTGTTGCAAGCCCAATAGCAACATTATTCTTTCCACAGGAGAGCATATATAGACACAAAACTGATATATGGATAAAGCCTCCACAGAGTCCACATCTTACCTGGTAGACCAACTTTACTAATTAGTCTCTGCTGTCCACAAGCCTTGTTTATATATGAGCTGACTGATGATAAAAGCTCTCTCTTGGTTTCATTCTGTCTGCCATGAGAGTTTGATGCTGTGTGAAAAGGCTGACTGCTGACAGAACACTAAAAGATATCTGAGCTTCCTGTAGGGGACATCCTGTTAGCCTGTCCAAACATCATTTATTTTATTTTTTCAACCAACGGGTTGAATGAAAAAAATTAGCCAATTCCCAAATCCACACATTAGAGGTGGATCTGGGAATCCTTCCCACTGTGATACTGTATTCTGACAGCAGGAGCTTCCCCGCCATTAGAATACAATGATCAGTGTTGCTGGCTATGGCCTGTGGCACTGATAGTTTGGGAAAAACCTGACAAAGTCTCCTGCAATGATATTATGTTTGCTTACTGCCTTGATAAATAAAAATGCAGGACTCTCCTGGGTGTCCCTGTCTTTTACATGACTATTAGCAGTTGCTCCTGCTTGAGCTTTGTGACATGGTACATTATCCTGCTGGAAGTAGCCATCAGAAGATGGGTACACTGTAGTCATAAAGGGATGGACATGGTCAGCAACAATACCGAGGTAAGCTGTAGTGTATAAACAATGCCCATTTGGTACAAAGGGGCCCAAAGTGTGCCAAGAAAATATTCCCACATCATTACACCACCACCAGCCTGAACCGTTGATACAAGGCAGGATGGATCCATACTTTCATGCTGTTTATGCCAAATTCTGACCCTACCAGTCACGAGCCTAGTGGTGCAGTCTGTCTTGTGCAGGGAACAACCGCTCTTGCGCACCCAATTCAAGGACCCCTGGTAGAGTAGACAGAAGTCCGAGAGTGTGGGATAGCATGAGGGCTGGATGGTCACTGATGAAGATGTGATGATCCAGGTGGTCGTGCTGGTCAGAGGGATGGTCGTGCAGGCTGGGTCGGCAACAGGCAGGCAGTTCGGTCTAGATGGGTCAGGCAGAAGGGTGGTTAAGTCCAAGCAAGGTTCGTTATCAGGCGGGCAGCAGAAGTACAAAGGGAGCAGACAATCGGAGGGTCGTGGATAGTCGGGGTCGGTGCAGGCAGCAGATCAGCAGGTCAGGTCAAGCCGGGTCAAACAGGAAATAGAGCAAATACAGGAACAGAGGTTCAGAGTTGGGGCTCACAGGTCACAGACGCTGTAGAACGGACAGCACTTGCTGCTGGGAAGCACAGGGTTTAAATAGCTCCATTTTCAATTCAATTTCAATTAGCCATTTTCCCTCCCCAGTGTCATGTGACTCGTTAGTGTTACAAGGTCTTAGGTGTGAATAGGGAGCAGGTGTGTTAAATTTGGTTTTATCGCTCTCACTCTGTCATACTGGACACTGGAAGTTCAACATGGCACCTCATGGCAAAGAACTCTCTGAGGATCTGAAAAAAAGAATTGTTGTTCTACATAAAGATGGCTTAGGCTATAAGAAGATTGCCAAGATCCTGAAACTTAGCTGCAGCACAGTCACGAAGATCATACAGCAGTTTAACAGACAGGTTCCACTCAGAACAGGCCCCACCATGGTAAACCAAAGAAGTTGAGTGCACGTGCTCAGCGTCATATCCAGAGGTTGTCTTTGGGAAATAGACATATGAGTGCTGCCAGCATTGCTGCAGAGGTTGAAGGGGTGGGGGGTCAGCCTGTCAGTGCTCAGACCATATGCCACACACTGCATCAAACTGGTCTGCATGGCTGTCATCCCAGAAGGAAGCCTCTTGTGAAGATGATGCACAAGAAAGCCCTCAAACAGTTTTCTGAAGACTAAGGATATGGATTACTGGAACCATGTCCTGTGGTCTGATGAGACCAAGATAAACTTATTTGGTTCAGATGGTGTCGAGCGTGTGTGGCAGCAACCAGGTGAGGTATAAAAAGACAAATGCATCTTGCCTACAGTCAAACATGGTGGTGGTAGTGTCATGGTCTGGGGCTGCATGAGTGCTGCCGGCACTGGGGAGCTACAGTTCATTGAGGGAACCATGAATGCCAGCATGTACTGTAACATACTGAAGCAGAGCATGATCCCCTCCCTCCAGAGACTGGGCCGCAGGGCAGTATTCCAACATGATAGTGAAACACACCTCCAAGACGACCACTGCCTTGCTAAAGAAGCTGAGGGTAAAGGTGATGGACTGGCCAAGCATGTATCCAGACCTAAACCCTATTGAGCATCTGTGGGGCATCCTCAAATAGACGTGCTGGAAAATAATGGTAGCCACACAAAATACTGACTCTTTGGGACAAGTTTAAACATTTTCACTTAGGGGTGTACTCACTTTTGTTGCCAGCAGTTTAGATATTAATGGCTGTGTGTTGAGTTATTTTGAGGTGGCAGCAAATTTACACTGTTATACAAGCTGTACACTCACTACTTTACATTGTAGCAAAGTGTCATTTCTTCAGTGTTGTCACATGAAAAGATATAATAACATATTTACAAAAATGTGAAGGGTGTAATCACTATTGTGAGATACTGTATGTTTTTATGCACATAAAAACAATATGTTTGTCTTATTGAGCCCACTTGACCTTCAGGCCTTTTACTGACACTTTTGTAAAAATCTGTATTTTTTTGCTAGAAAATTAGTTAGAACCCTCAAACATTATATATTTTTAAAGCAGAGGCCCTAGAGAATAACATGGTGGGTTTTTCAAATTGTTTTATTTCTGGCACAAGGAATTATGTAACTTGTACACATCCTTTGTGACAGCTATAGGCATGCGACAGGTACTCTAAGGGGAGATCTGGTGTTATTTTCAAAGGGTGGGGGGAGCATCCCCTCCTGCTACTTGTAAAAGCAATCCAGTGGCTAGTTAGCTTCTAGGATTGCTTTTACATGACAGCCAACCATCGGCTGTATGAAAATGGTACCGGGATGATGCCTGCAGCTGATTCCAGTATAACCACATGAAGTCTAGCCATGTATGGATATGTCGCTGGTCAGCAACTGTTCAGACAATGAACACCTAGATAAGGTCTACTGTATGTATGGCATAATGTAGAGCAGGGGTCAGGAGTAAGTAAAAAACAAAAGAACATATTGAGTGCAGCAGTCGGGATGAGCACCACATTCACATAGGAGTCTTTTCTTACATCAAAGTCCTTAGCATTCCCTCTATAAATCAGAATCCCTCCTTACATCTATCTCCCCAAAGCGCCACCTTACATCAAAGCCCACTTATATCCTCCACAGTGCCCCTTACATCAGTGCTTCCAGAGTGCCCCCTTACATCTTCCAGAATGCCCCCTTCATTCCTCTTTCAGAGTGCCCCTTTACATGCTCCTCCAGAATGTTCCTAAGTTAGTGCCTCCTTACATCCTCTTCCAAGGTGCCCCCTTATATCCTCCTCCAGAGTGCCCCTTATGTCCTTCTCTTCCAGGAGTGCCCCCTTAAGTCCTCCTCTTCCAGAGTGCCCCCTGTATGTCCTCCCCTTCCAGAGTACCCGCTTACGTTCTCCTCTTTAAGAGTGTCCCTTATGCCCTTCACTTTCAGAGTGTCCCTTAGTGCCCCATTAAGTCCTCCTATTCCAGAATATCCCCTTAAGTCCTCCTCTTCCAAAGTGCCCCCTTACATCCTCTTCTTCCAGTCCAGAGTGCCCCTTTATGTCCTCCTTTTCCAGAGCGACCCCTTGCATCCTCCCCCTCCAGAGTCCTCCCTTACGTCCTCCTCTTCTAGAGTGCCCCCTTATGTCCTCCTCTTCCAGAGTGCCCCCTTATGTCCTTCTTTTTTAGTGTGCCCCCTTACGTCCTCCTCTTCCAGCCCAGAGTACCCCCTTATGTCCTGCTCTTCCAGAGTGCCCCCTTACATCCTCCTCTTACAGTCCAGAGTGCCCGCTGCCCCCTAGTTCCCTCCTACGCCCTCCTATTCCAGAGTGTCCCCTTATGTCCTCCTCTTCCATGCAGTCCACAGTGCTCCCTTAGTGCCCTCTTACATCTTCTGCTTCCAGAGAGCCTCCTTTCAGATACTTTCCTGGTGGATGGCAGTAAAACGCTTTTAAAAAAGTCATTAAGCTGCACATGCACAGCTCCAGAGACAGCCCATTAGTAAACTGCTGAGCTTGGCCTCTACTCGCATGGCAAGGTGTGTGAATATAAGCCAAACCATGCTGCTCGATTTGAGGCCAAGCCCAGCAGTTCTCTAATTGGCTGTCTCCGAACTGCATGCAGTTCAGAGTTGCCAGCAAGGACATTATTTATGGGCACTTTTCTGCTGTCTATAAATGTCTGAGAACAGCAGAAAGTTTTATGGATGGTTAGCAACACTTATATGGTATAATATATGGTATACTATATCATATGGTAGTTTTAGCATTGATCAAATGCTTCTTTTACAGTTATGTCATGTGACAGACTGAATAAAGAAAAACCTAATCTATGTATACAGTAAATAGTATCATGTGAATTAAAGTGGTTCTAAAGTCAAAAGTAGTTTTTCTTACCTTAATCCATTCTATGCATTAAGGTAAAAAAACATTCCAGTTGCTATTCCTCCTCCCCCCAAATACTTACCTGGGTCCTATATTGATCCAGCGCAGTGCCCATCTGTAGGTCTTTTCTCCCCTCTCACAAGCTATCACAAGCTTAGCTGAGCAGTGAAAGCCATTGGTCCCTGCCAATCAATTCCTGTGAAGAAGGAGCTGGGGACTTTGTGTGTCTATGCATGCACACAGCCCAGCTTGGGAGTGTACCCCCATAGGAAGTGACTTCCTATAGTGGCACACAGAGAAGAGGAGGAGCAGAGAGTGCCAGCATGGGACCCCAGAAAAGGAGGTACGGAACCGATCTGTGCAATATCCTTATGTTAGTGTAAAAAAAAATTACTTTACAACCCATGAAAGCAATTCTTGCTTTCATGTATGGACACGGACATTTATTATGGTATATGAAAAAATCTTTATAGTGACTCAGCAGCCCCACATAACACTCTTGATCTCATGTGATGCAGCTTAAGGAGCATGAAGGAATGTGAGAGCTGTGCTGTGTATTATTGTTGTCTACAGCAACGTTTCTCAACCTTTTTTTAGTCAAGGCACCCTTTAAAAATGATGGACAATCTCGAGGCACCCCATTCTAAAATGTAAAAACTATTCTGATAGTTTTAGATAATGCAGCAACATCCACATGTCCAAGTAGGACACCCAGCATTAGAGGTGATATATTCTTGCAAAGCAAATACATTTTTGCCATCTGGTATTGACAAGTATTCCAATACTTTTCCGCAATTTAGCTAATGTGACCCCACCACTGATGGAGAGGGAAAGGGAAGGGTCAAACAATGATGCTATGCAGGTGACTGACATCCTCCTTATCAACTGATGAAGCTATTGGACGTTAGGCAGCTAGAAGGTTGTAATGGTGCACAATGAAAACCTGTGGCTTAGTGTAACTAAAATGCAGCCTTCATCCACACGCCGCCTTGTATGCAATTTTTGGGCAATTTTTAGGCATTTTTCCAAGGCACCCCTGAAGAAACCTCAAGGCACCCCAGGGTGCCTGGGCCTCCTGGTTGAAAAAGGCTAGTCTACAGTATGTGGGTGGAGTTCTGGAAGTCTCATAAATGATTAAAAACCTAAATATAAATATCATGTGAATCAAACTGTGTTTCACATAATGTTATGTAGATTTGAAACAGTTTTTAATCAGTCATGTGATCTTGAGAGCTCCACCCACTTATTCACATATTCAGCAATGATTGACAGCATTTCCTCATTGCTCCATTTTTTTATCATGCTGTGTGAATTGTGGAGGTCAAGCGCTAAATGTTGAGGAGGAAAAGAAGCAATTCAGGGCATGTGCAAACTGAATGTCACCACAGAACAGTGAAGATTGCTCACAATAGCGTTGCCACTCTTAATAGGGAATTGGCAGGATCACCAGGTAATTGCAACCACAACTCAACTAATTCCTTCTATGCATTAAGGTAAAAAACTTTCTGCAAGCAGCTCCCCCTAAATACTTACCTGAGCCCAATCTCGGCTCTCGGCATTCTCTCTCCCCATTGGCTCAGATACGGCAGCAGGAGACATTGGCTTCTGATGCTGTCATTAACAGCCAGTGAGGAAGGAGCGGGGGGCAGGGCCAAGCTGTGCTCTGTATGTATAGCTCCCAACTGTCCCTGATTTGGAGAGACTGTACCTAATTTGAAGAAAAATCATTCTGTCCCTCTTTCCTCCTCATTTGGTCTGATCTACAGTCAGGTCCATAAATATTGGGACATTGACACAATTCTAATGTTTTTGGCTCTATACACCACCACACTGGATTTGAAATGAAACAAACAAGATGTACTTTACCTGCAGACTTTCAGCTTTAATTTGAGGGTATTTACATCCAAATCAGGTGAACAGTGTAGGAATTACAACAGTTTGTATATGTGCCTCCCACTTTTTAAGGGACAAAAAATAATGGGACAATTGGCTGCTCAGCTGTTCCATGGCCAGGTGTGTGTTATTCCCTCATTATCCCATTTACAAGGAGCAGATAAAAGGTCCAAAGTTAATTTCAAGTGTGCTATTTGCATTTGGAATCTGTTGCTGTCAACTCTCAATATGAGATCCAAAGAGCTGTCACTATCAGTGAAGCAAGCCTTCATTAGACTGAAAAACAAAACAAACCCATCAGAGAGATAGCAAAAAAATTTGGTGTGGCCCAATCAACTGTTTGGAACATCCTTAAAAAGAGAGAATGCACCGGTGAGCTCAGCAACA
>BLSH010306817.1:29852-65951 GCA_018402905.1 Glandirana rugosa
TTTACACTTCCGAAAAAATCTACAACAAACCGTTTGAGATTAGACCGGAAGGACAAAAACTCCGAGTGGTTACCAAATGTAGAACACAACTTGGGAGACATAAGTGAGACCATTTCTGAAGAGAACTAACAACTGAAACTGTGTATATGTGGATGGAGGACCTCTCACAAGAACTAGACCGGTTGACAACACTTCTCACAAAAGAAGTGGTCCCTTTCTTAAGAAGCCAGTAGGTGGTGTCAACAAAAGGCACCAGAAGGCCCAGAAAACCACAACGACTCGAGTGGTCACGCAAGAAAGAAAAATTCCTACAAGGTTTGTCGAATAAACCGGTGTGGATTACAAACTCTCAATATGAGATCCAAAGAGCTGTCACTATCAGTGAAGCAAGCCATCATTAGGCTGAAAAAACAAACCCATCAGAGAGATAGCAAAAACATTAGGTGTGGCCAAATAAGCTGTTTGGAACATCCTTAAAAAGAAAGAACGCACTGGTGAGCTCAGCAACACCAAAAGACCCGGAAGACCACGGAAAACAACTGTGGTGGATGACCGAAGAATTCTTTCCCTGGTGAAGAAAACACTCTTCACAACAGTTGGCCAGATCAAGAACACTCTCCAGGAGGTAGGTGTATATGTGTCAAAGTCAACAATCAAGAGAAGTCTTTACCAGAGTGAATACAGAGGGTTCAACACAAGATGTAAACCATTGGTGAGCCTCAAAAACAGGAAGGCCAGATTAGAGTTTGCCAAACAACATCTAAAAAAGCCTTCACATTTCCGGAACAACATCCTATGGACAGATGAGACCAAGATCAACTTGTACCAGAGTGATGGGAAGAGAAGAGTATAGAGAAGGAAAGGAACTGCTCATGATCCAAAGCATACAACCTCATCAGTGAAGCATGGTGGTGGTAGTGTCATGGCGTGGGCATGTATTGCTGCCAATGGAACTTGTTCTCTTGTATTTATTGATGATGTGACAGCTGACAAAAGCAGCAGGATGAATTCTGTAGTGTTTCGGGCAATATTATCTGCTCATATTCAGCCAAATGCTTCAGAACTCATTGGACGGCGCTTCACAGTGCAGATGGACAATGACCCGAAGCATACTGCGAAAGCAACCAAAGAGTTTTTTAAGGGAAAGAAGTGGAATGTTATGCAAAGGTCAAGTCAATCACCTGACCTGAATCCGATTGAGCATGCATTTCACTTGCTGAAGACAAAACTGAAGGGAAAATGCCCCAAGAACAAGCAGGAACTGAAGACAGTTGCAGTAGAGGCCTGGCAGAGCATCACCAGGGATGAAACCCAGCGCCTGGTGATGTCTATGCATTTCAGACTTCAGGCTGTAATTGACTGCAAAGGATTTGCAACCAAGTATTAAAAAGCGAAAGTTTGATTTATGATTGTTAATCTGTCCCATTACTTTTGGTCCCTTAAAAAGTGGGAGGCACATATACACCGTTCACCTGATTTGGATGTAAATACCCTCAAATTAAAGCTGAAAGTCTGCAGTTAAAACACATCTTGTTTGTTTCATTTCAAATCCATTGCGGTGGTGTATAGAGCCAAAAACATTGTATTGTGTAGAATTGTGTCGATGTCCTAATATTTATGGACCTGACTGTATATCTTTCAAAAAATGTTTCCCAGTGCTAAACATTTCATCTAATTTCTAAAAATTGCTACATTTGTAAATGTCAAAAGCCAGTATAAAGGAATAGTAGTGGTAAAAAAAAAAGGACTTGTGAGTTTAACTAATCATTTTTTTGTATAATTTTCCTTTAAGAGGGTTTGACAGGGGGTGTGTCCTATGCCTACATACTTTTGCTAATAGGTGTCCCTCATTCCCATCTCAAAAAGGTGGGAAAGCAGACACAGAGCTGACTCAGAAGTTATGGCCCCCATAGGAAGTGGCTTGCTATGGGGGGCACTCAGCAAGGGGGAAGCGCCAGGAGTGCCAGTAGGGAACCCAAGAAGAGGAGGAGCGGGGCTGCTCTGTGCAAAACCGCTGCCCAGAGCAGGTAAGTATGGCATGTCTGTTATTAAAAATAAAAAACAACTGCGCCTTTACAATCACTTTAAAACCAGAGGATCAGCATGACAGTGAGGCCACTAGCATTTTCATAAGGATAGGCTAGCAATGACAATCTGTATGCTGCACTGATGAAAGAACCACTTTAACTTCATTCAGTCAGTTTTTTTGCAGCTTTCGCAAATCTGTCTTGCTGACTCTAATTATGTTCAGTTTATATGTAGCACACTGTCATCCCAATCATTTTAAAGCTTTTATCTTCTGCACAGTAATATTGTATACAATGTAAATCGAGCAAGCTGTTTACTTTGTGTCTGGAAATCGCAATGCTTTCTTTGGACACACGATCACAATGGCTTTGCACTATGTTACGCAGCAGACCTGTGTATTGTCATCCCTTACAATAAACAAGATGGTGTTTTTTCAGGACGTGGGACTTGTAGACACTTAAAATGTAATGGCAGCAAAGCACGCTTGCATGCCAGTGGCCCATTCTAATTAAACAGAACATCCAGATTAACCTTTTTATTTCCTACAGGATGCCAAAAAGTTCTGAAGGCTTTCAGCAGCTTACCCATAATATATTTCATTCTTCAAATGCACAATCAGCTGTCATCGCTATAGTAACCATAACCAACAGGACAGTCCCAGAGCCCGCTGATTAAATCCAAAGCTTGATGCCGTAGTGAAGTAACATTAACCTCTTTTTGCCTGGTTTTATTCGATCCAACAATTTGCTGCATTCAAAGTACTTCGTTTGTAACCCTTAACTGTCAGGCATTAACGCAGTCCAGACATAGCCTTCTATTTTACCATGCAAAGCATTAGCTTGGGCTGAAATACAATACAAATAATAATTGTGGCAGATTCCTGCAATTATCTGTGATATAAACCCACCCAGAATAGGGTCAAACAGGTAAAAACGTAGTACCCTTGTTCACAATAGCTGTGCAAACATCAAGGTACAACCTGGAAAATGCTTCTGAGCATGCATCTGTATTTGGTGCGTGTATATGTGTGCAAGGTGTTAGGCAGAGGCTGACAGAGGGAGAGATAGGGTGGGAGGGAGAGGATAGAGGGAGGTGCATGCATTTCACTGACTGCTGCTTCTGCTCCTTGAAACACACACACATACAAGCATCATACAACAGCATCCTCAGCCATCATCTAAAGGTAAACCTTCACAGGAAGCAGAAGCATCTTTTGATGAGTCTAGGAAATTAGCACTCATGGCAGTGTGCAATGCAACAGTCAGTTATTCTAGGGGTATGGTAAACTGCCCCCTCTTTTTCTAGTGGAAAATGCTTTCATCTCTAGAGGTCTATTGAATTAAAGAAACCATGATCTTGTTGCTGTATATAATCTCTAAATGGAGACGGGGATATTGGTTCCTTGGATCGGGCTGAAGACATCATAAGGAGAATTTATTGTTATATATGGTTTTTATTGCATATCAATTCCTTGGCATTTAACTACCATGGGGAACTTTGGGCGAAGATAGACAAAATGTGGGACTTACTGGACTTACTGGGCTGCTTCTCAGGTTGACAAGAGGATGTATAGAAGAAGTGGATGCGACACACACAAGCAGACCTTTGATCATGTAGACCTTAAGAGTCAGCTTAGGTAAGTCCACACCATTCACATCTATTGTTCTCCTGTGTAATGATGCACACGGAGGGGCCTGGAATACATATCCTATAGATATTACTTGCTTAGAAACATTTTGATAAAACAATAATTTGTATAATATGAAGCGTAATCTGTAATAGATATAACATAATATCAGTTTATGGTGCAGCGGTATATGGTACTTCCTAAACCAAGACAATATGCATAATCAACCATGGTGTTCGACAGCGGCTTAAGTATTAAAGCCCAGCAGAACGGAAAAGCCGGAGTTAAGGCAATTAAAGGAACCTGATGTTTAATCCACACAGTGATTCAGTGAATTATATCTGCTGCATTGCTGGAATCTTGAAATATTAGTTGAGCTTTTATCTGACCCAGTTTTCCGCTGCTTAGAAATTTGGTTTGTATAGTCTCCACCAGGGAACAGTTGTCATACCTGTAAATTGTTTCAGAGTGATCTTTGACCTTTGAAATGTCAGGTTTACAATACAAAATTCACTTTGGTGTCAGTGCTGCACAAATTCATAGTCGTTTGCTGCGTGATGTAATGCCAAGTCAGAATGATATAAGTTAGCTGACAGCTGAAGCTTACGTAGCCACATTTTTGTGAATTTTATACTATATTGTAATTCTTTTCTGCATAGTGTCTTTTATCTTCAGCAAAATTTAACTTAGACCTCAGTAATGTGAATATGTGATATATGTTGATCTGTAAAGTACACAGATTCTGGAATTCAAATGCAGAGCATACATAGAATTCTTATTTATTAACAAGTATAATTTGTTTAAATCTATCTGAGGATGAACTAGGATTGATGCTTCAAATGTTTGTCTGTTCCTTTGATGCGTCTTAATCCTGTCTGCTTTCAAGTGCGGATGCTGGCGATATAATTAGGGCACAAATCTGCACCAAATGTTATCTCCCCACATCTCCAAATAAAATACAAATGCATTTATTTTGAAATCCTCATATTTTTTTAATAGTACAATTATACCTTCAGTATCCATGAATATTTGCAACAGGTACTGCACTTGCCTTACTTACCCAGCAAAATCAATCTTGAAATACAGCAGCCAACCAGCATGACATTTGCCTACATTTTTTTTTTTCTGGATCATTCACCAGAAGAGGCCATATTACAAGGCTTAATACACTATGTCTCCTGGAAGCTTCTAAATGTAGGGTATTAGGCTTTCCAGCCCCACTGAGCATACAGACACAACATACAATGAAGCGCGTATCTTATTGGTTGCATAATCCTGGATCATTGCAGAAGCAAAGAACAACAACGAATGCAGTCCCTTGTGAGCGATAACACACATAGTGAAAAGTTTTCTTATTAATATGAAAATATTCATAACAGTAGTGGTTGCTGATGATTGATTCAAGGGCAAGGGGCAGTCCACACACCATATTCTGCCAGTATGAGCAGAACGATAGTTCTATATCATTTTTGAATTATAAGCAGCTTTGGTAAATTATTTCTATTGTGTTGCATTTTACTTGCAACTTTATATTCAAAATATATTGAATAATTTGTAATTTTTGATACATTTTTAAAATATTAAGGTATTTTAAAAGGAATGTGTGGTCTTTTTGAAGCTAAGGTACTGTAAATATATGAGTGTCATCAGTTCAATCTAAACAATTAATGTAATGGGTATTGATATTTTACTAACTATAAATTACTATATATCAGTAGGTGCTGCCATATTTGCCATATTTAGGATATGGCACTTCCTGGTAAATAGAGCAGCATAGTGACTGTGTTCTCCTAATTCTCTTACCTCATTGTATGTCTATAGGCCAGTTCAGGCTGACTGAAAAAAAAGACACCTTCAAAGCAGTATTAAACCCAAAACCAAAAATGTAATATATTACAGGTTATCAATCTTTAGATGTGATGTCTGCATCAGTTATCTTTTCTTTGGCACCTCTGTTTTCACCTGGTGATCTGGCCAGTAACACAACTGTATTAGAGATACAGAACTCTAGAGCAGGGATATGCAATTAGCGGACCTCCAGCAGTTGCAAAACTACCCATCCCATCATGCCTCTGCCTCTGGGTGTCATGCTTGTGGCTGTCAGAATCTTGCTATGCCTCATGGGACTTGTAGTTCTACAACAGCTGGAGGTCCACTAATTGCATATCCCTGCTCTAGAGGAATGAGTACAAGAGGCATGGCAAACAGCAGCATTGGCAGTATGGGGAGGAGGGTAATGTTAAATGTATTACCAGATTTATATACACTAACAAATTATAAGGTTACATGTTATAAGCAGTTATAGTAAACATGTCTTTTACTTTTGGGATAAAGGTTTCGCATGATTAATAAAAGCTTATCATTTTAATCACCCCTGCCAGTGTTAAGTGGTTTGTCTCATGCATGTAAACTGATACATTCTGCTAGAGAGCTTGTGCTTTTGAAAAACAACAGACTTGCTGGCTGGATCACCAGATGTAAATAGAAGAAAGAAAGCATAACAAAGGAAACTAATACTGACATCACATCTAAGAATTGGTAAGCTGCAATATAATAAATGTTTGCTTTTAGGTTTAATATTGCTTTCATACTTAGTATGTAATTGATTTTATCTACTGTTATACAGCTGGGATGCATACTCCACTGCCTGAACTGTAGAAATGCAAAAAGTCAATCAAGGAAGAATCTACAATCAATATTTTATTGATAATTATCAAACTCATATACAGCTAGCATGTAAACAATATATATAGAAATATTTTAAGTAAACTTTACAATAAAAATCAAAATGTGTACTTGCTAGATATACTTCATATTTTCATTCACAAACACACATATTAACCACTTTAGCCCCGGAAGGATTTTTTCCCTTAATGACCAGGCCATTTTTTGTGATATGGCACTGCGTCGCTTTAACTGACAATTGCGTGGTCGTGCGACGTTGTACCCAAACAAAATTGACGTCCTTTTTTTCCCACAAATCGAGCTTTCTTTTGGTGGTATTTGATCACCTCTGAAG
This sequence comes from Glandirana rugosa, assembly GCA_018402905.1. Taxonomy (NCBI): domain Eukaryota; kingdom Metazoa; phylum Chordata; class Amphibia; order Anura; family Ranidae; genus Glandirana; species Glandirana rugosa. Next base: position 36,527 of record BLSH010306817.1, read on the forward strand.
TTTTTATTTTTTGTGCTATAAACAAACAAATTTTGAAAAAAAAAATTTTTTTTTTACTTTTTACTATAATAAATATCCAAATATATATATATAAAAACCAAATTTATTCATCATTTTATGCCGATATATAGTCTACATATTTTTGGTAAAAAAAACGCAATAGGCGTATATTGATTGGGTTGCGCAAAAGTTATCACGTCTACACACTATGGGATAGATTTAGGGACTTTTATTTATTTTTTATTGCATTTACTAGTAATACCGGTGATCTGCGATTTTTAGCAAGACTGTGACATTGCAGCAGACAAATCTGACCCCAAATAACACTTTTTGGGGACCAGTGATATGTAAAAAGGACACTGGCAAGGAAGGGGTTAACGCTAGAGGCGATCAAGGGGTTAACTGTGCTCCCTAAGTGTGGTTTAACTGTAGGGGGGATGGGTTGGCATGGACATGACAGAGATCACTGTTCCCAATGACTGGGAACAGTAGATCTCTGCCATGTCCCCTGTCAGAACGGAGATCCGCCTTGTTTACATAGGCAGAACCCTATTTTGCCTTTGTACTAGGCGATTGCATTCCCGCAGCGTGCAGAGGGCGTTAGCGCGTGCAGCCACCAGTGCGTGCCTGCCCGCAACTGCGCCTCTGCGAGCCGCCGTACAGCTACGCCGGCTTGCGCAGGAGAGCCAAACTGCCGCCGTATAACGTTGTACAGTGGCTGGTCAGCAAGTGGTTAAGACAGCCAGATGAATTTATGGAAGAATCCTAAAAGTCCAATTGAACCCTGAATTGAAATCAACTAAATACATTTCAGGTGCCTCAAAACAAAAGGTCTTTCTAAAGTAGCCACTGCCTGTGTAGAAAAGCCTGTCTACTGTCAGCATACTGCAGAGTGAGACCCTTGCTCTCTTTTTGCAGAAATCTGAAATACCCCCTACTTAGTCAGTGCCAGGGCATTCCAATCAGCAGAGAGCATCAACTTCACTGATGGCAGAGCTATACATCTGAACCAGCAGAGGTGTGTCAGCCCTCTGCAATAAAATCGCTACTTCCACACAGAAAGCAAGGATCCCACTCTTCAAATACTGGAAGGGGACAGGCTTTTCTACTCAGGCTGCCACTGCTTTGGAATAAAAGATTACATTTAAGATATTGAACACCTTTTGGGATGTACCTTGAATGCAACTAGATTATTCAAAATGAGGACTCTGCTGGGCTTTACTATTTCAGTTGTTACAATTTTGCAGGCTTCCCTTTAGAAGATGTATATTTGTCATTTTTTTTTTTTAGCTTTGCTTGAATCTGATATTTCACCTTACTGGAGGTTTGACAGTTGACTTACCTCACTTGCTGTCTTCCACTTCTATGAATGCATATTGGTGCCATTAGAGAAATGTAAATATACTATATTTGCAATGGAACACCTTATGATTCAAGGACTGCATTCTTGCTTGGCAGTCACCATACTGATGTAGTCACCTTACTTGTGCCTTCACTGAGAGAGTAGGTTGGCCTGGAGCATGTCACTCAGGCATTTAGATCCTTGAGAAATTGCTAACAAAGTTGTCAACAGACCATTACCTTCACTAATTTCAGTGTTGGTGTGGCAGCCAAAGGGTTACTTTGATAATAGAGTATTTAGCTGTTGAGTCCCTAAAGCTCCCTGCTTTCTCCACTGCAGCCCACAGGCCCTGCATTCTTTGTATTTTCTGCTGTGCTAAAGAAAAATATGTTTCCGGAAGCTACTAGAAGGAACTCTGGGTAAATGTGATCATGGAATTTCACCCTACAATTACTTAATGTACAATAATCACTCCAATACTACATTTATCTTAATATTTCTGTTGAGCCATGCTGATGGCTATTATCAGTACACCAAACAACTCATGGTGTCGCTCAGGCCCCCTCACATTCTCGCTGTCCTGTGATTGAAAGGTTAATGGCAAAAATGGCTGTCCTGTCTAATGTTTATCACTCCCCATGGCTTGCAACAATTTGAATTTGCGTGAGCCTCTTCATTCTTCACATGCGTTCTTTCAGTAGAGACGTAACCAAATACCATAGGGCACTAGAACAAAATGTGGATGGATCCTCTACACATTATACCAATGCTATTTATAATATCAATGGACTCTTGAGTTGCAATTTTGTAATAAAATGGGGTATATAGCATTTTCTTCCAAAGATGACTAAAAGGGCCTACAAGAGTCTTTTTTTAATTATTATTATAGAAAGAATGTGAATAAACAGTTGGTAAAAACTGAGAGTGACAGTTGACTACTTGGGTTTTGGCATACTGGTTCAGTAAAGACAAGAGCTAATCATGTTAATATTTAACATATATGTATGAAAGATAGTCTTGAGAAGAGATTATACAATAGTATTATAGAAAAAAGTAACCCACACAAAGACCTTGAGTACATGCTGCAGTCTGCAAGCACTAGAGCAGTGGTTCTCAACTCCTGTCCTCAGGACCCACCAACAGGCCAGATTTTAAGTATTGCCTTGGGGAGATGCCGACTAGAATACTGCAATCACTGAGCATAAAATGATATCACTTGTGATGTATTTCAGTTATCCTGCAAACCTGGCCTGTTAGTGGGTCCCAAGGACAGGAGTTGAGAACCACTGCACTAGAGGATCTGAGCACACCTGTGTCTGTGAAAAATGTTTTGGGAAATATATCTTCTGGTGATTATTAGACTGAACTGGCAGAACTGGAACTTTTTAAGGAATTCATGAGAAAAGTGTATTATTTATTTCAAAAACTATATAAATAAACCACACAAAACCTCAATGCGAGAAGAGTACCAAAACTGCAAAAACCAGCACTTAGCTTTTCCTCTTTTCTCCACTTTCCTATACTAATTTCCCATACTTCTTGCACCTTCTTTCTTACTTCCTCTTTCCTTTACAGAAATCACAGATCCTACCTAGTAATAATGTCAAAGCTGAAATCCAACAAAGGCATCAAAAGTAAAAATTACCCAAACAATTGATTTCCGTGGTACCTCTGCTGTTATGATATAATTCCTGAGCACCAATGGGGTACCATAGCATACTCACCCTTTCATTGCAGAATCCTAAAGAAATAGTGTTCTGCAGTACACCTTGGAAATATTCCAAAGAGATTATAAAACCTATATTTCATTAACAGAACAAACAAACCAAAATGACAACATTTGTAAATGGTATAATGATCTGTGCTGGGTCAATTTTGTATTGTATGACCTTTATTGTCCTGATTTAATACTTGTTCCATGGCACTAGGGCCACTTTATGACACAAGAGGATTTGGGATACAGAATAATTGATGGACCCCAGGCATATCAAACTGCATAGTGGGGTTTTGTAACAATTTTTAAAATAAATCAGAGCTGTGTTAGGGCTCTGAAGTTATGCTTATGCTGAACTGCATGTAAGACCATCCTTACCAAGAGCCAACTTGAGCACTTTGGAAGAAGCCCAGGAAAGCAGAAGGGTAGTTCATGTATTATTTCCTGGTATGCTTATTGGCAAAAAATGACATGGCTGTAAACACATCGCCTTGTATGTGCTACTTTATGCAGCACAAAATGGAGAATCTCTCATGATTATTTGGACTGGATATAAAGTTTACGTTTAGTATTTTTTTTTAATACAGCACCAAATACATTAGTATGTTTAATAGTGTGTATCCTATTACCTGCAGGCGGCTGGTGCTTCTGCTAAAAAACATCCCTGCAGTGGCTCTCAGGCTTCAGATTCTGCCCTGTGTGTCTTCAAGCACTATGTGGTGAGATTTTATATTGCAAAGGATGCCAATCACATCCCAAAAAAATAAAGCACTTTTGCTTTCAATGATGGAAACTCAGCAGAGCTTTACTCAAACTTCAGCTTTAAATCACACTGATCATTTTAAAGTGCACAAGTCATAAGACAATAATGGGGATGTCATTGCTGTTCTCCTTTTGAAAATGCTTTTTACTTGATTTTGTCTGGCTTCAATACATTCAAGTCACCGACCCTAAATAAGTATGCTGCAAACGAGTGTAAGAAACGTGTTGGGGTTCTTTATTTCTATACTTTTACCAGGTCAGTGATTCGGAAAGAAGTGAAGGCAAAGCATCAGTATGACAGTTCAGCAGCTAACATCAGAAGTCAGCAATGACAAGCTTCTTAACCACTTCAGCCCCGGAAGGATTTCCCCCTTTATGACCAGAGCACTTTTTGCGATTCAGCACTGCGTCGCTTTAACTGATAATTGCAAATTGAAGTCCTTTTTTTTCCCCACAAATAGAGCTTTCTTTTGACAGTATTTGATCACCTTTGCGTCATTTCTGATCACTGCTATAAGAAAATAAAGAGTAACAATTTTGAAAAAAAACACAATATTTCTTGCTTTTTGCTAAAACACATAAAAAAAAATATAAAAAAACAAATGTATTCATCAGTTTTGACCGATATATATACTCCCTCATATTTTTGGTTAAAAAAAAAATGCAATTGGCGTGTATTGATTGGTTTGTGCAAAAGTTGCCGTGTTTACTAACCATGAGAATTCATTTATGGGGTTTTTATTTTTATTTTTTTACTAGTTATGGCGGCATGTTGGACACTTTTTTGGGAATATTGGCATTTATACAGCGATCAGTGCTATGAAAATGCACTGATTACTGTGTAAACGTCCCTAGCAGGGAAGGGGTTAACACTAGGGGGCGATTACAGGGTTAACTGTGTTCCCTGGGATGTGTTAGTAACTGCATGAGGGCTGGGCTGACTGGGGGAGGAGAGTGATCATTGCTCCCATATACGTTCACACTCCTTCCCCCCTGTCAGAATAGAGATCCGTGTGTTTATATACACGGATCCCCATTCTGTCACTGCGGAGGAGCGATCACGGGTAGCCGGCGGACTCAATGACAGGCAACAGTACTCTTTGTTAGGTAGAACTCACTTAATCTAGTAGATTTCATATTGAGTGCACCCTACCCGCTCCCTGGCTCCCCCTCTCATGATACGCAATCTCGCAGCCGCCGTCAGGTGACGGCGATATGCCATATCGAGCCATGTTGCCCCCTGTCAATCCACAGCGGGTGGTTGGCAACTGGTTAATTATCCAATGAAAAATGCACTTCAAAGAAGAATCTTGCTGCAGTTTGTGGTTTACCGGGATTATGGCTGAAACTATCAGCCATAACCCCAGTATTTTTTTTTCAGCCGGAGGCTGGTTTTCTCTTGAAAGGGTTCCGAGTGGCTCATGAGCTGCTGGAACACTTTCAGAAGTGGAGGACAGGGACTATTCCCCTCCCCCCGCTGCTAGCCGGTGTTTCTTGGGCTTACCGTTTCCACTGATTTGCCTGACAAATGATCCCATGGTGCAGCCAGATGGTCACAGAGGCAATAAAAGACTAGATCGTCTTTGATCACCTCTATGGTCTTGGAGGACCAGAGCGACGTCATGACGTCACTTCTGGTCCAGGGTAGCACTAAATGATTTTTTAAAAGTCCAATTAAGAGCCGGCACAACTGTAGTAGGATATGTGTTGGTTTATTTCATCTCATCCATATAAAATAACAGCGAAGGCTGATGTGTTTCGGCGTTTGAAGCCTTATTCACAGCATTTTTTCTCTTGCTTTTAAAGATAAAGGAGAGATTTGGGGTCTTTTTGACCCCAAATCTTTCCATAAAGAGGATCTGCCATCCTTATTTATATTAGGCTGGGTTCACACCTATGTGAATTGGATACGGCTTATACTGCATCCAATTTGCAGGACACTTGAAAACACATTGTTTTCAATGTGTCCAGTTCACATAGGTGTGGTGCATTCGCACTCCGCATTGCACAGAAAACGTGTGCAATTATGTTCAATGGGAACGCATCTGACACGTAGATGTGTTCCGCACTGAATAGGGATCTTTCCCCCTGCTTGCGGCACCTCCTCCCTTCCTCTCCGGGGCAGCTGCTGTGCTGTGAGAATGAACAGGAGCCACCGAACGGCAAACAGGCTGGAATTCATACTGCTATGTTGTGAATCAGACAAGGGGTGTTTACATTCCTTGTAATAGGAATAGAACTGATTAAAAAAAAAAAAAATGACAGTGTAAAAATAAAAATAAAAAATGAATTAGAAAACTTTTTTTTAAAGTGCCACCATCCCTCCATGGTCCTCCATATGTAAGCATGTAAACAATGTTCGCACCACTCATGTGAGTTATCGCTCCGAATATTAGAGCAAGAGCAATAATTCTAGAGCTAAACCTCCTCTGTAACCTGTTAACCTGTAAAGGCATTTAAAACATCACCTATTGAGATTTTTAAGTACCATAGTTTGACACCATTCTAGATTGTGCGCAATTTTAAAGTGTGAGATGTTAGGTATCTATTTACTCAGCATAACATCATCTTTCATATCCTGCAATAGAACTGGGGTATGTATTGTTATTTTTCATTCATTAAAATGTATTTTTTTAAAAAAAAAAAACGCTGCACAAATACCATGTGAAAAAATTGCAACAATCGCCATTTTATTTACTAGTGCCTCTGCTAAAAAAGTATATAATGTTTGATGGCTATAAGTAATTTTCTGGCAAAAAATACTACGTTAAACTTTAAAACAAAAAGTGCCAGAAAAGGCTTGGTCTTAAAGTGGTTAAAATAATTGGTTACTGTCTAGTGTTTTAGAGAGCAGATACAGGCGGCCCCCTAGTTACAAACATCCGACTTACAAACGACTCCTACTTACAAACGGAGGGAGACAACAGGAAGTGAGAGGAAATCTCCCCCTAGGAAGGGAAATTCACTCCTGTAAGAGTTATTATGGGAAAAGGTGTCTTCACTGGTGCTTTATCACCAAGGTTTGTTTCCACAACAACCCAAAATTTTCAAAATCCAATTATCATTGGGACAGGAAGTGAGGTGAAATCTTCTGAACAGAAACACAGACAGCAAAACAAACATTACAGGGGTGTTAACCCTTCCCTATGCTATCCAAAAAGCTTAAAAATAGTTTTTTTGGCTGGAGCTACACTTAAAAAATGTTCCTGTTCCCACTTACAAACAAATTCAACTTATGAACAAACCTACAGTTCCTATCTTGTTTGTAACCCGGGGACCGCCTGTAAATACGCCCATTTTCCTCACAAATTCAGGAGTTATAAACTTCAAGTCCATTGTTGGGCCCCTCACCTCTCCTTGCAGATAAATGTGCTTTTCTTCTTTGATAAAACAGCTGTGCACCCAGGAGGGGCGGATGTGAGGTTGCCTTCATAATTCAGCATTGTCTTTGATAGGGCAGCCAAAGAAGCCAATAGAGCAGCCAGTGCAACTACTCAAACTATCATTCTGATTACTAAAGTTTAAACTAGGAATTCAGCCTTTAAGTTTGTTTTTCACTTTTGGATAAAATGAGAAAGCATTAGAATGTCTTTGTTTTTACTGGGTGTCAAGATTTCTCCAGATATGCAAAAAAAAAAAAATGTCCTGGAGGGCAAATTCCCATCAAAAACTAAAATGAATGTACATAGGCGCATCCTGAGCCAATGTCAGTTAAGAAGTAAACAGGTTTTGGGAAAACTTCCCAAAATAAAGCTATAAACAAATCAGAGAGTGCAACAAACAGGATAATATGACAAATGAATTGATCAAAAAGAGATTTGGGTACACTCACACCGAGTAGCATGTACAGCAGCTTCTGGGTGGTCCATAACTTCCCAACTTTAGTCCACACCAGAGTTAGGCAGGCTATGGTCGAATTTCGAAAAAAAAATTCTTTTCAAAATCAGAAATTTTGTGCGTTTTTGATCCAATTGTGCCACCATTGATTTTCGAAATTCGGCCAACTAAAGGCCCGTACACATGGTCCAATTGTTGGTCAACAACAGTTGTCCAACAGCCTATTGGCTGAAAATGTGACCGTTAGTACACACGATTCGACAGCCAATTTCCAACTGTCGTCCAACAGAAGCTGGCTGACAAGAATAGAAAACTTTTGTTGGCCAACAAGGGGTTGGCCGATTGTTGGCATGCGTGTACAAAAGTTGGCTAACAAAAGTTGTACGTACAAACACGCATGCTCGGAATCCAGGAAGTGTTTGGTCGTGTAAACCTGCGTTCCTAGTTCACAAATCACATTCACCTGAACTTCCTCTTTATACGTTCGTAACACGTCACTACATTCAGCTTTGTTGGATGATTACTTGACTACAGTCAGTACGCTAGACAAAAACGCCGACAGCCGATTTGGACAAAAATTTGATGTAAGGTCGTATGATAATCGGTGCGTGCAGGGCCGTCTTTAAGGCAGGGCAAAAGGGGCATCTGCCCTGGGCCCCATCATTGTTGTGTGGCCCAAAGCCACTGCCTCAAACTTGCCAACTATCCCAGTTTAAATTCCCTTGTCCCTTGAAATTTTAGTCCCGTGATGTGTCCCAATATCTCAGTGTAAAATTATGTTGCTAATGCTGCCCAGCTCTGCCCTATTGCTGTGTACAGATGACTCACCTGCAGGCCCTGTGTTTACGTGTAAATAACCAGCATTGATATGTAAATAGAGGCTGCATTAATATGTGTATCATGCCCCCCTGAGGTCATATCCACCATCACTTCTGCTGAATGCTGCCCACTGGGGCAGTAAAGGGGCATGCTTAATAGACCTACATACAACTGTGGTCATTAAGCCTAACATCAGCCTGTGTACTAACCTCTTGCAACCAATCATTGAGCAGTAAAGATATGCAGCAACCTCTAGCAACCAATCTGTGAGTAGTAATAATGTGCAGTAACCTCTAGCAACCAATTTGTGAGTGGTAAGTATGTCCAGAAACCTCTAGCAAATAATCAGTGAGCAGTATTGATGTACAGTAATCTCTAGCAACCAATCAACAAGCAGAAGTCATGTGCTGTAACTTCTAGCAAATAATCAGTGAGTGGTAATAATACACTGCAACTTATGGCAACCAATCACAATCGCTGCCTGATCTGATTCAGTAAATTGCTATTTTTTGTATTTCTCTGAGCAGGTGGAGAGCGAAATTACATGGAAGGAGAGGGCCCAAAAAAATGTTTGCCCAGGGTCCATTCAATATTAAAGACGGCCCTGGGTGCGAGTGTACAAGGCTTTAGCCTTCAATTTCATCTCATGTTGCTATAGAAAATAATTTTTGTGGCCGAGAATCTTCTTTTCTTTCCAGGAATATTTGTTACTTACACTGCATTCTTTTTCTATTACATTTCTCGTACGATACTCCCATCATTGATCGAAAAATTGTTAGTTTTTCTAAAAATTTCCAACATGTCTGATTACTCAAATTTGATTGCTGCAGCCCACTAATGGTGCGAATTTCAAATGAAAATTCTTAGAAACAAATTTCAAAAGAAAATTCTTTCGAATTTCGACCGTGTATGGCCTGCCTTACCCTCAAGCAATAGCCAGTGGTGGGAGAGGCCAGGGCCAGAGCTGTAAACAGGCAATGAATGCCTATTATGGAAACATATTTGAATTTTTATGATTTTTTTTCTGGAGGTCTTTAAGACTTTTAACCACTTCACCTCTGAAAGGTTTACCCCCCCCCCCTTCCTGACCAGTTTTTTTTTTGCGATACTGCACTGTGTTATTTTAACTGACAATTGTGCCGTTGTGCGACACTGTACCCAAATAAAATGTACATTATTTTTCCCCATAAATAGAGCTTTCTTTTGGTGGTATTTGTTCACTTCTGCGGTTTTTATTTTTTGTTCTATAAACAAAAAAAGATCGACAATTTAAGAAATTAAAAATATATATTTTTTATTTTCTGCTATAAAACATCCAATTCAAAAATGCAAAAAATCTATTTTTTTCATCAATTTAGGCCGATATGTATTCTGCTACATATTTTTGGTAAACAAAATCCCAAAAAGCGTATATTAGTTGGTTTGCAGAAAAGTTATATCGTCTACAAACTATGGGATATTTTTATGGAATTTTTTTTTTTCAATAGTAATGGCAGCGATCAGCGACTTATAGCTGGACTGCGATATTTTGGTGGACAGTCGGGACACTAACTGACACTTTTGACAATTTTTGAGGACCAGTGACACCAATACAGTGATCAGTGCTACAAATATTCACTGTCACTGTACTAATGACACTGGCTGGGAAAGGATTGACATCAGGGGCGATCAAAGGGTTAAAGGCTGAAATCGCCCCAAAGTCAGAACTGACATGCAGGAATGAAATCGTGCAAGTTCAACTGAACTCGCACGACTTCATTCCCGCTGTCAGTTCTGACTTTGGGGCGATTTCAGAGACATTTGTGCGGGTTGCTGCACAGATGTCTATGGAAATCGAACCCCGAAGTCGCCAAAAGAAGTACAGAAAATACTTTTGGGAATCGGACGGTGCCATTGCTGGCAATTGACACCAATTTGACAAGTCAAATCGCATGCCAAATCGCTCCAATGTGAACCAGGGTTAACTAAACTGTGGGAGGTGCTTGTACTAGGGGAAGGCAGAAATCCATGTTCCTGCTTATCAGGAACACTGGGTCAATGTCTTCCCCGCTGACAGAATGGCAATCTGCCTTGTTTACATAGGCAGACTGCTCTTCTGCCTGTGTAATAAATAATCGGCATGTTCTGACAGATATCGAGCCCGCGGTACTGTACGGCCTGCGCGCCCCCAACCTGAAAGTGCTGGATCGCGTACTAGTTATGTGATCCAACATAGGAGAGCCACCTTATATATATATATATACAGTATACGTTCGGCAAGCGGTTAAAGTATAACTATTGCAGAAAACAAATTAAATCTTTCAACTGTGATATGTTACTTGATAGTTTAATATTTTCATTAGGCACAACATTTTAAAATACAAGATTATGCTTTTAAACTAACATTTGCATAAGCACCATTCACCAACCACAGTCTAACACATTTTGAAAGGGCTGAGAGATTTGTTGACAGCTAATACTGAACAGTGTGCAATGCATAAATCGTTTAAAAGTAATGTGGCCCCATCTAAACATCCCTAGAGTGCCATGAATCCACCGCACGATTCATAGAATTGATTAGCACATCTCCAATGGGCTTTTGCATCACAATGATGATGCAAAGTGCAATTATAACTTTTCATTCAAATTAATCTTAAAATGTTTTCAATCACTAGAACAGCTACCAACAATTCATTCTCTCCAGACATCTTCTATTGTCTGCTTTATAGTTTTGTGAATGTTATTTTTAATGTATTTATAAAATACACCTGATCTTGAGGCTGCTATCAGAAAATTGTGTTCTATTTTACAGGGTTATTTTTATTAGATATTTTATGAGTGTTACTTTTCTGTGCTTACATAACCCCAAGGCTGATGAATAATTTAATGAGAAATACTAGACAGTATGAAAACAATAAACATATTAAAACAAAGTGCACATGAATGTCTTTATATCATAAAGTGTTAAAGAGGAAGTAAACACCAGTGTTAATTTTGTCAACTAAAATATTTTCGTTGACTAAATAAATACTATTTTAGTCAACTAAAATATGACTAAAACGCAAACAATTCAGATGACTAAAATACTACTAAAACTAAAAATGGCATTTAAGTAAAAAACTATGATTAAAACTAAATTAAATTGAATTTATATCACTCTGTCTGTAGTGCAAACCTTACTACCTCAAATAATAAACATAGCAGAATATATGTATACCACCCGTAATGTATGAATGTAACACTATGTATCATGTTTTACAATATTTTCCCATATTGTCTTGTAGAAAATAAACTTCTCTGCAGCATTGCCCCTGAAGAAAGGACAAGCTCCTGAAACGAGGGATCTTTTTCAGCCATTGTTCATATGAATTCTTTTATGTCATGTAATGTTTTGCAACTGAATTCAATGATGTTATACGCATCTTAAATTGTAATCATTATTTAATAAAATTTCTAATTTTTATACAAAGAACATTTAAGTTTGCCTTAAAAGTCCCAAGTACTAGGGGGTACATTTTTCTTGTCCTACTTTACCAAATAATAAACATGTTATTCCATTTTTAGTCCAGGAGTATATAATGTTTGGCAGTGCTACAGAAATAATGCATTAAAATGTACCTAAACCCACTCTAGTCGACTAAAATGTACTGGAGATTTTAGGTGACTAAAATACGACTAAAACAACTCAGATGACTAAAATACAGATAAAACTAAAATGGAATTTTACTCAAAAGACTATAACTAAAACTAAATCAAAATTTGATGCCAAAAATAACACTAGTAAACACTGCCTCTGTTTTTTTGTGATCTGCAATGTAAAGGCATAATGTGCTAGTAGGCATCGCATACTAGCACATTATTTGAAACTTACTGGCAAATGAAGCCCCCATCGTCCCCGCTGGAGGCCGCATCCATCTTCGTCGTTTTCCTTCCGGGTCTGCAGACTACGGCTGCGTGACTGGCCGGAGCCGCTTGACGTCACTCCCACGCATGCATGCAGGAGCCAATGGTCACAGCACAAGGCTCTGAAGAAACAGTAGGGGCGGCCGTTCCTTCAGAGAACATGTGCCGATGACGGCATCGGCGCAGCATATAGTACATATCTCTTAAACGACGCACGTTTAGGAAATATTTAAAGCACCTGTAGGTAAGACTTATTATAGGCTTACCTATAGGTACAAACATTAGAGGGAAGTTTATACCTCTTTAATTGCCTAATGGTCACATACATGTTACAATCTGCACACACAATCATTGTACAATCAGCTTTAGATCTATGTAACATGAGGCCCTACCATCAAAAGGGGATTGTACAATCAGATTGTAATGTGTGTGGTGAGCTTATATCTTAACTGTGTAAGGTCTGCCCTATAGTTTTATTGCTACAGGATGGCACCTCTGTGCCGGATCCTGTATATATATACACGTGATCTGGCTCTTCTGGGTAGGGGGCGCACATGCATGCCGCTGGCGGCTCACGCCCGCTGTGATCACACACAGTGGGAGCCCAGCGGCAGGTACTGCAGACTCGATGTCTGCCGGCACCCATCGATCATTGAGCAGAGAGGAAAAACGATGGTCTGCCTATGTAAACAAGGCAGATCGTCGTTTTGACAGGCGGGAAGGCATGGATCCTCTGTCTCTGCAAAGCAGGAACTAGGATCCATATCTTCCCCTAGTAAAAGCACCTCCCACAGTTTAGTAAAACACATGTTAGGCACTCAGTTAACCTTTTGATTGCCCCTGATATTAATCCCTTCCCAAACCAGTGTCATTAGTACAGTGACAGTGCATATTTTTTTAGCACTGATCACTGTATTAGTGTTACTGGTCCCCAAAAAAGTATTTTGTTAGTGCCAGTGTTAGTGTTAGTTAGTGTCAGAATGTCCACTGTAATATCCCAGTAACGCTATAAGTCACTGATCGCCACCATTACTAGTAAAATAAATATATAAATAAATAAAAATAAATAAATCCCATAGTTTGTAGACCCTATAACATTTTGCCCAAACTAATCAATATACGCTTATAGGGATTTTTAACCAAAAATATGTAGCAGAACACATATTGGCCTACATTTATGAAGAAATTTGATTTATTTTTCTATTTTTTCATTGGATATGTTTTATAACAGAAAGTAAAAAATATTTTTTTTTCAAAATTGTCGGTCTTTTTTTTTGTTTATAGCACAAAAAATAAAAAACACAGCGGTGATCAAATACCACCAAAAGAAAGCTCTATTTGTAGGGAAATAAAGACATACATTTTATTTGGGTAAAGCGTCACATGATCATGCAATTGTCAATGCAGTGCCATATTGCAATAATGGCCTGTTAATGAAGGGGGGCAAATCTTCTGGAGGTCAAGTGGTTAAGGAATAACTAAAGGCAAAACTTTTTTTTAGCTTTGGACACAGTAGAGAGGGATTAGAACACCTGCTAATTTTTATTTCTGTCTGTGCCCCCATTTAGGAGCTTCACCCTTTTTGTCCAACATTATCATTAAATGTGAAAGCAAAAGAAAATCCCAAATTTTGAATTGTCCCCAGAAATGTAAAAGAGGGAAAATCTTCCAATGGGAACACTAGTTCTGGTGAGCTTGGGGTCCCCAAGGAATTCCCTTAATTTGCTGGGGTTTCATCTCACTTCCTGTTTGGCTATGGGACAGGAAGTGAAGGGAAATCTCTGAAATGGGACACAGAGGCAAAAAAATGACCGGAGTTAAACCCCTCATTTACCAAATGAAAAAAAAACTGCCTATAGTTCTACTTTAAGTACATTTTTATAAGCAATCAGTGGTTCTCTTGCTCTGCTCAGTCTCCAACATAATATATTTTGATCATTCATAACTGAATAAGGTAACTTAAACTTCCCTGAAGTTATATTCTTTAAAATTTTTGAAATGACAGCTGCTTTTGTTTCTTGACTGTGACCCTATTCAAATATGCACTGAAAAATAACAGCTGGAGTTTGATGATGAAAGTATATTAAAGGATTTGGCTGGTTGCAGAAAGGCAATACTGGTTTTATTTTAGGAACTGTGAGATTCTTTATTACTTGGTAAATATACAGTATTAATATGTAAAAGCCAAAAAAGGTTGCATTTGGCACCCTAAATAAGTGCAACAGAAAAGTGACTCTCTATGCCCCCTGACTCCTGGCCTAAACTTCACTCTTCTATCTAGCACATCATACTGTCTGCTGTACCATGTGCTTATATGAGAAAGTATCCAGTTCTCTTTATATTGTTTCTTTTATGTGGAATCCCTGGTGATCCTGCTAGTCCCCTCACTTTCCTATTAAAAACTGACCACACTAAGCAAAAGAACACAGTGGTCAGTTCTCTAGCTATGCTGGGAACTCAGTCTACTCTCCTCCAATGATCAGACTTGTCCTACACAGCCAATCACTGGAGAGTTCAGTATGCTGCGGCACTCCCACAGGAATTTTGAATGAACTAACATGTTTTTTTTTTTTTCAAGCATTTGCTGATATTATTGCAAAATGTACATGTTTGTAAAAATAAAGAAAAAAGTCCATTGCCTTTGTTAAGCTATTCATCAATGCAAAAAAAAAATAAAATGCTAGATGTTCCCAAACCTTTAAAAAATAGAATGTAATGAGTTAATCCTATATCAGAAACCTCAATTCTATTAAGAATCGAATGTCATTCTTAAAAATATTAATCACAAAATCTATCTAATATACTCATTCATAACAACCTGATACTGTATATAGTGAGTGTGTCAGTGAGCTGGGTTGTGTCACAGGGCTATCTTTGGTGGGAAGTGTAGTCACTTCTGGAAATGTCTATATAAGGTGAACACTGAGGTCACATGACTCTTTAAATGTCCTTCTTCAAGGAATGCATACATGTCAATGGATTATAAACATACAACTGTTGTAAGAATTTATAAGCTTTGAATTCTACAGAAATATTTAAGATGTTTACATATTTTGTTAAGTATAAAACCATGTAAAAATGTGCCACTTAGCACACACACATATATATATATATATATATATATATATATATATGTAAATGGCATTCAGCCTAGGTTCACACTAACAGCGGGAATTCCCACATGTGAGGCCCGACTTCAGGGCGATTTCAGAGAAATCTGTGCAGTTTTCTGCACAGGTTTATATTGAAATCTCACCCAAAGTCGCCAAAAGTAGTACAGAAACTACTTTTGGGAAATGGTGCGGTGTCTCACCGATTCGGACGGTACCATTGCCGGCAATAGTGCCAATTTTGCATGCAATTTGACACGTCAAATTGCATGCCAATCGCTACAATGTGAACCAGGGCTCAAGGTATTTATATCAACAAAATAAAAATGTAGACTAGATGTAGCTTTCACAATGGGCTTGACATTTTGTTTGGCTTTCATGTGGCTAGAAAACGACTGAGCAAATCATATAACGTATGCCTCGTACACACGTCCAGATTATTGTACAACTTATCGTTCACATTTAGTTGTATAATACTTGACTTATAGTCTAATGCAACAGTGCATTTAAGCACTGTACTTAAAGTACGATTTTTTTCGTACGATTCTGGTAAACCTTTCTGTTTGCGCAGCTACGTATCTGAAATGATCCTGTTTGCGTATCGGAAATCATGTCAAATACGTCTGCCATGCCTTTCTCTTTTATGTGAAAATCTTTAATAAACATCAGCTGATTTAATAATACTCTAATTCTAATACTAATAATTCTTGCTTTAAATTAATACTTATTATTGTCTTTTTAATTCAGTTTTTTTAATTACATGATTCAATTTCTTTCCATACATCAAAATTTTAAAAGTGCAATCAGAACAATTTATATTTAATATAATTATATCAGGCTTTCATGTAACATGCAGATTATTAACTGCAATTAATTAATTAACTACAATTATTTTTATATTTTTTACTACATTTACAATAATTTTACCATTACAATAATTACATTATAATAATTACAATTTTCTGTTCATTGATTGCAGAGAAAGATTGTGATAGGCTGCAAATGATTTTCTATTTGTATGTTGGAGCATTTTCGCGGTACGGACATGGTTTACGTTCTACCATCTCCTTCCGGGTTATTTTTGTGTTTCCAATCATGCGTTGTGTTTGTCTATCGATTTTTAGCGGATGCATACTGTACTGTTCACTGGGCTATCATCTGAGCAAAGTTTTCATGTTTGTCCTTTCGGATATTGTTGGACGGACTGTAGAGATTGGCCGTCGAAAGCTCTGTATTAATGATCAGGCTATCGTATGATTATTCCGAAAGCAATTTTTATCATCCGATAATCTGAACGTGTCTATGAGGCATAACTGGCCACTTTTTTTCCAGACTTGCCAGAAAATGAACACCTGACAAAGATTATGGGGTTGAGTTCCTAAAACTGGAGAGAGCAAAATCTGGTGCAGCTGTGCATGGTAGCCAGCTTCTAACCTCAGCTTGTTCAATTAAGCTTTGAAAAAAAAAGATGGACGCTGATTGGTTTCTATGCACAGCTGCACCAGATTTTGCACACTCCAGTTTTAGTAAATCAATCCCTGAATGTGACGAAAAAATATAAATAAAACGTAACTTCAGTCAAAACAGCTAAATACACAGATGAAATGCATATACTGTATAGGGGAGGGGGATTTACCTGCCAAAGGATTTGTATTTATACCCATTCAGATCTGATCTTTTCAAAGCTCTGCCACACAGCACAGCCGTGTTTGGCAGTAAAGGATGGTGTAATTTTTCTCTGCTGCAGGTAAGTAACAGTGGGGTTGATTTACTAAAACTGGAGAGTGCAAAACCTGATGTAGCTCTGCAGTCTTTTTTTTTTGTCAAAGCTTAAGGCTCCATGCACACTGAAGCTGATAAATGACTGTTTATGGTCGTTTGGGCGTTTTTTTTTAACAGCCCATAAATGTCACTTTATGTTATCCTATGTGTCCATGCACACATGGATGTTTATGGTAGTTTAACAGCTGTTGCGTTTATGGGCTGTTATCTGAACGCCCTGAATTGGCATTCAGGAGTCATTCTTCTGACCACAAAAAATGCTGGATGCTGATAAACACCGCTAAACGGTTGTTTATCGGCATCCAGTGCTTTTTGTAGTCAATGGAAGCTAATGAAGTTAAAAAAAAAAGCTCAAAAATGCCAACGCCGATGAGCAAAACGGGCATAAACGCTGCTTACAAAACGTTTTCTAAGCAGCCACATAATCCAATGCCCAGAAAGCCTAAGGCTCCATGCACACTGAAGCTATCATTTGGGCGTTTTTTTTTAACAGCCCATAAACGCCCCTCTATTTTATCCTATGTGTCCATGCACACATGGACGTTTATTGTCATTTAGGAGCAGTGGCGTTTATGGGCTGTTGTCTGAATGCCCTTAAATCGCGTTCATGAGTCATTCTTTTGACCACAAAAAATGCTGGAAGCTTAAAAACGATCATAAACGCTCAAAAACGCTGATGCCCATAAACACTAATGCTCAAAAACAAATGCTGATCAAAGCTGAAAAACTCACTACAAAGCTACTGACGTTTTTAGAGCATTTTTTTAATGTCCAGTGTGCATGGAGCCTAATTGAACAAGCTGAGTTTAGAAGCTGATTGACTACCATGCACAGCTGCAGCAGATTTTGCACTCTTCATTTTCAGTAAATCAACCCCTCTTACGGGGCTTGTCGCTCTACCAGCTTGTCACTGGACAGTCATAGGAGAAGCAGCAGCAGAACAGCAAAGCTCTCTCACGCCGCTATATCATGCTATCAGCACATTCCTTGTTAGCACATGAGCTCTGCCACACACCTGATTGGCACCTTGTGCTGCTTTTGTCTTTTCCCAGTCTGAGGTCTACTATACAAGACATTCCAAAGGCTGATACCTAGACAGAAACCAGGAATTTACTCTGCTTACATTAAAAATAAATGTAATAATGAGTAAAAAGCTGTGTTAATATATATACTTTATGTTTGCCTGGAGTATAGTTTTAAATAGGGAGTTGAACTGGATGAAATAGGCATTGCTATGGGGGCACACAGAGAAGAGATGCCCGGGACCAAAATGTTATTTTCAATTTCAGTGAAAGTTCATGAAAGTTGCAGGAATTGTACAGCGTCCAGCCTTGATAACCTTTAACTAGTAATTACTGCTTCTAGAACATAAGTTGTGTAATAGAAAATAGCAGTCACTGAGACCACTTACCTATTTTAAGGACCGGAAGGATACACACTTCCTGACCAGGCCATTTTTTTGTGATACGGCACTGCGTCGCTTTAACTGACAATTGCGTGGCCGTGCGACGTTGTACTGGAACAACATTTATATCCTTTTTTCCCCACAAATAGAGCTTTCTTTTGGTGGTATTTGATCACCTCTGCGGTTTTTATTTTTTTGCGCTATAAACAAAAAAACAATATTTTTTACTTTTTGCTATAATATCCAAAAAAATGTAAAAAAAACCTAAATTTCTTTATCAGTTTAGGCCAATATGTATTCTTCTACATATTTTGGTAAGAAATAAAAAGTCGCAATAAGCGTTTATTGATTGGTTTGCGCAAAAGTTATAGTGTATACAAAATAGGGAATAGATTTCTGGCATTTTTATTATTATTTTTTTTTTACTAGTAATGGCGATCAGTGATTTTCAGTGGGACTCCAACATTGCGGCGGACAGATCAGACACTTGATATTTTTGACACTTTTTTGGGAACCAGTGACATTATTATAGTAATCAGTGTTAAAAATATGCACTTTTATTGTACTAATGACACTGGGGGAAGGGGTTAACACTAGGGGTGATCAAGGGGTTAAATGTGTTCCCTCACTGTGTGTTCTAACTGTATGGGGGGTGGGCTGCCTGGGGAAATGCACAGATCCGTATTCCTGCATAGCAGAAAGACAGGATCTGTGTGATCTCCCCTGTCAGAATGGAGATCTGCCTTGTTTACACAGGCAGATCCCCATTCTGTCACTGCGGGGAATGATCACGGGTGGCCGACGGACATCTAGTCCGCCCCAACCACTGATTGGCTCTCCTGTTGGCCAGTGGGTGTGCACCCACAAAATCCCATTCCTGCGCCACGGCGATTTGCGGGAATGAGCCAACCTGCTGCACTATAATGGCAGCGCCTGGTCGGCAAGTGGTTAAAGAGCAAATATGTGGGGTTTGATAACATCGACGTGTCTTAAGTGTCATATAAATAGAAGTTTTAAGTGTCTACAGTAGGGTCTGGAACGTTGTATGAAGACAGCTTTCTCCTGTTTTCATCTGAGACAACACTACTGAAGAGAGCTCAACATTCTACACATTCCTGCTATTAAAAATATAGAAAGAAGGTCAAATATAGGCAAGTCACTGTCTGTGGTCATATAAGGTGTTGGTAAAAGACAATTTTAAACAAAATAAGCAATTGAAGTGGAAACTTCAAGAAATAAGCAGAATGCACATATGCAAACAATCTTATCTGCCCTAGAATTTGTATTTATATAGTCACTTTTCTGATTTATACATCCATTTCTCTGTTAGGGGATACTGTATAGTGGTGTCATGTCTCTGCCTGCAGCCTTCTGAGTGGACAAAGGAGTAACTGAACACTGATAGCTCACTGTCAGCATGTTCTTTCCCAGCACATGTGTATGGAGCACAGCCTGATAGGCTCCTAGTGCTGCCTCTTCCTCTACCATCCTCAGCAAATGATCAGAGGCTGATATCAACACCAGTTCAAGTACATACTGTACCTATCTATTCTTTTTTTTTTTTTTTTTTTTTTTTTTTTTTTTTTTTACGTAATACACATTTACACAGTTAACTACACAGAAATATACAGTATACATGTATCCAGTGCCCTCCTGCCCTCCTTAGGGGTTATGCTGGTTCTTGTTGTTCACCTGATCATACTGCCCTCTATCACACTTTTCTGCACACCCGGAGACACAGAACAGGCTGGTACTTTGTTTTGTTTTTTTATTAGGGGATTTGAACTTGGATGGGGTAAGGATGGTTATGGGGTGCCCATGAATTGAACAGTTCTTTACTCTATATACCTCTATATACACCTCAGTATATACGCTTCTCCATCTTCCTGCAGCACCACACTTGCTGCACTTTACACTCCTTGTTCCTCTCTCCTGCACAACACTTGCTTCTCACAAGTGAGACCTGGAATGATATTTACCAGGCCTCCAAAATGTCTCTTAGGCCTAGCTAGCACATGGTGAGGCTTTCTGTAGTTGAAACAGGACCTCCAAACCGCCCATTACAGGCAGAGGCTAATAGCCCGCAAAGTACTCTGTGCTAGCTAGTGTGATAGATTACTACTGCCAGCTCATCCTCTTCCAGGCCCTGCCAGCTCTTCCAGCTGCAACTGCCTTCTCCACTGCCACAGCAACATCAAAGTCCCCACACTGGCCTCTGAGTCCGTTCCAGATGGTCTCTCACCCCAATCTGCTACGGCATTCCTCTTCCAGTATCCTAGGGTATGATGCTCACTGACTCCTGACACTTGTAGTTCCACACTGAAGATCTCTCCCGATAGTGCTCTTTCCCGGTGTCCTTTCTGCTCTGCCTTGTGCCTGCCACCAAGATCTCTCTCCTCCTGGCTGCACCCGAACACTGCAGGCCCGGGGTCACCCCCCCAGACTGTGAGCTTCCCTTAGGCCGCGACAGCCACCACACTATTCCATCTCCAGACTTCCACCCAAACTTCTCCTTCCAGATTGGGCTGACCCTGGGTATTTAAGGAGGCCTGCCCCCTGCCAATACAGATTGGGGATTGGTCAGGGCTCCTTATGAACACCCCAGATGGCTACACCTCCTTTCCCCACCTCTCTTTCCAGAAAACACCAGAAGCTTCTGGAAAGAAGTGGGAGGTTCTGATGACACCATCTGTGAATCACACAGTCCTACCTGAGCCACTCCCAGCCTAGAATCAAAACAATCAGGCCTGCACTAAGTCAGGCCTGACTAAATTTTACCTTACCTAGCAAAAACCTATTCTTACACCTACCTAGCATGGAGTGCACTACATACATATATGTAAGCTGTTTTACCTGCCAAAATATTTGTGTTCCTGTCCATCTAATTCTTAGATTTACACGACTCTGCCACAGCCTATACAGTCCTTTTCATCTCTCAGACTGCGGTTGGACAATCAACCTGGGTCCACACTATAGCAATGCGGGAACTAGTGCCAGTTCCCGCATCGGTTTGCATATTGCATCTCTCCCGCAGGCAGTTCACACCGCCCTCTGTGAACCTCTGCAGGGGTTAGTACAATGTTAATGACACCCCCAGATCGGTTCACAGTGTGGATTCAGACAGGAATCAGATTGCATGAGTGTGAACACCCATGTGATTCAATTCCAGTGTGGGGAAAAAAAGTCCCTGCACCTTTCTTGTGTAAATGCAATGCGAGTTCAGCCATACAACTGTATGGCTGAACTCACATTGCACAGACATCGCATGTGATTGGCACAGCAATGAATCACATGTGATGTCTGTGTTCGTAATAGTGTGAACCCAGGCTAAAAGGACAAAAGTCAAACTGATGGGTCCATCCCTCTGTGACTCTGCTGCCTCCCCTCATCAGCAGTACCAAAAAAAATGGTTCTCAAAGCCTGCAATCTGCCCATCTCTGCGGTTTCAGGTGGTGGGCAATGGTGCTTGTTAATGCTCCCCACATGGAATGGACAAACAAGTTAGCCAAACTCCAATGACATTGGCCTTCACAAAGTTTTATTATTCCAGACTAGATCACAGAAGAGTCCAAGGCAAAGCTTCACTCTGACATATTTCACCCAAAGAGGGCTTAATCATTGAGACAAAGAATGGCCTGGGTGGACTCTTCTGTGATCTAGTCCTGGAATATCAAAGTTTTGTTCGGCCGACTTGTTTGTTAATTCCTTCTATTAGCATGCTCTTTGTTAGCACACTGAAACAAGACAGACTCCATATGCTGCTCCTACTTCCCCTAGTTTGAGCTTTGATGTATAGGGGATTGCAATATGCTTATGCCAGGTCAGATTCAGGTGCTTACTGCTTGCATTAAGAAAAGCATGTTAAACTGCATAGTGCATGTGCAGTGTCATTTGTCCTTTCCTATGCTGTAAAAACAACCTGGTGGATCCTCCCTGTTCCTGTGTCCCCCAAGGTGCGCTGACCACGGTAATCATGGCTGCTGAGCCATGATACCGTGGTCAGTTTACGTGCCCCCGTCAGCCTGCAATCTCTCTCCTCCTCCCTCCCTGCCTGTCAGCTCCTGTGTGAGCCAATCTCCAAACCCCTTCTTCCCCCCACCCACCACTTTTCTGAGTGGCAGTAAAGTTAGGGCCCACAACTACTGCAATGCCATCTGTTATAACACCATACACCACACAGTGTATGTGCTTTTTTAAATTCTCCTGCTAAATAAAGTACCTTTTTCCACATCACCTATGTTGCGAGCATGTGACTGCCTCGCTGACTTCAGAGGGGAATCTAAGCCCCTCCCTCAGTAGTCCTTAAATCGGGGAAGAAGACCAGGCGGTGGTCACATGACCACACATCAGTGATGTGGAAAAATGGTATTTTAACAGGAGAATTGAAAAAAAACATACACTGTGTGGTATATTGTGTTATAACAGAGGGGCTTGCAGTAGTGGTGAGCACTGACTTTACAACCACTTTAGTGCCGGTACACACCAGCACGTTGTCAGACATTGCATGTGATTTGCACCGCACTGCTGTGCAGATCACATGCGATGTTTGTGCGATGCAAATTTAGCTGTACAGATTGTATGGCTGAATTTGCATCACATTCAGACCAAAATCATGCAGGACTCTTTTTTTTTGTCCTTTTTTTGCGTCCTGATTCCTGTCCGAATTCACAGTTCGCACTGCGATATGCAAACTGATCTGGCGGTGTCATTAACTTTCTATTGACACCCGCAGCGGTTTGCATAGGGCAGTGTGAACTGCCTGCGAGTTCTATGTGGTGCAGGAGACCGCACTGGAATCTCTCTGGTTCCCGCATCGCGCTGGTGTGAACCGGCACTTATTGATGTATACATTTGTGGTTTTATATCTGTCAGCTGTTTAGGTTTAAGTAAACAAAAGGATCTATATTACATACATTTCTGTCCCTGAAATTCGTGTTTGGATGCTTAGTCTTTACCTTTAAATGCTATTGTTGCCACTAACTTTATACTGAGGTTTAAGAGTAAAACCTTGTTAGGGGGTCATTGTCACTGATGGGATGATTATTTCAGCTGTGCATATTACTGTGTAACTGGGGTTTCAGGGCACATGCCATATAATTAGTTGCTGTTTTCTTAGCAAAATGTAATTGTAACGTGTGTTCCTACAGAGAGGCCAAGGGTTGCATTAGTGGTTCCAAGAATGAAGCAAGTTGTTATCACTTCTGTTTTGTAAAATGTACAGCCTTTTTTCCCTATATCAACTATGCATGCTCATAATACAATGTTTTAATCAATTACATTACATTCGTTATTATTAATTCTGCATGATAGTTTGCACCATTGAACTGATTTGTTCATTTGTATTTCAGTCAATACTAATTTCAGAGCAACCAATGACACAACAGCAAAGAAAACTGCATTTAACATGATGGGTGGAATACTAATTAGCAGTTTGCAGTTCAATTAGTTAAACTGCTAGCAATAATTGAGTCTGTTGTGAAGACATTTTCAGTGTGTTTTAACACAATGTCACCTTTCGTTCTGCCTGTTAGTTGTGGCGTGCTGTATTAGGTTAATCTGCATGTGAAATGACTCACAATTTAACAGGCTAGCTGGCAAAGAGGAATAATAAACACCGGCATAATCAATACTCTGCAACCTTGCAGGCACATGAAATCTCGAAATGGTACAGCAATACTCCTTATTCATATAGGCAATCTATTATCATAAATGTGTTTCACTTGTGGCTTCCGGTAAAGGTGTTTTTAATCATTTGGAGTACCAAATTGAGAGATGCACAATATATAAAAAATATATATATATATATATATATATATATACATATATATATATATATATATATATATATATATATATTTTGTGTCTTGTCGTGTAAGCTGAGGAAGGGCGTGAGCTGTATTAGCCCGAAACTGTTTGTTACATGATGGACTGATGTAAACTTTTTTACTTAATAAATGTTCTTGTGCAGCAATGCTACTTTTTTCTATATAAGACCCATGGGAGGGTCTGATTGCTAGCACAGTTTTTCTTGCAGCTGTGTGCACCTCACCCTCCAGGCTACTATATATATTGTTACTGACATGTGATGAACATTTCATTTCAATAGCACCTTGGTGACGTGTTCAATACTTATTTTACCCGCAGTATATATATATATATATATATATATATATATATATATATATATTTATATATATTTATATTTATATATATATATAGAGTATCTCACAAATGTGAGTACACCCCTCACATTTTTGTAAATATTTTATTATATCTTTTCATGTGACAACACTGAAGAAATCCCTAAGTGACAATGTCCAAATTGGGCCCAAAGAATCAGTATTTTGGGTGGCCACCAATGTTTTCCAGTACTGCCTTAACCCTCTTGGGCATGGAGTTTGTCATAGCTTCACAGGTTGCACTGGAGTCCTCTTCCACTCCTCCATGACGACATCACAGAGCTGATGATTATTAGAGACATTGCGCTCCTCCACCTTCTGTTTGAGGATGCCCCACAGATGCTCAGTAGGGTTTAGGTCTGGAGACATGCTTGGCCAGTCCATCACCTTTACCCTCATCTTCTTTAGCAAGGCAGTGGTCATCTTGGAGGTGTGTTTGGGGTCGTTATCATGTTGGAATACTGCCCTGCGGCACAGTCTCTGGACGGAGGGGATCGTGCTCTGCTTCAGTATGTCACAGTACATGTTGGAATTCATGGTTCCCTCAATGAACTGTAGCTCCCCAGTGCCAGCAGCACTCATGCAGCCCCAGACCATGACACTCTCACCGCCATGCTTGACTGTAGGCAAGACACACTTGTCTTTGTACTCCTCACCTGGTTGCCACCACACACACTTGACACCATCTGAACCAAATACGTTTATCTTGGTCTCATCAGACCACAGGACATGGTTCCAGTAATCCATGTCCTTAGTCTACTTGTCTTCAGCAAACTGTTTTTGGGCTTTCTTGTGCATCATTTTTAGAAGAAACTTCTGGGACGACAGCCATGAAGGCCAATTTAATGCAGTGTGTGGCGTATGGTCTGAGCACTGACAGGCTGACCCCCTACCCCTTCAACCTCTGCAGCAATGCTGGCAGCACTCATACGTCTATTACCCAAAGACAACCTCTGGATATGACGCTGAGCATGTGCACTCAACTTCTTTGGTTGACCATGGCGACGCCTGTTCTGAGTTGAACCTGTCCTGTTAAACCACTGCATAGTCTTGGCCACCATGCTGCAGCTCAGTTTCAGGGTCTTGGTAATCGTCTTATAGCCTAGGCCATCTTTATGTAGAGCAACAGCTCTTTTTCAGATCCTCAGAGAGTTCTTTGCCATGAGGTGCCATGTTGAACTTCCAGTGACCAGTATCAGAGAGTGAGAGCAATAACACCAAATTTAACACACCTGCTCCCCATTTACACCTAAGAACTTGTAACACTAATGAGTCACATGACACCGGGGAGGTAAAATGGCTAATTGGGCCCAATTTGGACACTTTCACTTAGGGGTGTACTCACTTTTGTTGCTAGCAGTTTAGACATTAATGACTGTGTGTTGAGTTAGTTTGAGGGGACAGCAAATTTACACTGTTATACAAGCTGCAAACTCACTACTTTACATTGTAGCAAAGTATCATTTCTTCAGTGTTGTCACATGAAAAAGTATAATAAAATATTCATAAAAATGTGTGGGGTGTACTCACTTTTGTTAGATACTATATATATATATATATATATATATATATATATATATACAGTTGTGCTCATAAGTTTACATACCCTGGCAGGATTTATGATTTCTTTGCCATTTTTCAGAGAATATCAATGATAACATAAAAACATTTCTTTCACTCATGTTTAGTGTTTGGCTGAAACCATTTATTATCAATCAACTGTATTTACTCTTTTTAAATCATAATGACAACAGAAACTACCTAAATGATCCTGATCAAAAGTTTACATACCCTGGTGATTTTGGCCTGATAACATGCACACAAGTTGACACAAAAGAGTTTGAATGGCTATTAGGGCCGGTTCACACTGTAGCGAGGCGGAGCGGCGCGACTTCGCGGCCCGTTCACATCTAGGCGAATTGTCAGGCGACTTGAGTCGCCTGACAATTCGCCTCAATGCTGTGCAAATGGGACCGTTCTAATGGGAGCGAATCGCTTCGCTCCGCATTAGAAAAATGGTCCCTGCACTATTTTTAGGGCGATCTCAGGTGGCTTGCATTGACTTCTATGATAGAAGTCTCCTAGCAAGCCGCTTTGAGATAGCCTGGAGGGCCGCATTGCGCCGCTCCGCGCCGCTCCGCCTCGCTACAGTGTGAACCGGCCCTTAAAGATAATCATACTCACCTGTGATCTGCTGCTTGTAATTAGTGTGTGTGTATAAAATGTCAACGAGTTTCTGGACTCCTGACAGACCCTTGCATCTTTCATCCAGTGTTGCACTGACGATTCTGAGTCATGGGAAAGGAAAGGGTCTGTCAAGAGTCCAGAAACTCAGTGACCTTTTATACACACACACTAATTACAAGCAAACAGATCACAGGTGAGGATGGTTATCTTTTGAATGGCTATTAAAGGTAACCATCCTCACCTGTGATCTGTTTGCTTGTAATTAGTGTGTGTATAAAAGGTCAATGAGTTTCTGGACTCCTGACAGACCCTTGCATCTTTCATCCAGTGCTGCACTGACGTTTTTGGATTCTGAGTCATGGGGAAAGCAAAAGAATTGCCAAAGGATCTGCGGGAAAAGGTAATTGAACTGTATAAAACAGGAAAGGGATATAAAAAGATATCCAAGGAATTGAGAATGCCAATCAGCAGTGTTCAAACTGTAATCAAAAAGTGGAAAATATAGGAGTTCTGTTGAAACCAAACCATGGTTAAGTAGACCAACTAAAATTTCAGCCACAACTGCCAGGAAAAGTTTTCGGGATGCAAATAAAAACCCACAAATAACTTCAGGACTCTCTGAAAACATGTGGTGTGGCTGTTTCAAAATGCACAATAAGGAGGCACTTGAAGAAAGATGGGCTGCATGGTCAAGTCGGCAGAAGAAAGCCATTACTACGCAAATGCCACAAAGTATTCTGCTTACAATACGTCAAACAGCACAGAGACAAGCCTCAAACCTTCTGGCACAAAGTCATTTGGAGTGATGACACCAAAATTGAGCTTTTTGGCCACAACCATAAACTCTATATTTGGAGAGGAGTCAACAAGGCCTGTGAAACACGAAGGTGGATCGCTGATGTTTTGGGGATGTGTGAGCTACAAAAGCACAAGAAATTTGGTTAAAATTGATGGCAAGATGAATGCAGTATGTTATCAAAAAATACTGGAGGAACATTTGCATTCATCAGCCAGGAAGCTGCACATGGGACGCACTTGGACATTCCAACATGACAATGATCCAAAACACAAGGCCAAGTCGACCTGTCATTGGCTACAGCAGAATAAAGTGAAGGTTCTGGAGTGGCCATCTCAATCTCCTGACCTCAATATCATTGAGCCACTCTGGGAGATCTCAAACGTGCAGTTCATGCAAGACAGCCCAAGAATTTCCAGGAACTGGAGGCTTTTTGCCAAGAGGAATGGGCAGATTTTCCATCTGAGAAGATAAAGAGCCTCATCCACAAATACCACAAAAGACTTCAAGCTGTCATTGATGTTAAAGGGGGCAATGCACGGTATTAAGAACTGGGGTATGCAAACTTTTGATCAGGGTCATTTGGGTAGTTTCTGTTGTCATTATGATTTAAAAAGAGTAACCACAGTTGATTGTTAATAAATGGCTTCAGCCGAACACTAACCATGAGTGAAAGAAATGTTTTTGTGTTCTCATTCATATTCTCTGAAAAATGGCCAAGAAATCATAAATTCTGCCAGGGTATGTAAACTTACGAGCACAACTGTATATATGCATATATATGCTGCGGGTAAAATAAGTATTGAACACGTCACCAAGGTGCTATTGAACTGAAATGTTCATCGCATGTCCTTAACAACCCATGCAATCCATACATACAAAGAAACCAAAACAAATACAGTCAGGTCCATAAATATTGGGACATCGACACAATTCTAATATTTTTGGCTCTATACACCACCACAATGGATTTGAAATGAAACAAAGAAGATGTGATTTAACTGCAGACTTTCAGCTTTAATTTTAGGGTATTTACATCCAAATAAGGTGAACGGTGTAGGAATTACAACAGTTTGTATATGTGCCTCCCACTTTTTAAGGGACCAAAAGTAATGGGACAGATTAACAATCATAAATCAAACTTTCACTTTTTAATACTTGGTTGCAAATCCTTTGCAGTCAATTACAGCCTGAAGTCTGGAACGCATAGACATCACCAGACGCTGGGTTTCATCCCTGGTGATGCTCTGCCAGGCTTCTACTGCAACTGTCTTCAGTTCCTGCTTGTTCTTGAGGCATTTTCCCTTCAGTTTTGTCTTCAGCAAGTGAAATGCATGCTCAATCGGATTCAGGTCAGGTGATTGACTTGGCCATTGCATAACATTCCACTTCTTTCCCTTAAAAAACTCTTTGGTTGCTTTCGCAGTATGCTTCAGGTCATTGTCCATCTGCACTGTGAAGCGCCGTCCAATGAGTTCTGAAGCATTTGGCTGAATATGAGCAGATAATATTGCCCGAAACACTTCAGAATTCATCCTGCTGCTTTTGTCAGCAGTCACATCACAATAAATACAAGAGAACCAGTTCCATTGGCAGCCATACATGCCCAC